>CM060678.1:112659037-113002376 GCA_030686995.1 Artemisia argyi | reverse complement strand
TTACTATTTCAGAAAAACTTACTAAATATGAAAACTTACTTAATAGAAAGTTACTAAAAAGGGAAAGTATACTAAAATGAGTAACCTAATGGACTTAAAGTAATGCAAGGAAAGAATCACAAGAACCTAATCTACTCTTTTGATTGTGTCGAGTGTCTTCTTACGTAAAACCCGAAAATTTTAAACTTGATAAATACCCAAAATACCCCTCTAATTTCAAAACTTATAAAGGAGACGAAATATAACTCAAGACATTAAAATTAGATTTTAACCTAAGTATTTAAAAACCATAATACTTGGTTTATACATATTTAAATATCTATAAAACTTTAGATAACTTAAGTGTACACAACTTGTGCAAATTAAACACCTCATACATTTATATGTATGTTGGGCCGAATCCTTTTTTTTAAACAAATGATGCTGGGTAATATGTCTAATTACATGATTGATTCGAATTTATTTTGGTCTTTCAATCTAACCCAATAATCACGACAGTTACCTTATTTACCATCCCCTTAATTCTCTATTAGCCGAATATATCTACTCCTCCAAAACAAACACACAGAACCCTAAAACTGAAAGTGGAGGCTTCATTTTCTGTCTCACCTTTTGATCGCTAAAACTCGTGTACAAAACTAGAAAAAAGCGCTTCGAGTTCGTGAGTAAGGTGGTGGTTATTGCATTTCGATTCGTGGGAGTTACTTTGGGGTGAATTCTGGTTCGACAAGGTGTTTTGATCGTGGTTATTCTTGTTCAAGGATGGTGTGGCTGGATCGTGGTTATATAGGTTCGAATAGAGGCTATTTGTTTTGGAATTCGACGTGGGTTTTGGTTCTTTGGTGCCTCGTCTCTTTTCCATCCGATCACACATGTTTGTGTATACAATTTTGGAGCCACATGAAATCATAGAGTATGTCACATAAAATCGAAGTCACATGAATCATGAATATATATATAAACACCTACAATCTGTTTTATGTCGACTTATCTCAGTTTTGAATCATGCGAAATATATTGTGATAAAAGATGAACATATGTGTTATTACTTATTACAAATAAAAGTGGAGTAAGGGTTGTAGTGTGTTTTTTGTTGCGTTTTAAGGGTAGCCTCTCGCATGCGGTGTCTCGTTAAGCTTGTTCGGGTCTCGCGAGGGTTTGTGGTTTAAATCTATAGTCTCGCGATACCTTGTTTGTCTCGCGTGTGTGCTTTGTGACTCCTTGGTGTCGTGTGAATGATGGTTTTTGCATAGTGCTTAAAGATGATCATGTCTCGTTAGTTTTGGGTGTGGTGTTTAGTAAATTGTTTCTGCATGTGCATGGGATAGTGGTGTGGCGTGTGTTGTTTGGAGTGGTAAATAAGAATAACGTGTGTGTTTATGTAGCATGGTAACGTCTTAGATACATATTGTACATTGCATGCGTGATACCAATGAACACACACACACACACACACACACACACACACACACACATATATATATATATATATAGATATATATATATATATATATATATATATATATATATATATATATATATATATGATACATGTTAGTCTTTAGAAAATGGAACTATGATATTGTAGTCTTGTGTGTGTCGTATATATAAAAAGAAATATGCACGCATGTGGGAAATAGAATGTGAGTCGATTGTATTTTTTTTAGACATATGAGTTGGGTGGGTATGCATGAGTGTTTATCATATTTTGGTAGTCACGGTCTAAATTAATGTTGTGAGTGCGTTTAAATAAATTATGAAACGACGGGGTCTAAAATTATCCATTTGATATAAAATTTTAGTATAAAGCTTAAAATAATTTATTTGCAATTTTTAATATTAAATTTTGATAATTTACATTTATGACCCTAAACCTTACTAAATTAATAAAATTAACCCTAAACTATTGTATTGGTCATTTTAACCTTGAATATTATTAATTGTCCATTATAACCTTAAAGTATTAGATTACTATTTCAGAAAACTTACTAAATATGGAAACTTACTTAATAGAAAGTTACTAAAAAGGGAAAGTATACTAAAATGAGTAACCTAATGGGCTTAAAGTAATGCAAGGAAAGAATCACAAGAACCTAATCTACTCTTTTGATTGTGTCGAGGGTCTTCTTATGTAAAACACGAAAATTTTAAACTTGATAAACACCCAAAATACCCCTCTAATTTCAAAACTTATAAAGAAGACGAAAAATAATTCAAGACATTAAAATTAGATTTTAACCTAAGTATTTAAAAACCTTAATACTTGGTTTATACGCATTTAAATATCCATAAAACTTTAGATAACTTAAATGTACACAACTTGTGCAAATTAAACGCCTCACACATTTATATGTATGTTGGTCCGAATCCTTTTTTTTAAACAAATGATGCTGGGTAATATGTCTAATTACATGATTGATTCGAATTTATTTTGGTCTTTCAATCTAACACAATAATCACGACAGTTACCTTATTTAGCATTCCCTTAATTCTCTATTAGCGGAATATATCTACTCCTCCAAAACAAACACAAAGAACCCTAAAACTGAAAGTGGCGGCTTCATTTTCTATCTCACCTTTTGATCGCTAAAACTCGTGTACAAAACTGGAGAAAAGCGCTTCGAGTTCGTGAGTAAGGTGGTGGTTATTGCATTTCGATTCGTGGGAGTTACATTGGGGTGAATTCAGGTTCGACAAGTGGTTTTGATCGTGGTTATTCTTGTTAAAGGATGGTGTGGCTGGATCGTGGTTATATAGGTTCGAATAGAGGCTGGTTGTTTTGGAATTCGACGTGGGTTTTGGTTCTTTGGTGCCTCTTCTCTTTTCCATCCGATCACACAAGGGTATCACATATCATCCTTGATCTTGTACTTTCATTTTGATCTTATACAAACGCGTATAACATGTTCTATAACAAGGGATGAATCAGATATGATATATTGATGAGTGTGTAAATACTCATCATTTTTATCGTATCTGAACTGCAAAACATACAAAAACACTCAGAAATGCATCCAAATGCTGAAAATATTTCAAAATTGTGTTTTATATGTTTTAGATGCAAAAAGAGTAAAAACAGATGAAAAACATACAAAGTTTGCAAAATTAGCAGTTTCAGTCCCCCAAGTTTCAAAACTAGTCCCTGAGCATTTATTTTGAAAGAAAATCAAATAAAGTCCTTGGGAATTCAAAAATTGTCAAAATTAGTCCTTGGATGAAAAATTTTGAGAATATTACAATTTTGATCCCCGAACTTTCAAAAATGGCAAAAGTAGTCCTTGGGTTTTGAAAATTGGAAATTTACATTTATAACCCTTGTACTATTCAACAATGGAAAGAATGGTCCTGGAAATATTTTTGAGATTCAGCAGAAAAGGTCCTTCATTTTCAGGAAATTACACTTTGGGTCCTTGTGATTTGCAACTACAAACCAAGCGGATCCCATTTATAATTGTGTACTAAAATTCTAACCCAACACCACTAATCTTGTACCTAGGCCCATTCCACCCAAATCCACCCAACACTCCCTTAGGCCCATCACCACAAACCCAAACCCTAATAAAATACGCCCCCTCCCATTTTCCTGATCAAACGTACCCTTCTCCCCCAACATCCCATTTACCCAGCATATCAAAACCCCCCTCCACCTTTAAACCTGCTACACACTTCCATCATCTCAAAAGTTGCTCCTCACCAATACCAACTCCAAACCATTCACGGGTGTCCCCCTCCACATCATCAATCCCCACTTTTTGTTGATCCCACGGCTGAAATTAAAGAGTGGTGCTCAAGGTGGAATCGAGGGCTGTGATGACAACAAGAAGAAACACAAGAGGATGCACAAGGAAGAAAAAACCCTAGTTTTGCTAGTATAAATAAGGGCCTTAGGCCACATTTGTAAGGGTCGAATTCTTCATGCTTTTAGAAGAATTGTTGACCTTTTAATGTTTTCTTAGTTTACATTTTCCTTAAAGCTTGTAATTTTTGTTTGATTAATGCAAATCCCCAACTGTTTTTCTAAACTACTTTTTCTCACTTTTATTGCTTATTTTCAAGTTCTTGTTTGTTTACTTCTCAAAACTGTTTCTTATGATTTACTTTAGTTGTTTAATCATTACCATTTCAGAGTTTCAGCTTAGTAGTGGTTTGTTTAGTTTAAAATTCATAGCAGTTCATCCCTTAAGGGGTGTTTGGAATTAGTTTTAACTCAGATTGGAAAGGGTTTTTAGTCAAGATTTTCAAATGAAAATGGTTTTTGTTGGTATGGTTAGCTGTTTTTAGTCAAGTTTGAGTAGCCTCATTAAGTTTTTTTTAGGCTTTACTAAATTTTTCATATGAACTTAAAGTGGCATGTTGCTTCAGCTTGAAACAGCCCCTTTGATCCTAGTGTTTGGCTGTTTGAGATGGATTTAGGATTGGAATTTTTATTTATAGTTTGTTAGTAGTATACCCTTCAACCTTTTGAGCTTGTTTCAGCTTGGGCTTATTTCTAGAAAGCTTATAGGACTGCCTAAATCGCTCCAATAGGACTGATCTAGGTATGTTTGTTTGTTTTTGCCTATTTTAATTGAGCATGTACTTTGTAGTCTTAGCTGCTTATTTCGATTAGGTTTCGGGTTAGTTGCCAGTAGGACTAGTTTAAAGGGATTTAGGAAAACTTTGTTTGAGCTTATGTTGGATTTTGAGGCATTTGGTTGGTTTAGTTTTGGCTTGCAATTCACCACACCCCTGTCACAGTTAAACCATCCCTTTTGACCCATTTTGGCTTCTGTTTCAGTAGCCCCACATCACTCACTTCTTTGATCAAGAATTTAGGCAGGCTAGGGAAGGTTTCAAGGTTAGAGATTAGTATTATAAGAAGTTAGTAGTATAGAATTTTTAATGGTAGCTTTAGATTGTATTTTCATGCTTATTTTTTGCTTATCTTTAGCCTGCTGCACAACCGTTCCACAGCCCTTAGTCAAGTATGTTTAAATCATTTATTCGTAGGTCATTTGCTTCAAGGTTCGTTATTCTTAATCTTTGCCAACTTGTCACCCTTGTTGTTGCTTGTGTTTATTAAGTTGTTTGTTGATCTAAGTTTTTTTTAGTAGCTAGAAAGTAAGTTTTGGATTCGTTGTTCTTGTTTGCTTCTTTCTGTCCCCAGCTTATTAGATCATTAGTTTCCGAGTTTTTTTTAGCTTATCTTGTGTTGTTATTAGCTCATTTAGAAGTGGTGATTAGCTTGTTCAAGTTTTTGTATGCCGTATGATTGTTGTCTGAGCATAGGCTCATTGATTTGGTTAAGCTTGCTCTTGTTTGTTCTTTTGCATATTTTGTTAGTTCATTTTACAATTTTCTGGTTTAGTTATAAAGTTTGAAAAAGATAATTTCTTTTACAAAAAGTTGTTATTTCCAGCTTGTTATTAAGTAAAAAAAAAAAAAAAAAAAAAAAAAAAAAAAAAAAAAAAAAAAACAACAACAAAAATCACCACTGTTGAGATTTTGCATTTGTAAAGTCTCAACTTTTGAGCAATAGTGATTTGGTTTATGTTGTGTTGTATTGTTATTGGACTGTTTGGCAAAAAAGAGAGATTGAAAAATAAAATTGCAAAAAGTGTAGCTAAAGGGGCTCGAACCCTGGTCATCTCCTTCATAACTAAACAACAACAACACCATGCCCAACCATCTGTGCTACTCTTTCTTTTTGTTCTACCTTTGTTAAGTCAATTATTTAATATAATATTAGTTCTGCATTGCTTATTACTAGTTTGATTTCTGGTCAGCTTAATTCCTTGCTTATTCCAACTGCTTAATTCAAATTTTTATTTTTCATAGGTTAGGTTTAAGTTTATTTAATCACCAAAAAATTTTCAGAATTTTTAGAATAATTTTAATATTTATTAGAATTTAATTAGAGTAAATTAGATTTAAATTCGTAATTAATAAAATTTTTATTGAAAAAATTAATTTTCTTTTTTCTAAAATTTGCTTTTGTCATTAGGATTATAAGAAAATTATTTGTAGGCCCGTAGGACTAGCGTAGCATAAATTTCACGTTTTAACTTGCGCACTCGCGTTTTTATTAAAGTAACTTTTGCGTTTTTAAATTTAGCTTACGTTTTAAGTTTCCCTAGCTCCCGATTATTGTTCCCGTAGTCTTTTTAGTAGATTTTAAGTTTTATTTTCATTTCCTTGTTTAAATTCATGTTTTAGTTACGTTTATTTTATTTTTCGTACGTTATTTGTAATTTCTCACAGTTGTAAAATTCAACAATTCCAAATAATCAAACCATTCCTTACAAGCATTTTAATCTCGAATCTCACACGATATTGCGCATTCACACCTCGTTGGGACACGACCCGGGTAATCACTTACCCGGTATCACTTATATATATTGTATTCACGAGTTTTTCCAAATCTTCCTTTTCCTAAAGGTTGATTGGTAAATTCCACTCACGTCTACTTTGTATACTTTTGATACGCACTCAAAAACGCACTATCAAAATGGCGCCGCTTCCGGGGAGGTTGTGTTGCGACAATATCGTTTTGATTTCAACAATTAGTGACTTGTAGAACCTTCGTCAAGAAGTTATCGTTTTCAAAAACTTATAAAACACAAAAATATTTTCCTTTTCTTTTGTATATATATCTATCATATAAAAAAAATACAAAAACATTTTCCGTTTTACTTGTTAAATAAAATAAGCATAAAACACACCGCCGAGAACCAAGGCTGAACACCTACCAACTGGGGGTGTGAACATTAATAAATTCCCAAACAAAAGATTAAAACTTGCCATTGTATCCTTGTGAATTGGTGTACCTTTTTCAAAGAAGTCATTTACATTGTGATTATTGGTTTAAGTTCACAATTGTCTTTTTGAGTTGGTCTCGTTTTAATTGATGTGTTTTTCGAAAAACCCAAAAATATTCTTCATTACCCTCCATCCGTTTGATTCTACATTCTTATACCCCTCTCATGTATAATTCTTATGGCGTCTCTCGGCTACACGTGTTTTCACTGTAAAAGCCCGATTGAGAATGACTATCGTTGTTTCCGGTGTATTTGTGAGAAGTGTGGAAATAATTGTAGTAACAGCTTTTGCACTACGTGCAATTTGTTCATAAATCCAACTTCTCTCGATGATTCACCGAATTCTTCCAATTACCCATCACTGCCTGAGATACGTGCTATTAATGACAAACCATCAAGAATTGATCCTAACCTTTCAGGATTTATGATTAAAGGTTTGTCAAGCAAATGTACAGAGCATAGAGCAGTGACTGAAAAGAACGACTTGCCTAATCTTCACGTTTATCAAAAACAAAAACCAGAGACCATAACGGAAGTGGTGGAAATTCCTAGCTCTCAGAGCACACCACTTGTCCCACCTCTGACTTTTATTCCTTGTGTCGGTTGTGGTGAGCCACTTTTTGGGTTGCCATGTCGTTGGTGTACATGTGAACGATGTGGTAATGATATTCAAAACGGAAATTGTTTGTTTTGTGGTTCGAGTAATTCATTCGCTTACGATTCTAATCCAAGCTTTTGCAATGAGCCACAAAACAATTTCATTTTATATGAGCATAATCCGTGTTATCAAAATTGCAATGCCGAATCGTTTCAAAATGCACCAACTTCACAACAATACGGTTGTGAGTATTGTGGAGGTCTGCATTTTAGCACCGATTTTCAAACTATGAATCTTTTTCCTTGTGACAACAATTATCACGACCAACCTCCACGATACCAAACTTTTGAAACACAACCTCAACCATTTCCTCAAGAACTTTTGCAAAATGTTTTAAATACTTTAAATGACCTTAAGGATTTGGTTAACAAACCTGCTCCGGAAGAACCTCGACCGAAGTCTTACAAAGAAATACTAGCTGAAGAAGCAGAAGAAGCAGCTAGAGTAAGATTTCGAATGTGTAAAACTATCATCTACGATGACGATGACGATGACGATGACGATAGTGATGATGAAGATAACCTTGATATTTTTCAAGGCTCATCAAATTCATCAGTTGTGGTTCCTTCCGTGAAAAATCAGGGAGAAAAGACTATGATGGAATTACTAGCAGAAGAACAAATGAAATTTATAACTGCTAGTACTTCTCAACTCCCTCAGTCTGTTGTTATCACACCCGAGATTCCCACTCACTCTCTGAACATGGGGGATGAGCATCTTAGCACTGTTCCTGATAAGGAATCGGACGAATTCATAAAGTCTAGTGTTGAGAACCTTGTCCAAATCCCAAGAGAGTCACAGGGAACTTTTGATCATATGTGTGATTCACCTTCCCCTCTTGAGTGTACAAAAGATCAATTTGAGACTTTCTCCGATTGTAGCGAAGACTGTGCATCTTATGGAGACATCGAGTATGTTGAGGCATCAGTTCCACATTCTGATGCTGATCATCTTCTTGAGGAGTTTCGCCGATGAACTCACTCACATCAATCCACTTCCAACGGGAAGTAACGATGATCTTGTTGACTTTGAAGCCGATCTTTGAGAAATTGAAAGTCTCCTATATCATGATCCGTCACTCACTTCTTATCCCAACAGTCCAATATAGAATGATAATCAATTTGTTCCTGAAACATTTAATACGACTCTCACCAATCCTTTGTTTGGATTCGAATCTGAATTCACTTTGATTTCTGATAATCCAATCTTTGGTACTCAGATTGAGGATTGTGATGAGTCTACTCCGAAACATGAGTTCACAAATTTACATCTTGTGATTGATTCTCTTAGCGAGGAGTTCTCCGGTGAACTCACTCATATCATATCTCCACCGGAGTATGATAACTTCCATTTGGATCGAGACACACCCGGGATATGTCTTGATCAAGCGAACTTAAATAATGAGATTCATAATATAGAAATTATGGATTCTCCCCGTGGGTGATGACGAGTTAATCATGATTTTTATCATGAGTTTCTTTCTTTTCTTCACCTATCCCGTGACGTCATCTCTTCTTCACTCCTTCGGGACTGAAGACACTATTTTTGACCCCGACATTTTCATTTACCATCATCTTGAGCCGGATACTTATCTCGTCGGTGTGGAACTTTCACGTGCTTCAAATGTTTGTCCAAACATCTTGAATGAAAGTCCGATGGAGATTGCTTCTTCCACATCATGCTTCCCCAAGGACAAATGAATTCGGGGTCGAGTCAAGCTAGCGACTCGGTAAACAAAAACAGTAGCATTTACTTAGGGTTTTCACCCTAAGTGTGGGGGAGTTACCCCTGTTATGGTTACAAATATAGTGTAAAACAAAATGGTGTTTCCACATTCAGCTTGTAATGTTTCCCTTTTACGTTCAAAGAGTCGGCATAATAGCCGGGACTTTGAATATTGAGGACAATATTCATTCTAAGTGTGTGTGTGTGTGGGGGGGGGGGGTATTTCGCTATTCTAGCGAATTTTATCACATTTTACTATCTTATACCCCCGTTTTTGGCAAAAATTTAAAAAAATTTTCACTTGAGTTTCAAAATTTTTTTGGTTATCAGTCCGCCTTGTCTAACCGACAAAAGGATTGGCTAGTCCAGGAGCAAACGGCTCTTGGTAAAGACATCTCAAATCCGTTGATGGCTTGCAATTTGCCCAAAATTGTATGGTACCTCAACTCGCCATATCTTAAAAAGTGAATGAGTTGGCTAGCCCGCAAGATTATGGCTTGTGGTAAAGGCCGTGGAAAAACCATAATTGGTAATCAGCTCACCAAGATGTTGACTTTGTCCATCAAGAGTTGGCTAGTCCAGAAGCAAACGGCTTTCGGTAAAGACAAATCAAATCCGTTGACAGCTGGTGATTTGCTCAAAATCACATGGTTATCAGGTAGACCACAGTTCTTACTCGAACTGATACATTTGGCTACTCCAGAAGTGATGGCATTTGGTAAAGAGTTTCAAATCCATTAAGTTTTTCTCAAAAGATTTCTAGGGACTAGCAATAGTTTAGTTTGGGGGATTGATGAGTGTGTAAATACTCATCATTTTTATCGTATCTGAACTGCAAAACATACAAAAACACTCAGAAATGCATCAAAATGCTGAAAATATTTCAAAATTGTGTTTTATATGTTTTAGATGCAAAAAGAGTAAAAACAGATGAAAAACGTACAAAGCTTGCAAAATTGGCAGTTTCAGTCCCCCAAGTTTCAAAACTAGTCCCTGAGCATTTATTTTGTAAGAAAATCAAATAAGGTCCTTGGGAATTCAAAAATTGTCAAAATTAGTCCTTGGATGAAAAAATTTGAGAATATTACAATTTTGGTCCCCGAACTTTCAAAAATGGCAAAAGTAGTCCTTGGGTTTTAAAAATTAGAAATTTACATTTATAACCCTTGTACTATTCAACAATGGAAAGAATGGTCCTGGAAATATTTTTGAGATTCAGCAGAAAAGGTCCTTCATTTTTAGGAAATTACACTTTGGGTCCTTGTGATTTGCAACTACAAACCAAGCGGATCCCATTTATACTTGTGTACTAAAATCCTAACCCAACACCACTAATCTTGTACCTAGGCCCATTCCACCCAAATCCACCCAACACTCCCTTAGGCCCATCACCACAAACCCAAACCCTAATAAAATACGCCCCCTCCCATTTTCCTGATCAAACGTACCCTTCTCCCCCAACATCCCATTTACCCAGCATATCAAAAACCCCCCTCCACCTTTAAACCTGCTACACGCTTCCATCATCTCAAAAGTTGCTCCTCACCAATACCAACTCCAAACCATTCACGGGTGTCCCCCTCCACATCATCAATCCCCACTTTTTGTTGATCCCACGGCTGAAATTAAATAGTGGTGCCCAAGGTGGAATCGAGGGCTGTGATGACAACAAGAAGAAACACAAGAGGATGCACAAGGAAGAAAAAACCCTAGTTTTGCTAGTATAAATAAGGGCCTTAGGCCACATTTGTAAGGGTCGAATTCTTCATGCTTTTAGAAGAATTGTTGACCTTTTAATGTTTTCTTAGTTTACATTTTCCTTAAAGCTTGTAATTTTTGTTTGATTAATGCAAATCCCCAACTGTTTTTCTAAACTACTTTTTCTCACTTTTATTGCTTATTTTCAAGTTCTTGTTTGTTTACTTCTCAAAACTGTTTCTTATGATTTACTTTAGTTGTTTAATCATTACCATTTCAGAGTTTCAGCTTAGTAGTGGTTTGTTTAGTTTAAAATTCATAGCAGTTCATCCCTTAAGGGGTGTTTGGAATTAGTTTTAACTCAGATTGGAAAGGGGTTTTAGTCAAGATTTTCAAATGAAAATGGTTTTTGTTGGTATGGTTAGCTGTTTTTAGTCAAGTTTGAGTAGCCTCATTAAGTTTTTTTTAGGCTTTACTAAATTTTTCATATGAACTTAAAGTGGCCTGCTGCTTCAACTTGAAACTGCCCCTTTGATCCTAGTGTTTGGCTGTTTGAGTTGGATTTAGGATTGGAATTTTTATTTATAGTTTGTTAGTAGTATACCCTTCAACCTTTTGAGCTTGTTTCAGCTTGGGCTTATTTCTAGAAAGCTTATAGGACTGCCCAAATCGCTCCATTAGGACTGATCTAGGTATGTTTGTTTGCTTTTGCCTATTTTAATTGAGCATGTACTTTGTAGTCTTAGCTGCTTATTTCGATTAGGTTTCGGGTTAATTGCTAGTAGGATTAGTTTAAAGGGACTTAGGAAAACTTTGTTTGAGCTTATGTTGGATTTTAAGGCATTTGGTTGGTTTAGTTTTGGCTTGCAATTCACCACACCCCTGTCACAGTTAAACCATCCCTTTTGACCCATTTTGGCTTCTGTTTCAGCAGCCCCACATCACTCACTTCTTTGATCAAGAATTTAGGCAGGCTAGGGAAGGTTTCAAGGTTAGAGATTAGTATTATAAGAAGTTAGTAGTATAGAATTTTTAATGGTAGCTTTAGATTGTATTTTCATGCTTATTTTTGGCTTATCTTTGGCCTGCTGCACAACCGTTCCACAGCCCTTAGTCAAGTATGTTTAAATCATTTATTCGTAGGTCATTTGCTTCAAGGTTTGTTATTCTTAATCTTTGCCAACTTGTCACCCTTGTTGTTGCTTGTGTTTATTAAGTTGTTTGTTGATCTAAGTTTTGTTTAGTAGCTAGAAAGTAAGTTTTGGATTCGTTGTTCTTGTTTGCTTCTTTCTGCCCCAGCTTATTAGATCATTAGTTTCCGAGTTTGTTTTAGCTTATCTTGTGTTGTTATTAGCTCATTTAGAAGTGGTGATTAGCTTGTTCAAGTTTTTGTATGTCGTATGATTGTTGTCTGAGCATAGGCTCATTGATTTGGTTAAGCTTGCTCTTGTTTGTTCTTTTGCATATTTTGTTTGTTCATTTTACAATTTTCTTTTGCATATTTTGTTTGTTCATTTTACAAAAAGTTGTTATTTCCAGCTTGTTATTAAGTAAAAAATAAAAATAAAAAAAAAATAAAAAAAATAAAAAAAAACACCACTGTTGAGATTTTGCATTTGTAAAGTCTCAACTTTTGAGCAATAGTGATTTGGTTTATGTTGTGTTGTATTGTTATTGGACTGTTTGGCAAAAAAGAGAGATTGAAAAATAAAATTGCAAAAAGTGTAGCTAAAGGGGCTCGAACCCTGGTCATCTCCTTCATAACTAAACAACAACAACAACACCACGCCCAACCATCTGTGCTACTCTTTCTTTTTGTTCTACCTTTGTTAAGTCAATTATTTAATATAATATTAGTTCTGCATTGCTTATTACTAGTTTGATTTCTGGTCAGCTTAATTCCTTGCTTATTCCAACTGCTTAATTCAAATTTTTCTTTTTCATAGGTTAGGTTTAGGTTTATTTAGTCACCAAAAAATTTTCAGAATTTTTAGAATAGTTTTAATATTTATTAGAATTTAATTAGAGTAAATTAGATTTAAATTCGTAATTAATAAAATTTTTATTGAAAAAATTAATTTTCTTTTTTCTAAAATTTTCTTTTGTCATTAGGATTATAAGAAAATTATTTGTAGGCCCATAGGACTAGCGTAGCATAAATTTCACGTTTTAATTTGCGCACTCGCGTTTTTATTAAAGTAACTTTTGCGTTTTTAAATTTAGCTTACGTTTTAAGTTTCCCTAGCTCCCGATTATTGTTATCGTAGTCTTTTTAGTAGATTTTAAGTTTTATTTTCATTTCCTTGTTTAAATTCATGTTTTAGTTACGTTTATTTTATTTTTCGTACGTTATTTGTAATTTCTCGTAGTTGTAAAATTCAACAATTCCAAATAATCATACCATTTCTTACAAGCATTTTAATCTCGAATCTCACACGATATTGCCCATTCACACCTCGTTGGGACACGACCCGGGTAATCACTTACCCGGTATCACTTATATATATATATATATATATATATATATATATATATATATATATATATATATATATATATATTGTATTCACGAGTTTTTCCAAATCTTCCTTTTCCTAAAGGTTGATTGGTAAATTCCACTCACGTCTACTTTTGATACGCACTCAAAAACGCACTATCATATATGTTTGTGCATACAATTTTGAAGCCACATGAAATCATAGTGTATGTCACATAAAATCATAAAGGAAGTCACACGAATCATGAATATATATATATGTGTATATATATATATATATATATATATATATATATATATATATATATATATAAACACCTACAATATATATATATATATATATATATACATATATATATATATATACATATATATATATATATATATATATATATATATATATATATATATATATATATATATATATATATATATATATATATATATATATATAAACACCTACAATATGTTTTATGTCGACTTATCTCAGTTTCGAATCATGCGAAATATATTTTGATAAAAGATGAACATATGTGTTATTACTTATTACAAATACAAGTGGAATAAGGGTTGTAGTGTGTTTGTTGTTGCGTTTTAAGGGTAGCCTCTCGAATGCGGTGTCTCGTTAAGCTTGTTCGGGTCTCGCGAGGGTTTGTGGTTTAAACCTATAGTCTCGCGATACCTTGTTTGTCTCGCGTGTGTGCTTTGTGACTCCTTGGTGTCGTGTGAATGATGGTTTTTGCGTAGTGTTTAAAGATGATCATGTCTCGTTAGTTTTGGGTGTGGTGTTTTGTAAATTGTTTCTGCATGTGCATGGGATAGTGGTGTGGCGTGTGTTGTTGGGAGTGGTAAATAAGAATAACGTATGTGTTTATGTAGCATGGTAACGTCTTAGATACATATTGTACATTGCGTGCATGATACTAATGAATATATATATATATATATATATATATATATATATATATATATATATATATATATATATATATATATATATATATATATGACCCTAAACCTTACTAAATTGATAAAATTAACTCTAAAATTAACTCTAACTATATATATATATATATATATATATATATATATATATATATATATATATATATATATATATATATATATATATATGATACATGTTAGTCTTTAGAAAATGGAAGTATGATATTGTAGTCTTGTGTGTGTCGTATATATTAAAAGAAATATGCATGCATGTGGGAAATAGAATGTAAGTCGATTGTATTTTTTTTAGATATATGAGTTGGGTGGGTACGCGTGAGTGTTTATCATATTTTTGGTAGTCACGGTCTAAATTAATGTTGTGAGTGCGTTTAAATAAATTACGAAACGACGGGGTCTAAAATTATCCTTTTAATATAAAATTTTAGTATACACCTTAAAATAATTTATTTGCAATTTTTAATATTAAATTTTGATAATTTACATTTATGACCCTAAACCTTACTAAATTGATAAAATTAACTCTGAACTATTGTATTAGTCATTTTAACCTTGAATATTATTAATTGTCCATTATAACCTTAAAGTATTAGATTACTATTTCAGAAAACTTACTAAATATGGAAACTTACTTAATAGAAAGTTACTAAAAAGGGAAAGTATACTAACATGAGTAACCTAATGGACTTAAAGTAATACAAGGAATGAATCACAAGAACCTAATCTACTCTTTTGATTGTGTCGAGAGTCTTCTTATGTAAAACCCAAAAATTTTAAACTTGATAAATACCCAAAATACCCCTCTAATTTCAAAACTTATAAAGAAGACGAAAAATAACTCAAGACATTAAAATTAGATTTTAACCTAAGTATTTAAAAACCTTAATACTTGGTTTATACACATTTAAATATCCATAAAACTTTAGATAACTTAAATGTACACAACTTGTGCAAATTAAACACCTCACACGTTTAAATGTATGTTGGGCCGAATCCTTTTTTTTAAACAAATGAAGCTGGGTAATATGTCTAATTACATGGTTGATTCGAATTTATTTTGGTCTTTTAATCTAAACCAATAATCACGACAATTACCTTATTTACCATCCCCTTAATTCTCTATTAGTCGAATATATCTACTCCTCCAAAACAAACACAAAGAACCCTCAAACTGAAAGTGGCGGCTTCATTTTCTGTCTCACCTTTTGATCGCTAAAACTCGTGTACAAAACTAGAGAAAAGCGCTTTGAGTTCGTGAGTAAGGTGGTGGTTATTGCTTTTCAATTCGTGGGAGTTACTTTGGGGTGAATTCTGGTTCGACAAGGTGTTTTGATCGTGGTTATTCTTGTTCAAGGATGGTATGGCTGGATCGTGGTTATATAGGTTCGAATAGAGGCTGGTTGTTTTGGAATTTGACGTGGGTCTTGGTTCTTTGGTGCCTCGTCTCTTTTCCATCCGATCACACATGTTTGTGTATACAATTTTGGAGCCACATGAAATCATAGAGTACGTCACATAAAATCATAAAGGAAGTCACATGAATCATGGATATATATAAACACCTACATTCTGTTTTATGTCGACTTATCTCAGTTTCGAATCATGCGAAATATATTGTGATAAAAGATGAACATATGTGTTATTACTTATTACAAATAAAAGTGGAGTAAGGGTTGTAGTGTGTTTGTTGTTGTGTTTTAAGGGTAGCCTCTCGCATACGGTGCCTCGTTAAGCTTGTTCGGGTCTCGCGAGGGTTTGTGGTTTAAATCTATAGTTTCGCGATACCTTGTTTGTCTCGCATGGGTGCTTTGTGTCTCCTTGGTGTCGTGTGAATGATGGTTTTTGCATAGTGTTTAAAGATGATCATGTCTCGTTAGTTTTGGGTGTGGTGTTTAGTAAATTGTTTCTGCATGTGCATGGGTTAGTGGTGTGGCGTGTGTTGTTGGGAGTGGTAAATAAGAATAACGTGTGTGTTTATGTAGCATGGTAACGTCTTAGATACATATCGTACATTGCAAGTATGATACTAATGAACATATATATATATATATATATATATATATATATATATATATATATATATATATATATATATATATATATATATATATATATATATATATGTATATATATGTATATATATATATATAAATATATATGTGTATATATATATATATATATATATATATATATATATATATATATATATATATATATATATATATATATATATGATACATGTTAGTCTTTAGAAAATGGAACTATGATATTGTAGCCTTGTGTGTGTCGTATATATAAAAAGAAATATGCATGCATGTGGGAAATAGAATGTGAGTCGATTGTATTTTTTTTAGACATATGAGTTTGGTGGGTATGCGTGAGTGTTTATCATATTTTTGGTAGTCGCGGTCTAAATTAATGTTGTGAGTGCGTTTAAATAAATTATGAAACGACGAGGTCTAAAATTATCCTTTTGATAAATTTTAGTATAAAGCTTAAAATAATTTATTTGCAATTTTTAAAATTAAATTTTGATAATTTACATTTATGACCCTAAACCTTACTAAATTGATAAAATTAACCTTAAACTATTGTATTGGTCATTTTAACCCTGAATATTATTAATTGTCCATTATAACCTTAAAGTATTAGATTACTATTTCAGAAAACTTACTAAATATGGAAACTTACTTAATAGAAAGTTACTAAAAAGGGAAGGTATACTAAAATGAGTAACATAATGGACTTAAAGTAATGCAAGGAAAGAATCACAAGAACCTAATCTACTCTTTTGATTGTGTCGAGGGTCTTCTTATGTAAAACCCGAAAATTTTAAACTTGATAAATACGCAAAATACCCCTCTAATTTCAAAACTTATAAAGAAGACGAAAAATAATTTAAGACATTAAAATTAGATTTTAACCTAAGTATTTAAAAACCTTAATACTTGGTTTATATACATTTAAATATCCATAAAACTTTAGATAACTTAAATATACACAACTTGTGCAAATTAAACACCTCACACGTTTATATGTATGTTGGGCCGAATCCTTTTTTTTAAACAAATGAAGCTGGGTAATATGTCTAATTATATGATTGATTCGAATTTATTTTGGTCTTTCAATCTAACCAAATAATCACGACAGTTACCTTATTTACCATCTCCTTAATTCTCTATTAGCCGAATATATCTACTCCTCCAAAACAAACACACAGAACCCTAAAACTAAAAGTGGCGGCTTCATTTTATGTCTCACCTTTTGATCGCTAAAACTCGTGTACAAAACTAGAGAAAAGCGCTTCGAGTTCGTGAGTAAGGTGGTGGTTATTGCATTTCGATTCGTGGGAGTTACTTTGGGGTGAATTCTGGTTCGACAAGGTGTTTTGATCGTGGTTATTCTTGTTCAAGGATGGTGTGGCTGGATCGTGGTTATATAGGTTTGAATAGAGGCTGGTTGTTTTTGAATTCGACGTGGGTTTTGGTTCTTTGTTGCCTCGTCTCTTTTCCATCCGATCACACATGTTTGTGTATATAATTTCGGAGCCACATGAAATCATAGAGTATGTCACATAAAATCATAAAGGAAGTCACATGAATCTTGAATATATATAAACACCTACAATCTGTTTTATGTTGACTTATCTCAGTTTCGAATCATGCGTAATATATTGTGATAAAAGATGAACATATGTGTTATTACTTATTACAAATAAAAGTGGAATAAGGGCTGTAGTGTGTTTGTTGTTGTGTTTTAAGGGTAGCCTCTCGCATGCGGTGTCTCGTTAAGCTTGTTCGGGTCTCGCGAGGGTTTGTGGTTTAAATCTATAGTCTTGCGATACCTTGTTTGTCTTGAGTGTGTGCTTTGTGACTCCTTGGTGTCGTGTGAATGATGGTTTATGCATAGTATTTAAAGATGATCATGTCTCGTTAGTTTTGGGTGTGGTGTTTAGTAAATTGTTTCTGCATGTGCATGGGATAGTGGTGTGGCGTGTGTTGTTGGGAGTGGTAAATAAGAATAACGTGTGTGTTTATGTAGCATGGTAACGTCTTAGATATATATTATACATTGCATGCATGATACTAATGAACATATATATATGATACATGTTAGTCTTTAGAAAATGGAAGTATGATATTGTAGTCTTGTGTGTGTCGTATAATATAAAAAGAAATATGCATGCATTGGGAAATAGAATGTGAGTCGATTGTATTTTTTTTTTAGACATATGAGTTGGGTGGGTGTGCGTGAGTGTTAATCATATTTTTGGTAGTGTCGCTCTAAATTAATGTAGTGAGTGCATTTAAATAAATTATGAAATGACGGGGTCTAAAATTATCCTTTTAATAAAAAATTTAGTAGAAACCTTAAAATAATTTATTTGACATCTTTAATATTAAATTTTGATAATTTACATTTATGATCCTAAACCTTACTAAATTGATAAAATTAACCCGAAACTATTGTATTGGTCATTTTAACCTTGAATATTATTAATTGTCCATTATAACCTTAAAGTATTAGATTACTATTTCGGGAAACTTACTAAATATGGAAACTTACTTAATAGAAAGTTACTAAAAAGGGAAAGTATAATAAAATGAGTAACCTAATGGACTTAAAGTAATACTTGGCAATTGATTCGTATAGGTTTCGTGAAGTGGGAGAAATACGTTTCGTATTCGTTCGTGTGACTTTCTCTTTGGTTTGCTTTCGGTTAAGGTACAGATATTCTGTCCTTCTCATAGGTTTTCTCTTGACTCTCTTGATACTTGATTATGATCCGTTGAGCCTTTGCGATGGCGCTTTTTCTTTTTTTCTTTTTTTTCCCTTTGCCATGGCTCTTTGATGCTTGGTATTCTAAATCCATTTGATATTCGTTCGTTGTGATCTATTTGATATGACACTCGATATAAACCATTTGTTGCCCCTTTATGACATCTGTATTCGAACCTCTTGATACTTTGAAAGTTCATTTGATATTATAACTAGATGTGAAAACCTTTCTTAATTATATCATGAAGATGTTTTGAGAAAAGCTATTTTAAAATAATTTTGTTGAGCATGATGTGCTACCACTTTTAAATTAAATTTTACTAAAATTTAATGAAAACTACTTTTAAAGACTATCTTTACGAAAACTGTTACCAAATATCATTTTATGGAAGTCATTTATTGAAAGATTACTTTTAAATACACATTTGATATAAAACCTCTAAATTAAACCTTTACTATGAACCTTTGAATCATTTAATTATGAACCTTTGAGTTGTGAACCTTTGATATGATCCATTTGAACTGAACCTTTGCTATGAACCCTATGCTATGATTCATTTGATATGACACATTTGATATGATACATTTGATATGAACATTTGAATTGGACATTTGATGACTTTGATACTGGACCTTACCTTTGACCCACAGTTTGATACTACGAGCCAATTTGTTATACTAGTTATGGGGTTTCCATGTCCATGTCATTAATCAAAAACATAAAAGGAAACGGGATGGTAGTCCGTATGTTTTATTTCTCTTTTCCTTTTTCTATTTTTTTTCTTTTTCTTGATTTTTTCGATTTTTTTTCATACACTCTTACCCTACTATCCAAAATAATACATCATAGGTAATTTGCATTCCCCTTACACTTGAACTTTTACATACTTTACAAATAACTATTCTAATGACTCGAATTAAGATAATCAAAACACTTGGATTACTTTTTAAGATTAACGCATATACGGGGGTAATATATGATGTTCTTCCCCATTACATCATAACACTAGTACTTTACCCATGAGTCCCAATCGTCCCAAAACAACATGTACAAGATATGACTCGACTTAGCAACCATGTAATCAATTAGACAATTAACTAAGGGTTTAAACAAATAACAATAATGCACTAAAGATGAGTGCATACATGGAAGGCTATGGCGATTTGGTTGTACATTTGGGGTGGGTTGTAAACAAATTATTCCTTTAAGTAAAATGCTTAAAGTTAGAAACGAAAAGATAGGCTCGGAGGGGTTTACTAGGGGTATCGTGTACTAAAAATGAGTACAACACAAAGGTGTGGGAAAATTAATTGACTTTGTTAGTCAAGTTAATTGACTTAAATAGTCAAGTAATTATGATACGGGTTTAACACAAGGGTGATCCTAATGCCTCTTATCATGTAGTAAATCCTACTACACGAATGTAGTCTCACTAGCGGTCTCGGGATGCATCACTAACGCAAGTTCTAGAATCTAAGTACTACCGGTACACTCATAAGCACTAATAATGAATGCTTTTCCTAAAAAATCTAAAGGCGAACCTCACATATTTGGGTGAAATTTTTTTTTGAGTGGTACGGTTTTTGTGCTAGTCATACAACTCCTATCCATGAGACGCTCATTAAGGCTAAAGCTTCACTCCTAAATGTTATAAAAAAATTTAAATTTGGTGCTAAAATTGCCCTAACAAGTATTTCTCTTAGTTTTATTACACACCTACTATTGAACAAACAAACTCAAGTGTAATTGCATTCTCTAAAGTATCATCATTTACACTCCCCTTACACTTAAGCTGAACATTGTCCCCAATGTTCAATAAAAAGATGTAAAAGTAAATAAGGTAAAAAAAATGAAAACAAATACTCCCCTGATTCGTTCAAATGTGGATAAATCGTTAACATGGTTAAATCCTCCTCTAAGAAAATGAACGTTGAAAGCTTCCCTTCCGAAATAATAAATCATCTTCTTGTCCAATATAACCTGTTAAACCTAAGAAAATAATCATGGCAACCTCGCGTAAAATCGGCGGCAATCTATATATATAAGGATATAATGCTTGTGGAATGAATGTTTGCAGATTTCCTGGAATTTATAAAACTAAAGAATTAACAAAAACTTCAAGACTCCGTTAGAAAAACAAAACTTGTAAAATTTCCAGAATTTTACACCTGACGCCGTCAGGTGTTAATCCTGACGTTGTCAGAGTGTTCTGACAGAAATCTCATGTTAAGTTTCCGGAAAATTTCTGGAAAAACTTATTCCTTAATTCCTGGAATTGCCTGCAAAACATCATTATGACTCGATACAAGCATTTGACTCAAACAAATACTAGTATACATGTTCATTTAAAATTGTTGTGGGTCATGTTCAATTCCATTCTTTAAAACAAATTAAGATCTCCCTTACACTTATCTTTTGCGAAATACCTTTTTATGAAGTTAAGACAAACAACAAGGTAAAGCATTTTCACAATTTACTTAGAAACATGAGCCATAAACAATAAAAATAAAGCATGCATACGGAAACAAATAAAATCAAACAAACAAGCAAACAAACAAAACAAATAAAACATGGGTTGCCTCCCAAGAAGCGTTTTTCTTTATTTACGAGTCTTGTAGCTAGACTCAAAGTCATGGGCTATTACGTTTTCCTTTCCCACTTTTCAATCGATTCTCTTAACCTTTGAACTACTTCTATGTCAACTTTATACTTAGGTCCAAGGGCTAAACAATTCTTATAGTAAAGGCTCCTCTTCTCCCAAACAAAATTCATTCTTTTATTCTTATCTTCTTTGTTAATGTCCTCGATTGCACTAATCTTATCCATATCAAGTTGAGGCACATAACGAAATTCTTTCATTTTATTAGGTATTTTATAGGTGATCCAATCGATTCCATTGGAAAATTGGACCGTTCCCTCTATTTAATCGTGTTTTAACTTGGATTCCTCAACAAATGACTTACCTAGTACCACATGGGATAAGCGACAATCTATAATATTGGCCAAGTCTTCCACAACCATAAAGTCCACGAGGTAAGTAAAGTTCCCAACAAAGACATGTAGACCCTTAACTCTCCCGACAAAGTTACACACTCCACCGGGGTATTTGGAATCTTTTCTAGGTCCGACTCTTGTTGTTACTAACTCATTATAGACACTTGAAGACATAATGTTGAGTGGGGATTCAAAATCAATGTAGGCTTGATCAATGCATTTATACCCAATCATACATGGTATCTTCACATTCTTAGGGTCACCTCTTTTAATCTTAGGATCAGTCTTAACAAAGGGAGGCCTAGGGTTATCAATGAGATTGTTATAATAAGCGATTTCCTCCTTAGTGGGATATAAATTCAAATAATCATCATCTAAACTCTCCTCTTCTTCTTCCTTAACATCTTCTACAATTGCCAAGCTATTGGGTTCAAGTTCCTTATCTAAGTCCATGGCTATTGCTAAGTCATTAAACGCATAGTCAAGCTCAATATCAACCAATCTATTGAGTTCTCAAAGTTCCCTAATCTCATTCTCAATCTGTTCACGCAACAAAGCAACCTCGATAGGTGAAAGGGGTGGATTCGCGTTTTCCATAGTGGCCAACGGAATAATTAATGAGAATTATACGAACAAACACACAAAGAAAAGATAGACTAAAGAAACTTATAAAAAATAAAATAAAAATCTTACTAGAAAGTAATCTAGCAAGTAGACCTAATAAAAAGAAATTTTAACCTAGACAATAACTATTCCCCGGGCTGCGGCGCCAAAAACTTGATGCGTGGAATTGCGCACTCGCAAAAGGTTTTACCTCTCAAGGGATCTTGAGAAGCTTGCGATCCCCACCAGGCAGTGTACCTGTTCGTTGTAGTATAGTATAGTGACAAGTACCGGGAGATTGATCGTTCAACTCAAAGAATAGTGTTCACTAGGGTTAAAACTCACTAAAACTAGGTGTAGAGGTGAGGGATAATTCTTTTTGTATTTTTATATTTTAAGGAAAGCAAGTAAAAATCTCAGTTTTAAAAGGAGTGGGCGAAATTAGTTGCTAGTCAACTAACCCAATTAACTAAAGATGTAATCAAAATAAAATAAACTAAACTTAAACTAATTTGTGGTGTAAACAATAATGAGAAAATTGTGTTTACATAGATTTTACTACTCCTTAGCTATCTTTTATAGGTTGATTAGCTTGTTACAATTGCATGGATGACGAGTTATATTCCTTAATACCATTCGTAGGGCCGTGTACGATCTTCCCTAACTCTATAAGCTTCTACCTCAATCCTATGTCGAGCCGACTAAAAGCTCCTAACATGGTATCCTTGGAAGTTACTTATGCATTAAATATAACCAAATATAACCAAGCTCCTAACATGGTATCCTTAATACCATTCTGGCGCGTCATGTGTATTTGATTTATCCACCCTTTTGTTAATTCATGACGCCGTCACTAACACCCAAGGTTGTAAAAATCACTAGGCGCTAGTGAGGCGGTCGGGTAGGGCCTAGCTATTAATCGGTTAGGCAGGAATTAATCGGATTGGAATTTTTATACACAAAATTGTAATTTTAGATATTATATTATATTATATGTATGGGATAAGCATAATTCATCAAAGTTCAAATATTTCAAGTGTTCAAATATAAACATAATACATAATTCTTCAAAGTTTAAAGTCAAACATAGATATTACACAGTTTGTTTACTATTTTTAAGCGATCTTTGACTGATTTTGTCTAACTAATCGGTTTGTGGACCAATTTTTAAGCAATTTGACTGATTTTTAAGCGATTTTGTTGACTGATTTTTAGGCAATTTTGTCTGATTAGTCCGATTAGACCGATTTTGTTTGATTAATCGGTTTGTTGACCAATTTTTAAGCGATCTTTGACCAAAACGATTAAATAGGCCGATTATGATAAATCAAGGTGCTTAGTGAGCGATCAGCGATTATGCGGGGATTAATTGGCCGCCTAGACTGATTTTTACAACAGAGCTAACACCTTGTGATGCCGTCAAGTGCAATTTCCAGCATGCTTTTGAGACTTTGTCGTTTTCTTCACTTTTTCGCTCCATAAACGTCTAAAATGCTTTCTTTTGTAAAATTCCTCTCAAAAGTACCTAAAATGACAAAAGGAACGATTTAGGGCAATATTTGATCAAATAATCTCGACTTTGGCCTTAAATGACCCCCGAAAAGCGGTACACTTATCGCTTCATCAAGTCCACCGAAAGGATTATACTTAGTGAATAGTATCGGTGTCGTGGATTCGCAACTGAACGTACGGTTGGTATAAACCACCCATCCTGAACCAGTATATATCATGGTGTCATTACTCGCTTTATATACTTTGGATTGTGTTTGTGTTAGTAGTTGTTATTGTTTAAACCACTTGGTACTCTTCGAGGCTTAAAGTTTTTAAACATTCAAAAAGCCGAAGAGACCGTATTCACCCCCCATCTACGATTCTACATTACACTTTCATATTCATAATGCATGCATTAGTAAATTTACCATATAAAGTTGGATATGTAGACTCAAATATGACATTATCAACACAAGTTTGAGTTATGATATCGGTGCATAGTTTTTATCGTGGTAAACAACAAATTATCTTTCATGACAATCACTTGGGATTTGGCAAGTAGACTTAAGATAATATCATTAATCATAAATTTGAGTTATGATTTGATACATATGTATTGTCTTGGTAAATAATGAGCTATATTTCATGTCTATCACTTAATGTTTGATATATAGACTCAATGATAATATGAACCATAATTTGAATAATAAACTGATATATATCTTATGTCTTTGTGAATAATAAATGATTTTTCATGTCTATCACATTGCCATTTAATCTGTCATACTAACCTTTAGGAGCTTGCTTAATTCCATAAGTTTGTAAACAAGATTAGGTTTTTGAAAATCTAAAAAACTGTCAGGTTATGAAACATAAACTTCCTATGCAATGACCTCATTTACAAAAGCATTATTGACATCTATTTGGTAAAGTTTAAACATATATCCACAAGCATAAGCAAGTACTATATGTCACAATGTTCACTCGATTTGGTAAAGTTTTATCAATGATTAGATAGTTGAATTTTTATACATTTACATTCACCCACTAGCGGTAACAATGTTCACTCGAATTTTAAACTTTTCCATCTCATTTTTACTCTGATAGTGATAATGCCAAAGAATATAACAAAAACCGTAACAAACGCGTACAAACGCTCAATACCTTCTTTTTGGTTATACCCTTGTGCTACTAACCTATCTTTGTTTCTAGACACGAACGATTTTGGTAGTCACCATAGCAAAAAGGCACAAGCGCTCATAAAAACTTGACTCCAGCTTGCTTTATTTTTTATTTTTTTAACCATTTGTAGAATAAATAAGGAGGTTTATATACAGCTGGACACACTTTAGATGACACGTTTAACAAATTTACTTTTGATTCAAAATCTTTAGTTTAACCTATCTGACCCATTAGTACACATCGACTTATTAATAGGGATACATGTGTATTGATGAACTAAATCAGTCAAACCAAGCATAGAAATAGCTAAAGTTTACAGTTTGTTGCGGCTTGTGATAGAAAACAAACTAGGACCCCTTAACTCGTAGACTTAGGTACTATCCTAAGCCAACTAATGTTTATACTTCAGTACCTAATAATTATACATTCATTAAGAACACAACGTAAAGAATATAGATATACAACATCAATGGCAAAAAAACTTGTTTTTATTAATGTTTAGATAGTTGAATTTTTACACATTTACATTCACCCACTAGCGATCACAACGTTCACTCGGATTTTAAACTTTTCCGTCTCATTTTTCCTCTGATAGTGATTATGCCAAGTGTTGGGATATGAAGATCTAAGTACTGCTGGAAAGATCAAAGTACTGCTATGTCAAAGTACTGCTCAATAGTCAACGTGCTGATCAAGGTCAAAGTACTGCTAGTTATTGAAGATTATTCAAAGTACTTCGAAGAACAAGGACTTATGTGTAATATTGTTTGAAGGATTACTATGTAATATTATATGAATATTCTAGAAATAGTTAGGGATAATTACTTGTCGTTCAAGTAGATATTGTAAACCGACTTAAGGTTATCTATAAAAGGAGCCTTATGATGGTATTAGACGTACGAAGTTTTTCTAAGAGTCTTAGAGTTTCACAAAACGATTTTAGTAAAAGTTAGGGATTGTTAGTAAACATGTATTTAGAGAAGCAGGTTTAAGAGTTGTTTTAATATTAACAAAGTTATTCTTAGCTTTGTGTTAGTAGATTCCACATACTTTACAAAGTAATATCAGTGTTTCAATATTAACTGTTTTGAGTCATTCAAGATTGTTAAAACCTTACAAGCTACAAAGTAGTTTGGTCAGAGTATATCGATCCAACAAGTGGTATCAGAGCTTGTGTTGGAAACTCTGATTAAGAAGAAAACCTTTAAAACCGATTCTACTACAAACCCTTAAAGATGTCGACAGATGTTGCACCTGCTCCATCCATCACTGCTGTCAGAATTCCTATTGTCAAGAAGGGAGAATATGATTTATGGGCCATGAAGATGAGGTAGTACATTGCCGTCACAGACCATGCACTATGGGATGTGATTGTCAATGGTAATATGATGATTGAAGAACCATTAGAGATCCCAGGACAACCAACACCACCTAAGCCAACCTTGCCGGCTGCTACCAAAAGAAATCAAGACAAGGCTCTCAACATACTGCTCTCTACCATTCCTGATGGTCACTTATTGAAGTTTCATGATGCCAAGGTTGCAAAGCAACTATGGGATGCTATTAAAACAAGATTTGGAGGTAATGATGCTTCCAAGAAGATGCACAGGAACTTATTGAAGCAGCAGTTTGAAACCTTCACTGTTGGAGAAAGAGAAAGTCTTGACTCTGCTTATGATAGATATCAAAATCTACTCAGCATGCTAGAGTTATATGGAGCTGAGGCAACAGTTGAAGATGTTAATTTGAAGTTCTTGAGGAGTTTGCCTTCTGCATGGCATATGGTTGCTACCATGATTAGAGGACAACCTAGTTTGGACACTATGGACTTTGATGATCTTTACAATAATCTAAAGGTGTATGAGCATGAGATGAAGGGTAATAAAGGTTCAAGTTCTCACAACATTGCTTTTGTCTCTTCTGAAAACAGAAGCAGTACTTCTACTAAAAGTACTGCTTATCCTGTCCAAAGTACTGTTGCAGAAACACAGAATCCATGTACAACTTTGATCACTACCACTTCATCACCATCACATACCCCCAACTCAGATGATGTTTTATGTTCATTCTTTGCCCAACAAGCTACTCTACCTGTTACTTATCAAGAAGATCTCTTGCAAATTGATGATGATGCTATGGAAGAGATTGATATAAGATGGCAGGTTGCCATGATTGCGGCAAGGATCAAGAAGTTTATGAATAAGACAGGGAGAGGTATTGATTTCAAGGCTAAGCAGGGTATAGCATTTGTCAAGTCCAAGATTGAATGCTTTAATTGTCAAAGAACTGGTCACTTTGCAAGGGAATGCAAGTTTGCAAAGTATCAAGCAAACAGGATGATTGAACAACCTAAACCCAAAGTTGAAAGAAAAGAAGTTCCTATTGCTGAGCCAAAGTCACAAGCTTTAGTTGCTCAAGAAAATTTGTCAGAAGTTGATTGGAGTAAAGAATTTGATGATGAACCAGTAACCTACTCTATGGTTGCATTGGAAGAGGTTGATTGGAGCACATCTTTTGATGAGGAACCAGGATATGAAGCTTTGGAATCAATAGATGGTCTAGGAAGCTTTGATTGGAGCATGGAAAGTGAAGAAGAACCTGTTCAGCTTGCTATGATGGCTACTTCACCAAGTTCATCCACTATCTATGAGGTATGTTCCAAATGTAGTAACTCTTATCAAAAAAATGCTTAAAGAATATGAAACAGAAAGAGATAACTATAGAAGGGCTAGTCTAAGATAGCTGGTTATCAATTGACTTTAGAATCCATGGAAGCTAAGATAGTCACTCATGAGAATAATGAAGTAGCTTGGGCTGAAATATATGAGCAACATGATTATCAATTAAAGCTAAGTGAGTGGAAGTTAGGATGTAAAGTTTCTGAATTAGAAAAGGTCACTAAAGAAAAAGATAAGTTGCTAGAAAAACTTGCTGTTTGGAAAGAATCAAGTCTGTCACATGTTAGTTTTGTTCAAAAACAGAGAACAGCAAACATTAAAACTGGTCTAGGTTATGATAATAATTCAGAAGTACTTTCATCTAGGAACCAAGAATTAAGTCTTTCTCAGGAGACCTCAACTAGTGATGAAGAATTCATAAGTTTAGAAGGAAACACATCTAGTGATGAGGAATCACCTTGTTCAACACCTCCTAAGTTTAAGAAAAACAAAGGTTATAATGAAGTTCCTCCACCCCCAGTGATGAGGCGAAAAATGAACCACTTTTAGAGGGCCATTTAAGCCCGGAATTGAATTTATTTGATCAAATATTGCCCTAAATCGTTCCTTTTGTGATTTTAGGTACTTTGGGAGTGAAATCTGGAAAAGGAAGCAATTCGGACATTTTTGGAGCATAAAAGTGAAGAAAATGCCAAAGACTTAATTTTCCATGCTGAGAACAGTACCTGACGGCGTCAAGAAGAAAATCATGACGGCGTCAAGAGTAAAAGTGGTGACGATCCAGTGCAAACCTGACGGCGTCACAACAAGGGCGTCAAGAGTTAATTTTGTGACGGCCTGCATAAGGAGACTACATGACGGCGTCAGACCCAGATCTAGGCAGTCTGAGGAACTATTTGGTGGCAAGATGACGGCGTCAGACATTTGTTCTTGACGCCGTCACCTTCTAAACTATATACATAGTTTTCTATTTTTCATTCATAAAAGAGGAACTTGTGTGGAGAAACCCTAGGGCCGAACTTTGTGAACCCTAGCTCGTATTTTACAGTATATTCAAGGGTTTTCACCCCTTGAATCCTTTCATGTGCTATTAAGATAAGTCTTCTCTTAATTCAATCAATATGTCTATGTGTTGGTTGTACATATCTTGTGCTTGTCTTGATTTCAACATGCTAGGCTAGATTAATCTTGTGTTTGCTTAGATCTAATGAAACCTATATGTTAATTATGTGTTGATTACTTGTTTATGGTTGTATTGGATGAATGATTTCAATGTTAGGCTTAAGAAAACTGGCAGATCTCCATTGTGTAACATGCTTGAATGTCTTAGGAAACATGAACCGATGTGTACTAGGTTTTATTGGTTGTATTTAATGCATGAGTAAATTCTAATGATCCCATGTTAGGAGCTTCTTAGCCGGCTTGATGAGGCGAAAAATGAACCACTTTTAGGGGGTCATTTAAGCCCGAAATTGAATTTATTTGATCAAATATTGCCCTAAATCGTTCCTTTTGTGATTTTCGGTACTTTGGGAGTGAAATCTGGAAAAGGAAGCAATTCATACGTTTTTGGAGCATAAAAGTTGAGAAAACGCCAAAGACTTAATTTTCCAAGCTGGGAACAGTGTGTGACGGCGTCAAGAGTACTATCCTGACGGTGTCAAGAGTAAATATCATGACGACCCAGTACAGAAATGAAGGCGTCACAAGGAAGAGCGTCAAGAGTTAAATACGTAACGGCCTGGAAAAGTGTAATACATGACGGCGTCAGATGTAGATCAAGGCAGTCCGAGAATTCTTTTGGCGGCGAGATGACGGCGTCACAAGATTGTTCTTGACGCCGTCAGCCTCTTATATCTATATATAGTTTTCTAATTTTCATTCATAAAAGAGGAACAAGTTTGGAGAAACCCTAAGGCCGAACCATATTCATATTTTACAGCTTTTTCAAGGGTTTTCAGCCCTTGAATGCTTACATGTGCTATTGAGATAAATGTTCTTTTAGTTCAATCAATATGTCTATGTGTTGGTTGTCTATATCTTGTTCTTTTCTTGATTCCACCATGCTAGGCTAGATTTATCTTGTGTTTGCTTAGATCTAATGAAACCTAGATGTTGATTATGTGTTGATTACTTGTTTAGGGTCGTATTGGATGAATGATTTCAATGTTAGGTGATGAGGCAAAAAATGAACCACTTTTAGGGGGTTGTTTAAGCCCGAAATTGATTTAATTTGATCAAATATTGCCCTAAATCGTTCCTTTTGTGATTTTAGGTACTTTGGGAGTGAAATCTGGAAAAGGAAGCAATTCGGACGTTTTTGGAGCATAAAAGTGAAGAAAACGCCAAAGACTTAATTTTCCATGCTGAGAACAGTACCTGACGGCGTCAAGAGCATTTTGGTGACGGCGTCAAGAGTAAAAGTGGTGACGGCCCAGAGAGAATGTGAAGGCGTCACCCAAGGCCGTCACGTGTTAACTTGTCAAAACTTGCGCGCGGAGTAGCTGATATTGTTTTGGTCATAACTTTTGCATACAAACTCGGATTTAGGTGATTGAAAAGCCCACGCGAAGAGGATGAAGAGATCTACAATTTGGTGAAAAAATGGTCATGACGGCGTCAAGAGAACGAGCTGACGCCGTCAAGCCTTGCCGACAGAAAACATGCCTATAAATATAACTTCATAACTTCACTTTTTGTAAGCCCTAAACCCTAAGGTCGATTCCTGGGTTTAGGTGGGTGTTTTTCCAGCAACTTAGAGGGTTTCAATCACTCCGTAAACATCATGTATTGGTTTGATGATTCTATCTTAATTATGTTTTCCATTATCATTGTTGTTTGCTCTTCTTTGATGATGATTTGCTAATTCACCTTGTGTCTACTTATGATTATGTGAAACTTGTATATAATTGATTAGATCTCATTGATTTCTTGTTGATGTTGTGTCTATCTCCATTAACGAGGGGCTTGTTGATGTGTGTGTCTATCTCCATCAATTAAGGCGTGACAACTTCAATAGATCTAGTTGGTTTAGTTTATAATTCTTGTTTCCTATTGATTCTTGTTTTGATTGAATGAATTTATATGTTAGGCTTAAGAAAACTGGCAGATCTCCAAATGGTAACATGCTTGAACGTCTTAGGAAACATGAACCGATGGCACTAGGTCTTTATTGGTTGTATTTAATGCATGAGCCACTGTTTATAATCCCTGTGGTTGTGCTGGGCATGGCATAGGAGGAGATAAGAGCTCATAGAATTGGGGAATTAAGTGTGCTACCCCATGAATGGTATTAAGGAATACAACCCGTCAATTAAAACAAGGTTACAATTCAATAGGTAGGATTGGATAGCTAGCAAGGAGTAACATATCATGGTAGACATGCTTCACTTATCTTGTAGAACCTTAGTTTATTTTCTTGTTTATTAGATTAATTAGTAGCTTTTGGGTTAGTTGATTAGCAACTAATTCTGCCACTCTCCCAATACCCGAGATTTTTACTTGCTTTTCATAAAATATAAAAACATAAAAAGAATCATCCTTCACCTTTAGACCTAGTTAGATTAATTTCAATCCTAACGACACTATTCCTAGCTGAACGATCAATCCCCCGGTACTTGTCACTATACTATACTACAACGATCAGGTACACTGCCTGGTGGGGGTTGTAAGCTTCTCGAGATCCCTTGAGAGGTAAAGCCTGGTGCAATTCCCACGCATCAAGTTTTTGGCACCGCAGCCTTGGGAATAGTTATTGTTTAGGTTGAAATTTATTTTGATTAGGTCTACTCATTAGATTCCGTTTTAGTGAGATTTTTATTTTCTTTTTATTAGCTTTCTCGTAGTCTATCTTTTCTTTGTGATTTTGTTTGTAATTTGCTTCAAATGGACTCTACACTTAGACTTTTAAGATTGCAAGATAGGGTTGAGCGGCTAACACACCAAAGAGTTCAAAATACCTCATTTAGAGACACCTATGAATCATATGAGCCTTCACCTAGGATAGATTCTTATGAACAACCTCCATGTTTAAGATCTAGTTTTAGTGAGGCCAATAGGAAATGCGACCTAGTTTGCCAAGGAATTATGGAGAGAGCCATTGCAACAAATCATAAGTTGGATAAAGCACTAGGTTTGCTATTATCACTACCTAAGAAAACAATTGAGAATGATTTAGCCGAGCATGATCACGTTGATCAAAAAGACCTAGGTTTTATGATCGATGATGATGAATCTCAAGAAACAGATGATGAATCTCTTGGGCAATTTGTATATAGCAGTCAGAATATTGAAGATGATCCTTATGATTTGGACATAGAAGTTGAGATGCCTAGAGAAGCACGTGAGATACTTGGGAGAATGTTAGGGCTAGATCCTGACACATGGAATGATGAGGTGAACAACATAAGCCCACAAAATACTCAACCATCATTTGAGGCACACACACCGCCCGTGACTTACCCGAAAGAAGAAGAAGAAACTTTAGGAATTCCGATGGAGGTAGAACCCTTGGACCAGGCACCACTTGAGGATATAGGTTTGAACACTTGTAGTGATAACCTTACTCCTAGTTCTAGGGAATTTCCTAGTGTTGATGAACCGGAACCTCAATCTTTACACACCTTTCCATCCTTAGATATATTTCTAGGAGACAAAAGAGGAACCGACCCACCCATCAACCAATATTATCCGGGTAGTTTTAGGATGAAGGAAGCCATTCACTCACCCCCTTCACCTCACGTGGCATATTTACACCCTAAGGGTGTGTATCGCTACTTTCACCCACACTTAATCCTAAGTGTAGGGAGAACCTCCCCTATTTCCGTTAAATAAGGGTAGAGTCAGGCTCGTGACTCGAACAAAAACAAGCGCTTCTTGGGAGGCAACCCATGTTTTGTGTGTTTTTATTTGTTTGTTTGTTTGTTTGATTTTATTTATTTCCGTATGCATGTTTTATTTTTATTGTTTGTGGCTCATGTTTCAAAGTAAATTGTGAAAATGCTTTATTTTGTTTTTAACTTCGTCTTAGTTGCATATAAAGGTATTTTGCAAACGATAAGTGTAAGGGAGATCCAAATTTGTTTATAAAAATGAAATTGAGCATGAACCACAACAATATTAAATGGACATGTGTATTAGTACTTGTTAGAGTCAAATGCTTGTATCGAGTCGTAATGATGTCTTGCATGATTTTCCAGGAAGTAGGACGAAGTTTTTCCAGAAATTTTCCGGAAACTTAACATAAGAATTTCTGCAGGTCACTTCTGACGGCGTCACGAGTTTACTCTTGACGGCGTCATGTGTAAAATTCTAGAAATTTTGCTAGTTTTGTTTATACCAGAGTCTTAAAGTTTTTGTTGATTCTTTAGTTTTATAAACTCCAGGAAATCTGCAAACATTCATTCCACAAGCATTATATCTTTAATTGTTTTGTTTCTATTCCTAAGTCTGGAATTACATCTAGTTGTGAGTTATCTTTGTTTGGGTTGATGCTTCGGGTTTTTGTTTGTTTTCTCAGGATTTACAGGTTATGTTTGACAAGGAGATAATTTATATTCTGGAAGGGAAGCTTTGATTGTTCATTATCTTGGAGGAAGATTTAACCTGGCCACCTTATTATCCATACCGAGCGAATCAGGGGAGTATTTGATTTCATTCTCTTTACTTTTTCACTTTTACATTCTTTACTTGAACATTGGGGACAATGTTCATCTTAAGTGTAAGGGGAGGGTAAAAAGATGATACCTTACATATGCACTTTCGCTTGAGTTTGTTTTGTTTGATGGTAGATGCGTAATAAAACTATGAGAAATACTTGTTAGTGCAAATTTAGCGCCAAATTTAAAATTTTTTACAACATTTAGGAGTGAAACTTTAGCCATAGCAAGCATCTCATGGATAGGAGATTGTATGACTAGCACATAACCGTATATTCAGAAAAATTTTCCACCCAAATATGTGAGGTTCGCCTTTAAATTTGATAGGAAAAGCATTTACTATTAGTGCTTATGAGTGTACCGGTAGCATTTAGATTCTAGAACTTGCGTTAGTGATGCATCCCGAGACCGCTAGTGAGAGTACTTTCATGTAGTAGGATTTACTACATGATAAGAGGCATTAGGATCACCCTTGTGTTAAACCCGTATTATAATTACTCGACCATTTATGTCATATTATTTGGCTAGTTAAGTCAACTAATTTTTCCCACACCCTTAGCGTTGTACTCATTTTTAGTACACGAAACCCCTAGTACACCCCTCCGAGCCTATCTTTTCGTTTCTAACATTAAGCATTTTACTTAAAGGAAGAATTTGTTACACCCCACTTAAATGTACAACCAAATCGCCTTAGCCTTCCGTGTATGTGCTCATTTTTAGTGCATTATTGTTATTTGTTTAAACCCTAAGTTAACTATCTAATTGATTACATGGTTGCTAAGTCGAGTCATATCCTTGTACATATTGTTTTGGGACGATTGGGACTCACGGGTAAGTACTTATTTTATGGAGTAATGGGGAAGAACACCATTTATTACCCCCATACGTACGTTAATCTTAAAAGTGCTCCAAGTGTTTTGATTTTCTTAACTCGAGTCATTAGTTTAGTTTATTGTAAAATATGTAAAGATTCAACTGTAAGGGGAATTCCCATTCCCTATGATGTGTTATTTTGGATGGTAGGGTAAGAGTGTATGCGGGAAAAAAAAATTGAAAAATAAAAAAAAAAAGAAAATAAAAATAAAAATAAAAAAACATATGGACTACCATCCCTTTTTATTCTATGTTTATTTTATGTTTTTGTTATTTTTCATTTATTAGCATAAGTCGAGTCTAGTCTTGGCTTAGCAACGCCATATTGTACATGTAATTGACTAAGATTGTTAACTCGCCACCAGTAAAACTTCCTTTATCCAACAAAACCGTGTATTTTATATCCCTACACCTAACGTTACAACCCTTTAAAAGACCTCTTTGATAGTTTATCCTAGGTGCTTACGCCATGTGATGGAGGTTTGATCCTTTCCCAAGCCTATGGTAATCTATTTTGCTATGACAGGTAGTGAGAGATATCTTCCGTTTCCATATTGTAATTTACACTTTATTACACCCGAGAGATGTGAGTATCTAAACACTATTTGTGAGGTGCTAGTGTATGACCTCCGTGCTTGTCTATTGGTCTTTAGTGGAACGATTATTTGTTGTAATTACTTTTATATTAGTGTTAAATGACCCCTAACTTGTCTTTTGAGTAGAATAAAAGCGCATTTGCTTGAGGATAAGCAAATCTCAAGTGTAAGGGTATATGATGAGGCGAAAAATGAACCACTTTTAGGGGGTCATTTAAACCCAAAATTGAATTTATTTGATCAAATATTGCCCTAAATCGTTCCTTTTGTGATTTTAGGTACTTTGGGAGTGAAATCTGGAAAAGGAAGCAATTCGGACGTTTTTGGAGCATAAAAGTGAAGAAAACGCCAAAGACTTAATTTTCCATGCTGAGAACAGTACCTGACGGCGTCAAGAGCATTTTGGTGACGGCATCAAGAGTAAAAGTGGTGACGGCCCAGAGAGAATGTGAAGGCGTCACCCAAGGCCGTCACGTGTTAACTTGTCAAAACTTGCGCGCAGAGTAGCTGATATTGTTTTGGTCATAACTTTTGCATACGAACTCGGATTTAGGTGATTCAAAAGCCCACACGAAGAGGACGAAGAGATCTACAATTTGGTGAAAAAATGGTCATGACGGCGTCAAGAGAACGAGCTGACGCCGTCAAGCCTTGCCGACAGAAAACATGCCTATAAATATAACTTCATAACTTCACTTTTTGTAAGCCCTAAAGCCTAAGGTCGATTCCTGGGTTTAGGTGGGTGTTTTTCCAGCAACTTAGAGGATTTCAATCACTCCGTAAACATCATGTATTGGTTTGATGATTCTATCTTAATTATGTTTTCCATTATCATTGTTGTTTGCTCTTCTTTGATGATGATTTGCTAATTCACCTTGTGTCTACTTATGATTATGTGAAACTTGTATATAATTGATTAGATCTCATTGATTTCTTATTGATGTTGTGTCTATCTCCATTAACGAGGGGCTTGTTGATGTGTGTGTCTATCTCCATCAATTAAGGCGTGACAACTTCAATAGATCTAGTTGGTTTAGTTTATAATTCTTGTTTCCTATTGATTCTTGTTTTGATTGAATGAATTTATATGTTAGGCTTAAGAAAACTGGCAGATCTCCAAATGGTAACATGCTTGAACGTCTTAGGAAATATGAACCGATGGCACTAGGTCTTTATTGGTTGTATTTAATGCATGAGCCACTGTTTATAATCCCTGTGGTTGTGCTGGGCATGGCATAGGAGGAGATAAGAGCTCATAGAATTGGGGAATTAAGTGCGCTACCCCATGAATGGTATTAAGGAATACAACCCGTCAATTAAAACAAGGTTACAATTCAATAGGTAGGATTGGATAGCTAGCAAGGAGTAACATATCATGGTAGACATGCTTCACTTATCTTGTAGAACCTTAGTTTATTTTCTTGTTTATTAGATTAATTAGTAGCTTTTGGGTTAGTTGATTTGCAACTAATTCCGCCACTCTCCCAATACCCGAGATTTTTACTTGCTTTTCATAAAATATAAAAACATAAAAAGAATCATCCTTCACCTTTAGACCTAGTTAGATTAATTTCAATCCTAGCGACACTATTCCTAGCTGAACGATCAATCCCCCGGTACTTGTCACTATACTATATGATTAGCGCACAACCGGCCTGCTTATTTAGTCAACCACTGTAGAGAGGTCAACTCAACAAGTCAAACTAGAAATATGCTAATGCAATAATCCGAGGTAGTACAGTTATATTCCCGGGTCGTTTATTCCCCAACGAGGTTGTGATATCCTGTGTTTGAACGAATGTGTTATATAGTTGGTTGATCAGGAATAGGGTTATGATTGATTTGTCACAGTATTTAAAAGTATAAATAACTCAAATGAGTTATATCAACTAATAAGTATGAACAAAAACCCTAGAAACGTAAGACTTATTAAAAAACGTACGTTTAAATTAAATTAAATGTAAACGTACAAAAATAAAAGTGAAAAGTGATCAGTATAAACCCCACAAATGTAAAATTTATATTTTTGAGATCCTAATAATAAATGAAAATTATTATAAAAAGAAAATTATAATTTAAACTTTTATATTATTTATTATTAATAAAAACTATTTAATAATATTTATTAATACACTATTTAATTAGAAAATGTAAAATAAGCTTAGAAAAATAAAATTAAAACTTAGAAAAATCTAAAATACTATAAAACTTATTTTAAAAATGAAAATATATTTATTACACTTATTATCTATATATTATTAATTATTGACTATATAATTATTTATTTAACTATGTAAACTAATTAAATTAAAAATACTATAATATGAACAGTAAAAATTCTATAAAAATTCCTAAAAATGTTATAACTTATATAAAGGCTAGAAAAATTATAAAAACTATGTGGTACTTAATAAAATTTAATTATACTATTTAGTTATTTAATATTAATTATTAATTAATTAAACTAGTATTAATTCTAAATATTACTAGATGACAAAAGAAAAATCTAGAAAAATTTATAAAATTACTTTAATATAAAAGAGACTTACTAAAAATATAAAAATACAGAAGTGCTTATAAATAAGCTAAAAAGAAAATTAAATAGATAGTTTCTATTAAATAGAAGCTATCACTATAAGTATTTTTGGCTTTTTGTGGTTTTTCTTTTATAAAATTATAAAAATACTTAAAATAAGAAACTAATACAAAAACAACAAGCTTAGAAACACAGAATAAGCACTGAAAGTGCTTATTACCCAAAACAGTTGACTTTTCTGTTGACTTTGAGGGAAATAAGCTCAAATTAGCTTATGTGGGGTCCACTAGGGTAGATTCTGGTTCCTATAAGTTACTTGGACTTGAATAAGCTAGATTTGATTATATAAGCTCACTGAATAAGCCAGAAAACCACAATAAGCACTTGCTTATTTGGTTCCTGAGACAGAAATTGGGACAACCTTGTGAGGTAATTCCAGGTGGGGTCCACAGGTTCCAAGGTCAAACAAATAGTCAAAACTTCAAGCCTGGTAGGAGGGGAGTTGGGAGGACCAAGTTTTAGGGTGTGGGACCCACTGATAAGCTCAGAAAGAGCTTGGGAAGTGAGGGGTCCAAGCTGGTTTTCACTCAGTTAACTGAGTGAGTGAAACAAGCTTATGAGCTTGGTACAAGCTCTAAACAAGCTTGAGAAAGAAAACAAAAGATTAGTAATATGTATATATAGTATATTAATAAATATGAACAAGTGGGATCACTGGATTAAACTAATAAGCTTGTTATAAGCTTATAAGCAAATCCAACAAATCTGAGATCCAAACAACCCCTGACAGTCAACTAAATGGTCAAATTGAGCTTATATAATAAGCTCAATATGGCAAAATGAATGTTGGAATGTGAAGATGGGCTGGTAAGGATTCCAAAATGTCAAAGCTTGATCAGTGGGGACTACTGAGTAGCTTATTAAGGGCTTATGAAGATTGGTGGTTTGACTGGTTCACTCAGAGAACTGAGTGAATGAATAAGTTAAAGCTGATGTGCAGCCCTAGTAAAAGGGCTTGAAAATGAAAGATAAGCTTAAAACTTGATAGATTAGCTGCTTAGCTTCTAAAAGAACCTTAGATCACAAGCCAAAGCTCAGTGATGAGCTTATGATGAGCTTATGAATTTGCTTGTTTACACTGAATGCTCGGTGTATAAGTTATTTTGATAGCACAAGTTTAAGCAGATAAGCAGACCAAATAAGCAATTAAAGGACAAATAAGCACTTACTTAAATAACTAGCCACATGGGCATCCCAAAGATCCAAAATACACAGAATAGCACTCACTACACAAGCTTGTACAAGCTTATGAAAGTAGGTGGTTTGACTGTGCACAGGGGAAATTTGTGAGAAATCACTTAATAATAAGCACAGATTAAGCACTTTAATCAACTAGATAAAAATTAATAAAAATAGTAACAAGTAGTTCAGCAACAAGACTAAATAAACCTACAAGCTCAGGTCCTATAATCAATTAACAAGCTCACAATTTAATTCCAAAGTTAATTCAAAAATACATGTGACTGAAAATTGACTTTTTAATATTAACCAATACTTTGACTAATCTGAGCTTTGATCCTAATTTACTAACTGAGTATGTTATATTATGATGTAATGAAGCTAAATTAAGCTAGAGTATCAACTTCTAAGCTAGTGTGATGAATATGGAACTGATTACACTACACAGTTAACAGATAGATTAGATTGAAGCTACTTTTGACTTTTACACTAATGAGACCTACTTATTATGACAGATATGAACTATATTGATCTAGATAAACATGCACAAACAAGTATTAATCACAATAACAGGCATACACCAAGTGAAACAGCTTGATCCAAACACACTTTAGCAAGGGTATTCTTTTGATTAGTGTTGTATAGCACTGATTTAAACCATGTAATTGACTCCTAACACTTGATTATGATGAAATAAGATCAGATAGACACAATTAACACAGATTTAACAACTATTACTATGAATCACTACTTTACTTATTTTGACTGTCTAATACTAACAACTAGTAACTATGATTTTTAACTAACAACCTACTGATTTTACTTTAGATTACCAATAACTAACATCAACTAAGCATGAATCAAGAGAAATTACACTAAGATAAGAACAAGAACATGTTATGCCAAAAATCAAGAAATGAACTTACAACTTGAGTTTATGCCACAACTGAGAACCAAGAACTGAGAACCTTCCTATTGCTTACCACTAAGCACTAATACCCAAAGCAATCCAGAATAGCTTTGCTCCAAGCTTCTTCTACAGTAACTCTTATTTTTTTAATTATTTTCTATTTTCTATGGTATTTTCCTAAATTATGAATTATTGTTGGTTAACAAGGTTCAAAAGCTTGCAATAGCTTACTGAGAGCTAAGTAGTGTTAATGAGATCTTTTAAACAACAACCATTCAACCAGAATTAAAGAGACTTGAAATGAAAATGGAACAAAGTGAGATTAACTGAAAACTTAAAAGATAGATTAAAACTGAGTAAACCAAGTTTGTTATTACACTTTAGCAAAAGTAACAACACTTTAACAACAGAATTTGAAAGATTACACTACTAGTGACAACTAATTTGATTAAGCTACAGTGATCATAAACTAGGTTACAATTATGATAGTCTTCTCTTCTGTCTTCCTTCTGTATTTATCACTCTTTCTCATCCAACTTGGTCAAAGATAACATCCCACTTCATCTAAGCCATTGAAACTGAGCAATTGATCCTGACCATTCAAACTAAGATTTGGCGCCAAATTCTTACACGTGGAATTAAGGCGGTTTTAGGACAATTAAACCTTCTTGGGAGTATTAGGAAGTGTCAGGGATAAGTTTTATGAAGATTGGACCAAGTTGGGTAGTATAGTTCAATACTGTGGACTGGTATTGACACAGTGGTGGTTTTGGGTGAAAATTGGGTGAGAAACGCATTTATTGTGGTGGGTAGAAGTGGCAGAGGTGGTGGAGGAGTGGGTAGGAAGATAGGGGTGAGCTGGAAAGGATGAGGTGGTGAGTTACAGGTGGAGGGGAAGGGATGTGGAAGAAGAAGAGGAGACGGGGTGTTTGTTTTATTTATTTTACAAAGGGGAGTGGGCCGGGTTGTATATTGGTTGGGCCCAAGTAGTGGACTGGACTGGATCTGGTTTTGGTGTTGGGTTTGGTTTTGGTTTATAAATAATTAAGGGTGGATCCGGTTTGTATAATGAAGCCCAAGGACCAATTTGTACTTTCCTGAATTCTTAAGGGGCCTGATTTGTAATTTTCCCAAACTTCAAATAAGGACTAAACCTGCAATTAACCATTAGTACAAGGACCACAAATATAAATTTTATTATTTTAAACCTTAGGGACCAAAACTGTCAATACCACAAACTCCAGGGACCAAACTTGTAATTTATCAAAACTTTTCTCATAAGGACCAATTATGTCAAATATGAATAGTACAAGGTTTATTTTGATTAATTTCCAATTTTAAAACCTTAAGGACTATATTTGACAGTTTTCCAAAGATGAGGGACCAAAGTTGTAATTTTGTGATTTTAAACTTCAAAGGATAATTTCTTACAACTTTTGAATCCCAAGGACCTTTTATGACATTTTTACAAGTTTTGATTGACCAGGGACTAGTTTTGCCAATTTATCAAAGTTCAGGGACTGAAACTGTAAATTATGTATGTTTTGCATGTTTTTCATCAGTTTTCATCCCTTATGCACTTTAACACCTAAAAACACAATTTGATGATATTTCCTGTATTATGAGGCAAATCTGTATGTTTTCATATGTTTTGTAGCTTAAATGTGACAGAAATGATGAGTATTTAGATACTCATCAATCCCCCACACTAAACTATTGCTAGTCCCTAGCAATATTTATGAAGATTTAATGGATTTCAAAGAACTCTTTACCAAAAGCCATCACTTCTGGAGTAGCCAGATGTAAGAACTGTGGCACATCTGATAACCGTGTGATTTTGAGCAAATCACCAGTTGTCAACGGATTTGATTTGTCTTTACCAAAAGCCGTTTGCTTCTGGACTAGCCAACTCTTGATGGAATAGTCAACATCTTGGTGAGCTGATTACCAATTATGGTTTTTCACTGCCTTTACCACAAGCCATAATCTTGCGGGCTAGCCAACTCATTAGCTTTTGAGGATAATGGGGAGTTGAGGTACCATACAATTTTTTGCAAATTGCAAGCCATAAACGGATTTGAGATATCTTTACCTAGAGCCGTTTGCTCCAGGATTAGCCAATCCTTATGTGGGTTAGACATGGTGGACTGATTACCATTTATTGCGTTCTAAGTGAGAAAAAATTTTAAAATTTTTGGCTAAATTGGGGGTTCCTGATGGAACATGTGTTTGAATTCGAGAGAATCCCCCCCCCCCCCCCCCCCCACACTTAGAACTGAATATTGCCCTCAATATTCAAAGTACCGGTTGTTAAACCGAACTTAGAACGTAAAAGGGAAAATACTCTTAGCCTTTATTTAAAGTGTATATACATACATATATATTTTTTAGATAAAACTTCTTAAATAGAAGCTATCACTATATGTACCTTTTTTTTTTTTTTTTTTTTTTTTTTTTTTTTTTTTTTTTTTACATATATACAACATGTGGGGCATCTCCCCCACACTAGGGTGTTACACACGGGTGAAAACCCATGTTTTTACTAATGTTTTTGATTTCCGAGTCATTAGCTTGACTCGACCCCGTATTTGATTTCTTTCCTCCCAAACTGTCAGGTTTATCACGCAAGCTAACCGCTTGTGAACGGTTAACTGTAATAAAGATCTCCTGAACAGGTTAGGAGAAAAAACAATTTAAAAATCCATGGGGAAGTGTCTGGCTCTAAACCAATGTTATATGGCAGATTCCAGGGTCAAAGGTAACATCTTCACTCCCGAATGAGTGAAGAGAAGGAGAAATCACCGGGTAGGTGAAGGGTAGTAGGGAGATCAGAACAGCAGTAATCACAAGAACTTCCTCCTCAAGAATTTGAAATTTAAGTGAAGGAGGCAAGGTCTTGTGCTTGATCTCAGGAATTTTATCAGTTTCTTCAACTGATTTGAATTCCTCCTTATGAAGTGGTTTGGGAGGGATGGTGGGATAATTTTCTGGGTACATCATTTGTTCAAGAAGACAAATAACATCTTCCTCCTGATTACTCTCGGTATCATCAATACCAGGAAGAAATGTATCCAGATTGAGATAATCATTAATCTCATCCATAATAGAATCACTTTCCTCAACCAGAGTGAGGGAAGATGAAGAGTCGGAAATGATGGAATGAGACAATGGAGTGGGATCACCACTCACCAAATTAAGAACATAACCAAGATCTTCTTGAGAATACTCCTGTGAGGCAACATCAATGACATCGATTCGGTTAACCGATTCAGAGTTATAGTTTGAGGAGTATTTTGAAGTTTGATCATGGTTAAAGGTAATAGCCTCATGACCCATACGCAATGTGATCTTACGCTCAAATACATCTATAAGAGCGTGGCCCGTTCTTAAGAATCCTCGTCCAAGAATGAGAGGAATCCTAGGATCAGCATTGAATTCAACAACCACAAAGTCAGCTGGAAAATGGAATTTCCCTACTTTCACAAATACGTCCTCGGCAATACCGAGGGGCATAGATACGGAACGATCTGCAAGCTCAAGAGTCATGCAGGTAGGGGTAAGTTTAGGAAGAGAAAGTTTCTTCCATACTGAATTAGGCATCAGGTTGATGCTGGCGCCCAGATCGGCCAAGGCGTTGCATGCAACCATTCCTGGAAATTCACAAGGTAGGATAAATTTCCCAGGATCTCCAAGCTTCTCGGGAAGCTTCTTTAAGATAACTGCAGAGCAGTTCTCATTTAGAGAAGTTTTTGCCAATTCAACCAGTTTTTCCTTATCGTTTAACAACTGTTTGATTGTTGATGCAAACTTGGGCATCAAGATGACAGCATCCGCAAGACTTATGTCAAATTGCAAATCTTTAAAGATTTGCAAGAGTTTGTCCGTTTGGTAATTAGACCTCTCGCGGTGCTCTTGCTCATTCAAGCGTGAAGGGTAAGGAAGGGTAGGCTTAAAAGGTTTGGATTTAGGGACAGTAGGCTCAGGAATTTCATCAGTCTCAAAGACAATTCCTGGTTTGGTTCTCTTTCGAGAGACAACTTGCGGTTGGACGTGTGCGGTACTTCGTGGGCTTGGAATTTGCACCTGGTCCTTGGCAACCTCGTTCTCTTTTTCCACATCGTATAACGGTGGTGGAATAGGAGTCGAGGGTCCCTCATAAGCAGCACCACTACGAGTGGTGATAGCTTTGATGATGTTGGAATCCTCCTCATCATCACTATCGTCAAGTACACTCTTTCGGGAAGCATTAAGCATATGAGAATAAGTCATAGCTGCCCTTTGGTCATAAAGATTGCTTGACAAACTTTTAACCGTGAATCGTGAAAGAGTGGGATCTATTCTTGATGATGTAGGAGTAATTGGGGTTGTAGAATTTGGGACAACCGTGGTTTGGACATAATGAGTACTTCCATTATTAGAAGGAAGTACCGGGTCCTTTGTCACCATGGTTGGTCCATCATGAGCTATATCACTATAAGTAGTGACAGCTTTGAGTTCACCCCTAGGATTCGCAACAGTATTACTCGGGAGACTTCCCGAGGTGGATGGTGGAACGAGTTGTTTTACTAAATCAGATATCATATTCTTAAGATCGTTCTTCAGCTCATGATTGTTCTTTGCAATTGAAGAATCAAATTCATTCTTCAAATTGGAGATTTGGTTTTGAACTACTCTCATTTTAGCATCAGTAGCTTTGATGTGGTTAGCTAGTTCAGCAGATTGAGATTCTTGGAACGAAACCATTTGATTATTAGGAGCTGAATACCCTTGATTAGAATTTGAATTTCCCCTATGGGGAGGGTATTGAACAGGAATAATTTGATTGTTCTGAGTACGATATTGATTTTGGTTATATTGCCCTCTTGGCTGATTAGGATTAGACCTATTTGAATTGTTGGGTTGATATGATCCTGATGGTCCCTCTTGGTTATTAGCACGGTAATTTGTTTCAGCTTGAGGATGGTATTGGTTACCTCCTTGATTGAAATTACCGGCTAGAGCATCGACTTCAAATGCATTGCCATCGGTAGCAGTACAGTTGTAGTATGCATGAGGACCACCACAAGTGACACATGGTTCAATCTTTTTGACTTCAGCATGTGTAGATGGCTCTTTCTTTTGGTTAAGAGTTAAATTTTTAAGAGCATCCATGAGTTGAGCAAACTGAGTATTGTCAATAGTTTGAGTCATGGGAGATGAAGTAGAAGGTGAATCACTTGCTTTGGAAGCAACTGGTTTGTTTCTTGAGGTACGGACCTCAGCTTTATTCTCTATAATGGCTAAAGCATCCTTTGTTGTTCGATTTAAAAAATTACCTCCTGCGGAGGAATTAAGAGAATCTTGATCAGCTTGTCTTATGCCATTATAGAAAGTATCCAGATATATCAACTCAGTAAATCCATGATGAGGACAGTTGCATAGCATTTCCTTAAAACGATCCCATGATTCACTGAATGTTTCATCATAATGTTGTGTGAATTTCATGATTTCATTCCGGAGATTCGTGGTTTTTGAAGGAGGATAGAATTTATGCACAAACTTCTGTACTAAATCTTCCCACGTTTCAATCGACTTAGGGGGTTGTTTGTCAAGCCAGATCCTGGCAGGCCCATCGAGAGAAAACGGGAAAAGAAGAAGTTTTATTGCATCCTCAGGGACATTTTTACATTTCAAAGTGGTTGTGATTTTATTGAACCACCGAATGTGATAGTGAGGATCATCCCTATCAAAACCATAGAATTGACGCGCTGTTACTAGGTTTATTACCCTGTTTTAAGTTCAAAGTTCTCAGCTACGATGGCTGGAACGACAATGGCATCTCCGTACCCATCGGTGGGTGCTTGGAGAAGTTCGTTCATCGTTTGTTCTTCTGTCATTTTGACAGGAATTTTTGGTTCAGTACGTATCTCGGGTACGACTGAGGGAGCAGAACGTCTACGACTTCTTCGAGGTACGGCTACAAGCTCACGAAGAGGACTTGATGACCTTGAAGAACGAGTGCGCATGCACTAAGACGCGTCTAAGGATCCTTGAAGAAAAGGAAACTCAGGAGGGGTGCGAAGAGTATTTTTGTGATTTATTTATCTTTTATATATATATAGAAAGAAAAACAAAATATTTTTGTATTTTATATTTGTTTATGGAAGATTAAAATACGATATTATATATAATATATATACAAAGGATAGATAATCCACCAAATAGAAAACAAAAATCGTTCAACGCAGCACAGCCTCCCCGACAACGGCGCCAAAAATTGATTAGCGCACAACCGGCCTGCTTATTTAGTCAACCACTGTAGAGAGGTCAACTCAACAAGTCAAACTAGAAATATGCTAATGCAATAATCCGAGGTAGTACAGTTATATTCCCGGGTCGTTTATTCCCCAACGAGGTTGTGATATCCTGTGTTTGAACGAATGTGTTATATAGTTGGTTGATCAGGAATAGGGTTATGATTGATTTGTCACAGTATTTAAAAGTATAAATAACTCAAATGAGTTATATCAACTAATAAGTATGAACAAAAACCCTAGAAACGTAAGACTTATTAAAAAACGTACGTTTAAATTAAATTAAATGTAAACGTACAAAAATAAAAGTGAAAAGTGATCAGTATAAACCCCACAAATGTAAAATTTATATTTTTGAGATCCTAATAATAAATGAAAATTATTATAAAAAGAAAATTATAATTTAAACTTTTATATTATTTATTATTAATAAAAACTATTTAATAATATTTATTAATACACCATTTAATTAGAAAATGTAAAATAAGCTTAGAAAAATAAAATTAAAACTTAGAAAAATCTAAAATACTATAAAACTTATTTTAAAAATGAAAATATATTTATTACACTTATTATCTATATATTATTAATTATTGACTATATAATTATTTATTTAACTATGTAAACTAATTAAATTAAAAATACTATAATATGAACAGTAAAAATTCTATAAAAATTCCTAAAAATGTTATAACTTATATAAAGGCTAGAAAAATTATAAAAACTATGTGGTACTTAATAAAATTTAATTATACTATTTAGTTATTTAATATTAATTATTAATTAATTAAACTAGTATTAATTCTAAATATTACTAGATGACAGAAGAAAAATCTAGAAAAATTTATAAAATTACTTTAATATAAAAGAGACTTACTAAAAATATAAAAATACAGAAGTGCTTATAAATAAGCTAAAAAGAAAATTAAATAGATAGTTTCTATTAAATAGAAGCTATCACTATAAGTATTTTTGGCTTTTTGTGGTTTTTCTTTTATAAAATTATAAAAATACTTAAAATAAGAAACTAATACAAAAACAACAAGCTTAGAAACACAGAATAAGCACTGAAAGTGCTTATTACCCAAAACAGTTGACTTTTCTGTTGACTTTGAGGGAAATAAGCTCAAATTAGCTTATGTGGGGTCCACTAGGGTAGATTCTGGTTCCTATAAGTTACTTGGACTTGAATAAGCTAGATTTGATTATATAAGCTCACTGAATAAGCCAGAAAACCACAATAAGCACTTGCTTATTTGGTTCCTGAGACAGAAATTGGGACAACCTTGTGAGGTAATTCCAGGTGGGGTCCACAGGTTCCAAGGTCAAACAAATAGTCAAAACTTCAAGCCTGGTAGGAGGGGAGTTGGGAGAACCAAGTTTTAGGGTGTGGGACCCACTGATAAGCTCAGAAAGAGCTTGGGAAGTGAGGGGTCCAAGCTGGTTTTCACTCAGTTAACTGAGTGAGTGAAACAAGCTTATGAGCTTGGTACAAGCTCTAAACAAGCTTGAGAAAGAAAACAAAAGATTAGTAATATGTATAAATAGTATATTAATAAATATGAACAAGTGGGATCACTGGATTAAACTAATAAGCTTGTTATAAGCTTATAAGCAAATCCAACAAATCTGAGATCCAAACAACCCCTGATAGTCAACTAAATGGTCAAATTGAGCTTATATAATAAGCTCAATATGGCAAAATGAATGTTGGAATGTGAAGATGGGCTGGTAAGGATTCCAAAATGTCAAAGCTTGATCAGTGGGGACCACTGAGTAGCTTATTAAGGACTTATGAAGATTGGTGGTTTGACTGGTTCACTCAGAGAACTGAGTGAATGAATAAGTTAAAGCTGATGTGCAGCCCTAGTAAAAGGGCTTGAAAATGAAAGATAAGCTTAAAACTTGATAGATTAGCTGCTTAGCTTCTAAAAGAACCTTAGATCACAAGCCAAAGCTCAGTGATGAGCTTATGATGAGCTTATGAATTTGCTTGTTTACACTGAATGCTCAGTGTATAAGTTATTTTGATAGCACAAGTTTAAGCAGATAAGCAGACCAAATAAGCAATTAAAGGACAAATAAGCACTTACTTAAATAACTAGCCACATGGGCATCCCAAAGATCCAAAATACACAGAATAGCACTCACTACACAAGCTTGTACAAGCTTATGAAAGTAGGTGGTTTGACTGTGCACAGGGGAGATTTGTGAGAAATCACTTAATAATAAGCACAGATTAAGCACTTTAATCAACTAGATAAAAATTAATAAAAATAGTAACAAGTAGTTCAGCAACAAGACTAAATAAACCTACAAGCTCAGGTCCTATAATCAATTAACAAGCTCACAATTTAATTCCAAAGTTAATTCAAAAATACATGTGACTGAAAATTGACTTTTTAATATTAACCAATACTTTGACTAATCTGAGCTTTGATCCTAATTTACTAACTGAGTATGTTATATTATGATGTAATGAAGCTAAATTAAGCTAGAGTATCAACTTCTAAGCTAGTGTGATGAATATGGAACTGATTACACTACACAGTTAACAGATAGATTAGATTGAAGCTACTTTTGACTTTTACACTAATGAGACCTACTTATTATGACAGATATGAACTATATTGATCTAGATAAACATGCACAAACAAGTATTAATCACAATAACAGGCATACACCAAGTGAAACAGCTTGATCCAAACACACTTTAGCAAGGGTATTCTTTTGATTAGTGTTGTATAGCACTGATTTAAACCATGTAATTGACTCCTAACACTTGATTATGATGAAATAAGATCAGATAGACACAATTAACACAGATTTAACAACTATTACTATGAATCACTACTTTACTTATTTTGACTGTCTAATACTAACAACTAGTAACTATGATTTTTAACTAACAACCTACTGATTTTACTTTAGATTACCAATAACTAACATCAACTAAGCATGAATCAAGAGAAATTACACTAAGATAAGAACAAGAACATGTTATGCCAAAAATCAAGAAATGAACTTACAACTTGAGTTTATGCCACAACTGAGAACCAAGAACTGAGAACCTTCCTATTGCTTACCACTAAGCACTAATACCCAAAGCAATCCAGAATAGCTTTGCTCCAAGCTTCTTCTACAGTAACTCTTATTTTTTTAATTATTTTCTATTTTCTATGGTATTTTCCTAAATTATGAATTATTGTTGGTTAACAAGGTTCAAAAGCTTGCAATAGCTTACTGAGAGCTAAGTAGTGTTAATGAGATCTTTTAAACAACAACCATTCAACCAGAATTAAAGAGACTTGAAATGAAAATGGAACAAAGTGAGATTAACTGAAAACTTAAAAGATAGATTAAAACTGAGTAAACCAAGTTTGTTATTACACTTTAGCAAAAGTAACAACACTTTAACAACAGAATTTGAAAGATTACACTACTAGTGACAACTAATTTGATTAAGCTACAGTGATCATAAACTAGGTTACAATTATGATAGTCTTCTCTTCTATCTTCCTTCTGTATTTATCACTCTTTCTCATCCAACTTGGTCAAAGATAACATCCCACTTCATCTAAGCCATTGAAACTGAGCAATTGATCCTGACCATTCAAACTAAGATTTGGCGCCAAATTCTTACACGTGGAATTAAGGCGGTTTTAGGACAATTAAACCTTCTTGGGAGTATTAGGAAGTGTCAGGGATAAGTTTTATGAAGATTGGACCAAGTTGGGTAGTATAGTTCAATACTGTGGACTGGTATTGACACAGTGGTGGTTTTGGGTGAAAATTGGGTGAGAAACGCATTTATTGTGGTGGGTAGAAGTGGCAGAGGTGGTGGAGGAGTGGGTAGGAAGATAGGGGTGAGCTGGAAAGGATGAGGTGGTGAGTTACAGGTGGAGGGGAAGGGATGTGGAAGAAGAAGAGGAGACGGGGTGTTTGTTTTATTTATTTTACAAAGGGGAGTGGGCCGGGTTGTATATTGGTTGGGCCCAAGTAGTGGACTGGACTGGATCTGGTTTTGGTGTTGGGTTTGGTTTTGGTTTATAAATAATTAAGGGTGGATCCGGTTTGTATAATGAAGCCCAAGGACCAATTTGTACTTTCCTGAATTCTTAAGGGGCCTGATTTGTAATTTTCCCAAACTTCAAATAAGGACTAAACCTGCAATTAACCATTAGTACAAGGACCACAAATATAAATTTTATTATTTTAAACCTTAGGGACCAAAACTGTCAATACCACAAACTCCAGGGACCAAACTTGTAATTTATCAAAACTTTTCTCATAAGGACCAATTATGTCAAATATGAATAGTACAAGGTTTATTTTGATTAATTTCCAATTTTAAAACCTTAAGGACTATATTTGACAGTTTTCCAAAGATGAGGGACCAAAGTTGTAATTTTGTGATTTTAAACTTCAAAGGATAATTTCTTACAACTTTTGAATCCCAAGGACCTTTTATGACATTTTTACAAGTTTTGATTGACCAGGGACTAGTTTTGCCAATTTATCAAAGTTCAGGGACTGAAACTGTAAATTATGTATGTTTTGCATGTTTTTCATCAGTTTTCATCCCTTATGCACTTTAACACCTAAAAACACAATTTGATGATATTTCCTGTATTATGAGGCAAATCTGTATGTTTTCATATGTTTTGTAGCTTAAATGTGACAGAAATGATGAGTATTTAGACACTCATCACTATACTACAACGATCAGGTACACTGCCTGGTGTGGGTTGTAAGCTTCTCGAGATCCCTCGAGAGGTAAAGCCTGGTGCAATTCCCACACATCAAGTTTTTGGCGCCGCAACCCGGGGAATAGTTATTGTCTAGGTTAGAATCTCTTTTTATTAGGTCTACTTGTTAGATTCCTTTCTAGTAAGATTTTATTTTTATTTTTATTTTTATGTTTTCTTTAGTCTATCTTATTTCTTTGTGTTTTTGTTCGTAACTTTTCACCACCCGCCATCATGGCAACCGACGAATTCTCTAACCTTAGGATCACTAGGAGTCGTAGTTCCATTAGAAACCTTGTCTTGCCTTATGCAGAACCCGAAAGAGAAATGCGTAGATTAAGACAATCTCACTCAACTCCTGAACCATCTAGCGTTGCCATCAATTTTGATGCACCCCTTTCTGAAGAAAATTCAGAAAATCACATTACAACCCCTAGCTCCCAACCCAACAACGAGATGAGTACCCCCGCAACTCCTACTCCTAAGCGCCTTAAGGACTACTCCTCCCCAACCCCTCGTGGCTTCTCAAATGCCATTTTCTACCCAAACGAACACACCAATGAGGTCTTGCATGCGAACGATGTTTGGCTTGTCCAAAGTGTGTGTAAGTTTTTTGGATTAGATGAGGAAGATCCAATTCAACACATTAAAGACTTCCTGAAAATAGTAGACACCCTCCATACGGATGGGGCTACTAGAGACACGTCCCGATTACGATTCTTCCCTTTCACCCTATATGAAAAAGCCCAAGAGTGGTATGATAAACTTCCTTCTGAATCTATTTTCACCTGGGAGCAACTCATATCCAAGTTCTATGAGAAGTTCTTTCCACCTGGAAAAACCTCAGCGTTTAGAGATAGGATCCTCCGTTTCCGAAAAGGCAAGGACGAACCCTTCCATAAATCGTGGATTAGATTTAAGGACTTTATAAGACAAGTTCCCCATCATGGCATCGAACTTTGGCTTTTGGTCCAAATCTTCTACGACAATGTCTCCTCTAATGATCGGAACGGGATCAACCAATCTAGAAAAGGGAGATTAGCCAATCTTAGTGCCGAAGAAGGATGGGATAGGATTGAAGAATATGCTCAAGACCAGGATGACACTTGGGATGAACCTGAGTCGACTGTCAGCATTTCTGAAATCACTTCAGATCGGTTAAGAAAAGTTCACAAAAGAATGGTGTACCTAGCTGGGTCGCAGTTACCTAAGCAACTTTCAAATCCTTACTTGATCTGCGACTACTGTGGGGGCCCACATGAGGTAGAGGAATGCGGAGGAGAAGCCACGACTGAACATGCATGTTTGTCAGGAGGTGACATCTATGTTGATCCCTCCCTTCTGCCTTTTTACCAAAATTACGATTACACCCTCTTGGGGAATCTGGTAAAAAGAAAAGAAGGAGAGGAAGGTCCTGAATTCGAAATCAGGAGCACTTTTGAAGATGACCTTGGTCACTTCACTCAAGAAAAAGGCTTGCAATTGAAAGGTCTTAATGAACTTGTTGACGAGCAGCAGAAGGACATGGGAGAATTTTTCAACAAGCTTAACTCAGCCCTCGATAACCTTGAAATGCCATCAGTAAGCAAAAAAGACCCCATGCTCGCGATAACCACTCGAGCTGGAACAACAACCAAGGACCCCCTTACCCGAGCTCGTCCCCCATCACTCCCGATCCAAACAAGCCTCGCGAGGAGGAGGAGGATGCAGGCAGCGAGACTCCCAATCAACCTCCCTTGACGACCCCTTCCCCATCAACCCCACCTAACCAACCTATGAGAATCCCATTCCCATCCCGATTAAAGAACCAGAAAACTGAGAATGATAATAAAAGATTCTTGTCATACCTAAAAGACTCAGTAGTCACCATACCCCTCCTTGATGCTTGCTATCACATGCCGAAGTATAGCGCATACTTTAAAAAACTACTCGCTAACCGAAAGAAACTTGAGGGTCTTGTGACCCTGGGGGAAGAATGCTCGGTGGTGACCCATCGAGGGCTACCAAAAAAGGTAGACGATCCGGGCAGCTTCACCTTGCCTTGCTCCATAGGATCTCTATCAATAAAGAATGCTCTTGCCGATTTGGGGGCGAGTATCAATCTCATGCCTCACTCTATGTTCCTTAAATTAGGATACTCTGGATTAAAGCCTACCCGTATGAACATCCAACTAGCCGATAGATCAGTCAAGTACCCCGTAGGGATATGCGAGAATGTGCTAGTCAAAGTTGGGAAATTCAAATTCCCGGTCGACTTCGTAATCCTGGATATGGAGGAGGATGACTTGGTACCCATCATCTTAGGGAGACCATTTCTTGCTACCGTTCGTGCAGTCATTGATGTTTATGACGGCAAGTTAACCTTGCGAGTGGGAACTGATATCACAACCTTCGACATTAAGGACTCTATGGATCTCTCTCTCGAAGCAGCTAACCGGCTCTATTTCATTGGGGAGGTCGATGAACTCACAGATGTCATTGATAGTTGTGTTAATGAACAAATCGAGGAAGGCTGGTTACGGGACGAGAGTTTTCTGCCTTTGCTAGAGGTGGAAAAGACGGAGGATGTTGGTGCAGTCTCCTTCTACCCTAGACAAGAGGCAACGGAGCATCTCGAGCTCCTAAAGCCCGAAAACAAGCTTAAGCCTTCTATTATCGAACCTCCTGAGTTAGACCTTAAGGAGCTTCCTAGCCATTTAGAGTATGCCTTCCTTCAGGGAGAGGACCAACTGCCGGTAATCATAAACTCTTCCCTGGAACATGAACAAAAAGGTAAACTCTTAGAGGTCCTAAAGAAGTATAAGGGAGTGCTCGCATGGAGTGTAGCCGACATTAAGAGGATTGACTCAACTTTTTGCACACATAAGATTCTCATGGAAGAAGATTATAAACCTACCTTGCAGCCCCAGAGGTGGGTGAATCCCAACATTAAGGAAGTAGTAAAGAAAGAAGTCATCAAACTTCTGGATGCAGGATTGATCTACCCAATCTCGGATAGCCCATGGGTCAGTCCTGTACAGGTTGTACCTATGAAGGGTGGAATGACTGTAGTTAATAATGACAAGGGTGAGATGGTGCCCCAGAGAACAGTCACTGGATGGCGGGTATGCATTGACTATCGAAAGCTCAGTGATGCTACGAGGAAAGATCATTTTCCCTTACCATTCATTGATCAAATGTTAGAGAGATTGTCTGGACACGAGTACTATTGCTTCTTGGATGAATTCTCAGGGTATTTTCAAATTCCCATAGCACCTGAGGACCAAGAAAAGACCACGTTTACTTGCCCTTATGGAACATTCGCCTACAAAAGGATGCCTTTTGGGCTATGTAATGCCCCCGCCACTTTCCAACGATGTATGACCGCAATCTTTCACGAACTTATGGAAGACAGCATGGAAGTGTTCATGGACGACTTTTCGGTCTTCGGGAACTCCCTCGACCGCTGTCTTGCTAATATAGAAAAGATGCTTAAACGTTGTGAGGAAACTAACTTAGTGTTAAACTGGGAAAAGTGTCATTTCATAGTGAAAGAAGGGATTGTGTTAGGGCATAAGATCTCAGGGAATGGAATAGAGGTGGACCAAGCTAAAGTTAAAGCTATATCTAAGTTACCCTACCCCACGACTGTTAAAGCATCCTTCATCAAAGACTTCTACAAAATAGCTCGGCCAATGACTCAATTGCTCATGAAGGATGCTCCATTCGATTTTTCCCAAGAATGCAAGGATGCATTCGATCTCTTAAAAAAGGAGCTCACACAAGCTCCAATCATGATTACACCCAACTGGGAGTTACCGTTTGAAATCATGTGTGACGCTAGCGATTTCGCTGTCGGGGCTGTATTGGGCCAACGGCGTGACAAGCTATTCCAACCTATTTACTACGCTAGCAAAACCATGAATCCCGCTCAAGAGAATTACTCCACCACCGAAGAGGAATTATTAGCCGTAGTATTCGCATTCGACAAATTCCGGCAATATCTTGTCCTTTCAAAGACAGTCGTTTTCACTGATCACTCGGCTCTTCGATATCTTTTTGCTAAGCAGGATGCTAAGCCACGACTAATTCGGTGGATCTTGTTGCTACAAGAATTCGATGTTGAGATTTGTGATAAGAGGGGGGCAAAAAATCTGGCCGCAGATCATCTATCTCGTCTTGAAAACCCCTTGGATGAGCACGATAGAAGTGAGATTAGGGATTCATTTCCTGACGAACAACTCATGTTAATGATTGATTCGGAGCCTTGGTACGCCAATTTTGCCAATTATCTCGCAAGCAGACTCGTTCCTGAACACCTGACTAGATACGAAAGAAAAAGGTTCTTTTCTCAGTTAAAATACTACTTTTAGGATGAACCATTTTTATTCCGAAGGTGTCCTGACTAAATTATAAGACGTTGTGTTTCGGAAAGTGAGGAAGTAAAGATTATGAGGGAATGTCACTCTGGTCCCTCTGGAGGGCATCATGGGATAAGCACCACCGCCCGAAAGATTTTTGACGCGGGATTTTATTGGCCCACAATTTTCCGTGATGTCAAAGAAATGGTACAGGCATGCGATGCATGTCAACGGGCCGGGAACATATCACATTGGGATGAAGCGCCTCAGAATTTTATACAAGTATGTGAGGTCTTCGATGTTTGGGGGATTGACTTCATGGGACCCTTTCCATTTTCAGGGGGAACGAATACATTTTAGTTGCCATCGATTATGTTTCAAAATGGGTTGAGGCACAAGCCCTTAGGACCAATGATGCCAGGGTAGTTATTCATTTTCTGAAAAAGCTTTTTGCTAGATTCGGGATTCCTAAAGCTCTCATCAGTGATAGGGGGACCCACTTTTGCAATGTACAAATGGAAAAGGTCATGAAGAGGTATAGAGTATCCCATCGGTTCTCCACCGCCTATTATCCACAAACCAATGGCCAGGTCGAAAACATTAACAGGGCTATTAAAAGAATACTTGAAAAGACGGTTAGTCAGAATAGAAAAGACTAGTCATTTAAACTCGACTAAGCCTTATGGGCATTCCGAACCGCTTACAAGACACCTATTGGAATGACCCCGTTTCGCATGGTGTATGGTAAAGCGTGTCATTTGCCAGTAGAATTAGAACATAAGGCTTATTGGGCGCTTAAGACATGTAACTTAGATTATACAATATCCGGAACTAATAGGTTCTTGCAATTACACGAGCTTGATTAGCTTAGGTTAGAAGCCTATGAATCTTCCATTACATATAAAGAGAAAGCAAAAAGATGGCATGACCAGAGAATTAAGAAACCCAAAGAATTTTCAGAAGGAGACAAAGTCCTTTTATACAATTCTCGGTTGAGATTATTTCCGGGAAAACTCAAGTCTAGATGGTATGGACCGTTTACGGTGAAAAATTCCTCTAAAACTGGAGCCGTTATGTTATTAGACGATGAAGGTAGGGAATTTACTGTTAACATACAACGTGTAAAACATTATCAAGAAAATAACAATGAAATGATTAGTGAGGAGGATGTGACGTTTGATGATGAGGTCACGTAGTAACCCATGACCTTGAGTCTAGCTACAAGACTCGTAAATAAAGAAAAGCGCATCTTGGGAGGCAACCCATGTTTTGTGTGAATTTTATTTTGTTTGTTTGTTATTTGCTTCCGTATGCATGCTTTATTTTTATTGTTGGTAGATCATGTTTCTAAACTAAAAAGTGGAAATACTTTACTTTGTTGTTTTGGCCTAGTCTCAACTCCACCTAAAGGTATTTTTGCAAAAGATAAGTGTAAGGGGAAACCCCAAATATGTTTTTAAGAAACAAACCGATCATGATTCTCCACAATATTAAGTGAACATGTATATTCGTATTTGTTAGAGTCAAATGCTTGTATTGAGTCATAATGAAGTTTTGCAGGATTTTCCAGGAAGTAGGACCAAGTTTTTCCAGAAATTTTCCGGAAACTTAACATAAGAATTTCTGCAGGTCACTTCTGACGGCGTCATGAGCTTGCTCTTGACGGCGTCACGTGTAAAAATTTGGAAATTTTACCGGTTTTGTTTTTCTAATGGAGTCTTAAAGTTTTTGTTGAATTATTAAGTTTTATAATCTCCAGGAAATCTGCAAACTTCATTCCACACGCATTATATCTTATCTTGTTTTCTAGGATTTAGTAACTTATGTAGATTGCCGCCGATTTTATGCGAGGTTGCTTTGTTTGTTTTCTCAGGATTTACAGGTTATGTATGACAAGAAGATGATTATTTTTCTGGAAGGGAAGCTTTGATTGTTCATTTTCTTGGAGGAAGATTTAACCTGGCCACCTTATTATCTATACCGAGCGAATCAGGGGAGTATTTGATTTCATTCTTTTTACTTATTGCACTTTTACATTCTTTACTTGAACATTGGGGACAATGTTCATCCTAAGTGTAAGGGGAGGGTAAAATGATGATACCTTACAGATACACTTTCACTTGAGTTTGTTTGTTTGATGGTAGATGTGTAATAAAACTATGAGAAATACTTGTTAGTGTAATTTTAGCGCCAAATTTAAATTTTTTTACAACATTTAGGATTGAAACTTTAGCCATAGCAAGCGTCTCATGGATAGGAGATTGTATGACTAGCACAAAACCGTACTATTCAGAAAAATTTTCCACCCAAATATGTGAGGGTCGCTTTTAGATTTGATAGGAAAAGCATTTATTATTAGTGCTTATGAGTGTACCGGTAGCATTTAGATTCTAGAACTTGCATTAGTGATGCATCCTGAGACCGCTAGTGAGACTACATTCATGTAGTAGGATTTACTACATGATAAGAGGCATTAGGATCACCCTTATGTTAAACCCGTATCATAATTACTTGACCATTTAAGTCATATTGCTTGGCTAGTTAAGTCAACTAACTTTTCCCACACCCTTAGCGTTGTACTCATTTTTAGTACACGAAACCCCTAGTACACCCCTTCGAGCCTATCTTTTCGTTTCTAACTTTAAGCATCTTACTTAAAGGAAAAATTTGTTACACCCCACTTAAATGTACACCCAAATAGCCTTAGCCTTCCGTGTATGCACTCATCTTTAGTGCATTATTGTTATTTGTTAAACCCTAAGTTAACTATCTAATTGATTACATGGTTGCTAAGTCGAGTCATATCCTTGTACATATTGTTTTGGGACGATTGGGACTCATGGGTAAAGTACTTATTTTATGGAGTAATGGGGAAGAACATCATTTATTACCCCCCATATGTACGTTAATCTTAAAAGTACTTCAAGTGTTTTGATTTTCTTAATTCGAGTCATTAGATTAGTTTATTGTAAAGTATGTAAAGATTCAAGTGTCAGGAGAATGTTCATTCCTTATGATGTATTATTTTGGATGGTAGGGTAAGAGAGTATGCAAAAAAAAAAAAAAAAAAAAAAAAAAAAAAAAAAAAAAAAATCGAAAAAATTAAGAAAAAAAAGAAAGAAAGAAAAACATACGGACTACCATCCCTTTTCATTCTATGTTTATTTTATGTTTTTGTTATTTTTCATTCATTAGCTTAAGTCGAGTCTAGTCTTGGCTTAGCAACGCCATATTGTACATGTAATTAACCAAGATTGTTAACTCGCAACCAGTAAAGACTGCCTATATCCAACAAAACCGTGTATTTCATATCCCTACACCTAACGTTACAACCCTTGAAAAGACCTCTTTGATAGTTTATCCTAGGTGCTTACGCCATGTGGTGGAGGTTTGATCCTTTCCCAAGCCTATGGTAATCTATTTTGCTATGACAGGTAAAATATCTTCCGTTTCCATATTGTAATTTATACTTTATTACACGCGAGAGATGTGAGTATCTAAACACTATTTGTAAGGTGCTAGTGTATGACCTCCGTGCTTGTCTTTGGTCTTTAGTGTAACGATTGTAATTACTTTTATATTAGTGTTAAATGACCCCTAACTTGTATTTTGACTAGAATAAAAGCGCATTTGCTTGAGGACAAGCAAATCTCAAGTGTAAGGGTATATGATGAGGCGAAAAATGAACCACTTTTAGGGGGTCATTTAAGCCCGGAATTGAATTTTTTTGATCAAATATTGCCCTAAATCGTTCCTTTTGTGATTTTAGGTACTTTGGGAGTGAAATCTGAAAAAGGAAGCAATTCGGACGTTTTTGGAGCATAAAAGTGAAGAAAACGCCAAAGACTTAATTTTCCAAGCTGGGAACAGTGTGTGACGGCGTCAAGAGTAAATATCATGACGACCCAGTACAGAAATGAAGGCGTCACAAGGAAGAGCGTCAAGAGTTAAATACGTGACGGCCTGGAAAAGTGTAATACATGACGGCTTCAGATGTAGATCAAGGCAGTCCGAGAATTCTTTTGGCGGGGAGATGACGGCGTCACAAGATTGTTCTTGATGCCGTCAGCCTCTTATATCTATATATAGTTTTCTAATTTTCATTCATAAAAGAGGAACAAGTTTGGAGAAACCCTAAGGCCGAACCATATTCATATTTTACAGCTTTTTCAAGGGTTTTCAGCCCATGAATGCTTACATGTGCTATTGAGATAAGTGTTCTTTTAATTCAATCAATATGTCTATGTGTTGGTTGTCTATATCTTGTGCTTGTCTTGATTTCAACATGCTAGGCTAGATTTATCTTGTGTTTGCTTAGATCTAATGAAACCTAGATGTTAATTATGTGTTGATTACTTGTTTATGGTTGTATTGGATGAATGATTTCAATGTTAGGCTTAAGAAAACTGGCAGATCTCCATTGTGTAACATGCTTGAACGTCTTAGGAAATATGAACCGATGTGTACTAGGTTTTATTGGTTGTATTTAATGCATGAGTAAATTCTAATGATCCCATGTTAGAAGCTTCTTAGCCGGCTCGACATAGGAGTGAAGTAGGCACTCATAGGATTGGGGAAGTAAGTACGCCACCCCATGAATGGTATTAAGGAATACAATCCATCATCCACACAACTATAACAAGTAATTAACGTGTAAAAGATATCTAGGGAGTAGTGAAATCTAAGTAAACACATTTCTCCCATATATTGCTCACAACTTTAGTTTAATTTAGTTTAATTTCATTTCTAGTATTTTATTTTGATTGCATCTTAGTATTGGGTTAGTTGACTAGCAACTAATTCCGCCCAAATCCTTCAAACCCGAGATTTTTACTTGCTTTCCTAAAAATATAAAAATACAAAAAGAATCATCCCTCATCTCTAGACCTAGTCTTTAGGTTTTCTAATCCTAGCGACTCTATTCCTAACTGAACGATCAATCCCCCGGTACTTGTCATTATACTGTACTACATCGATCAGGTACACTGCCTGGTGGGGGTTGTAAGCTTCTCGAGGTCCCTTGAGAGGTAAAGCCTGGTGCAATTCCCACGCACCAAGTTTTTGGCGCCGCAGCCCGGGGAATAGTTATTGTCTAGGTTAGAATCTCTTTTTATTAGGTCTACTTGCTAGATTCCTTTCTAGTATGATTTTATTTTTATTTTTAGGTTCTCTTAGTCTATCTTATTTCTTTGTTTCCTTTGTTTGTAAACTAACTCGATGGATAACAATAACATTGATCATTTGATTCCTGTTATTCGTGTTTTTCGTCGTAGGATTTTCCAAATGCCCGCCCCAATCCCTTTTGTGGAAAATGAGAACCCACCTAACCTCTCGCCTAACCACCACTTTGACAATAATTCTGAGTTAGAGGAGTCTGACCATGATAATGACCATAGGGCTAGTCCTTTTTACTATTCAGACTCCGATGAGGATCTTGATGATGGTGATGTGATTAATGAGGATAGGATGGAAGAGGAAGTGAACCCTCTTAGGTATGTCAACCCTAGAACAAGGATTGAGAGTGATAGTTCATTCAACATGCAATTTCCTTGTAAGATCGGATTTAGGAGCTTTAACTCCTATCTTAACTCATCTCTCCCAATAAACATAATCTCGCGTAATGAATATAATAAAATCATGGTAGATGAGTTAGAATACAAAGAGGAAAATATTATTGCTAGGGCAATACCATTGCATGTGTTTGTAGGAAGCTTGGTTTATCTTGTTGAGTTTATGGTTATGGAGAATCTAGGGGAATTTATTGATAGTAAGTTAACCCAAGTTGTGTTTAGAAAACCTTTCAAAAGGTTGACCAACCTTGATGAAAAACTTATGGAAGGGTTAATTAAATTCTCGGATGGGGATAAAGATTTTGTCAACCAAATGCCCCATGCACACCCTAGGTTCAAGGATTTTTCCATGGAGAAGTGTAGTAGATATCCGCCCATAGAAATGCTAAGTGAGAATGATAAGAGAAAAGGGCTTAAATATACTCTTGAAAAGAATAAAAGATACTATCGCGGATGTTTAGAGTTGGGAAATGATTATAAGAAATATGAGGCGACTATTAGATGGCTCACGCTTGGTTATGTGAGCGTAAGCGATACACGGTAGCCCATGACCTTGAGTCTAGCTACAAGACTCGTAAATAAAGAAAAGCGCTTCTTGGGAGGCAACCCATGTTTTGTGTGATTTTTATTTTGTTTATTTGTTATTTGCTCCCGTATGCATGCTTTATTTTTATTGTTGGTAGATCATGTTTCAAAACTAAATAGCGGAAATACTTTATTTTGTTGTTTTGCCTAGTCTTAACTTCATCCAAAGGTATTTTTGCAAAAGATAAGTGTAAGGGGAAACCCCAAATATGTTTTTAAGAAACAAACCGATCATGATTCTCCACAATATTGAGTGAACATGTATATTCGTATTTGTTAGAGTCAAATGCTTGTATCGAGTCATAATGAAGTTTTGCAGGATTTTCCAGGAAGTAGAACCAAGTTTTTCCAGAAATTTTCCGGAAACTTAACATAAGAATTTCTGCAGGTCACTTCTGACGGCGTCATGAGTTTACTCTTGACGGCGTCACGTGTAAAAATATGGAAATTTTACCAGTTTTGTTTTTCTAATGGAGTCTTAAAGTTTTTGTTGAATTATTAGTTTTATAATCTCCAGGAAATCTGCAAACTTCATTCCACAAGCATTATATCTTACTTTGTTTTCTAGGATTTAGTAACATATGTAGATTGCTGCCGATTTTATGCGAGGTTGCCTTGTCTGTTTTCTCAGGATTTACAGGTTATGTATGACAAGAAGATGATTATTTTTCTAGATGGGAAGCTTTGATTGTTCATTTTCTTGGAGGAAGATCTAACCTGGCCACCTTATTATCCATACCGAGCGAATCAGGGGAGTATTTGATTTCATTCTTTTTACTTATTTCACTTTTACATTCTTTACTTGAACATTGGGGACAATGTTCATCTTAAGTGTAAGGGGAGGGTAAAATGATGATACCTTACAGATACACTTTCGCTTGAGTTTGTTTGTTTGATAGTAGATGTGTAATAAAACTATGAGAAATACTTATTAGTGCAATTTTAGCGCCAAATTTAAATTTTTTTACAACATTTAGGAGTGAAACTTTAGCCATAGCAAGCATCTCATGGATAGGAGATTGTATGACTAGCACATAACCGTATCATTCAAAAAAAATTTCCACCCAAATATGTGAGGTTCGCCTTTAGATTTGACAGGAAAAGCATTTACTATTAGTGCTTATGAGTGTACCAGTAGCATTTAGATTCTAGAACTTGCGTTAGTGATGCATCCCGAGACCGCTAGTGAGACTACATTCGTGTAGTAGGATTTACTACATGATAAGAGGCATTAGGATCACCCTTGTGTTAAACCCGTATCATAATTACTTGACCATTTAAGTCATATTACTTGGCTAGTTAAGTCAATTAATTTTTCCCACACCTTAGTGTTGTACTCATTTTTAGTACACGAAACTCCTAGTACACCCCTCCGAGCCTATCTTTTCATTTCTAACTTTAAGCATCTTACTTAAAGGAAGAATTTGTTACACCCCACTTAAATGTACACCCAAATCGCCTTAGCCTTCCGTGTATGCACTCATCTTTAGTGCATTATTGTTATTTGTTAAACCCTAAGTTAATTATCTAATTGATTACATGGTTGCTAAGTCGAGTCATATCCTTGTACATATTGTTTTGGGACGATTGGGACTCATAGGTAAAGTACTTATTTTATGGAGTAGTGGGGAAGAACATCATATTATTACCCCCATATGTACGTTAATCTTAAAAGTACTCCAAGTGTTTTGATTTTCTTAATTCGAGTCATTAGATTAGTTTATTGTAAAGTATGTAACAATTCAAGTGTAAGAGGAATTTCCATTCCCTATGATGTATTACTTTGGATAGTAGGGTAAGAGTGTATGCAAAAAAAAATAATAAATCGAAAAAAAATCGAAAAAAAACAAGAAATAGAAAAAGAAAAAAAAAGAAAAACATACGGACTACCATCCCTTTTCATTCTATGTTCATTTTATGTTTTTGTTATTTTTAATTTATTGGCTTAAGTCGAGTCTAGTCTTGGCTTAGCAACGCCATATTGTATATGTAATTAACCAATATTGTTAACTCGCCACCAGTAAAGACTGCCTATATCCAACAAAACCGTGTATTTCATATCCCTACACCTAACGTTACAACCCTTTTAAAAGACCTCTTTGATAGTTTATCCTAGGTGCTTATGCCATGTGGTGGAGGTTTGATCCTTTCCCAAGCCTATGGTAATCTATTTTGCTATGACAGGTAGTAAGAGATGTTTTCCATTTCCATAATGTGATATTACTTTATTACACCCGAGAGATGTGAGTATCTAAACACTATTTGTGAGGTGCTAGTGTATGACCTCCGTGCTTGTCTTTGGTCTTTAGTGGAACGATTATTTGTTGTAATTACTTTTATATTAGTGTTAAATGACCCCTAACTTGTCTTTTGATTAGAATAAAAGCGCATTTGCTTGAGGACAAGCAAATCTCAAGTGTAAGGGTATATGATGAGGCGAAAAACGAACCACTTTTAGGGGGTCATTTAAGCCCAGAATTGAATTTATTTGATCAAATACTGCCCTAAATCGTTCCTTTTGTGATTTTAGGTACTTTGGGAATGAAATCTGGAAAAGGAAGCAATTCGGACGTTTTTGGAGCATAAAAGTGAAGAAAACGCCAAAGACTTAATTTTCCATGCTGAGAACAGTACCTGACGGTGTCAAGAAGAAAATCATGACGGCGTCAAGAGTAAAAGTGGTGACGATCCAGTGCAAACATGACGGCATCACAACAAGGGCGTCAAGAGTTAATTTTGTGACGGCCTGCATAAGGAGACTACATAAAGGCGTCAGACCCAGATCTAGGCAGTTCGAGGAACTATTTGGCGGCGAGATGACGGCATCAGACATTTGTTCTTGACGCCGTCACCTTCTAAACTCTATATATAGTTTTCTATTTTTCATTCATTAAAGAGGAACTTGTGTGGAGAAACCTAGGGCCGAACTTTTTGAACCCTAGCTCGTATTTTACAGTATATTCAAGGGTTTTCACCCCTTGAATCATTTCATGTGCTATTAAGATAAGTCTTCTCTTAATTCAATCAATATGTCTATGTGTTGGTTGTCTATATCTTGTGCTTGTCTTGATTTCAACTTGCTAGGCTAGATTTATCTTGTGTTTGCTTAGATCTAATGAAACCTAGATGTTAATTATGTGTTGATTACTTGTTTATGGTTGTATTGGATGAATGATTTCAATGTTAGGCTTGAGAAAACTGGCAGATCTCCATTGTGTAACATGCTTGAACGTCTTAGGAAACATGAACCGATGTGTACTAGGTTTTATTGGTTGTATTTAATGCATGAGTAAATTCTAATGATCCCATGTTAGGAGCTTCTTAGCCGGCTCGACATAGGAGTGAAGTAGGCACTCATAGGATTGGGTAAGTAAGTACGCCACCCCATGAATGGTATTAAGGAATACAATCCGTCATCCACGCAACTATAACAAGTAATTAACGTGTAAAAGATATCTAGGGAGTAGTGAAATCTAAGTAAACACATTTCTCCCATATATTGCTCACAACTTTAGTTTAATTTAGTTTAATTTCATTTCTAGTATTTTATTTTGATTGCATCTTAGTATTGGGTTAGTTGACTAGCAACTAATTCCGCCCAAATCCTTCAAACCCGAGATTTTTACTTGCTTTCCTAAAAATATAAAAATACAAAAAGAATCATCCCTCATCTCTAGACCTAGTCTTTAGGTTTTCTAATCCTAACGACACTATTCCTAGCTGAATGATCAATCCCCCGGTACTTGTGATTATACTATACTACATCGATCAGGTACACTGCCTGGTGGGGGTTGTAAGCTTCTCGAGATCCCTTGAGAGGTAAAGCCTGGTGCAATTCCCACGCACCACCCAGGTAGTTTTCAACCACCTAGGACAGATGTTTCTTGTTATGGTATAGACAACCTAGAGTTTAGGAAAAAGCTTAAAGGTCAATCTAATCCTGAGTCTTTAAGAGAATCTGTTGAGACACCTAGGGATAATAATAAGGTTTCTGAATGTGAAAAAGATTTTTCAAAACAAGCAGTACTTCCAAAAACTTCTCAAAGTACTGCTTATCATTCAGCAGTACCTACAAGAAACTCTTTTCAACATACTGCTTATCATAGAAAACCTTTTGGGAATGGATTTGAGATGATGGGTCCAAAGTTATGCTTTGTATGTTATAGTCCTCATCATTTTATCAAGGACTGTGATTATCATTCAGAATACTTGAGCAAATATCCAAAGACCACATCTGCAAACCATAAGCACAAAGAGAATAAACTAGTTTGGAATTACTCAAATAAGGTTAACCATAGTAATTTCTCAAAAGACTATATGTACCCTCATCAGAAAATACCATTCTCCAAACCCACAGTACCTTCTCAAAGCACTGGTCAAACAGTACTTCCTCAAAGTACTGTTAGGAAGTTTCCCAATCAAGATACTGCTAGCAAAGACTCAAGTGTAAGACCTAGGAGATTCAATTCTTACAAACCTAGAAGGCCTTACAACCCAAGAAAAGCTGCTAGAACACAGAACCCAACACCAAAAGTTACAACTAAGTGGGTTAAGAAAGAAAGTACTGCTGAGGGTGACAAAGTACTTTCAGAAAATAAGGGTGAAAAAGGGAGTGTTGATAATAATTCAACACAGGTTTTGAAATTAAACACAGTAATTATTGATAGTGCTTTCAAAAACAGTGGTGATTACATACTCAAAGAATTTGAGTATGTTACTCCACAAGGGGAACACAAGTCAATAATGGCTTGGGTTCCTAAACGAAACTAACCCTTTTCATTTTTATGCAGGGCAACCCAGCAGAGGAGCTTAAAGATCATCTTATTGTGGATAGTGGTTACTCTGGAAGCATGACAGGAGAAAATGAGCTCTTGTCAGATTTTAAGGCTTATTTTGGAGGAAGAGTTGCATTTGGGAATGATCCTGATGGAGGGAGAATCACTGGCAAAGGAACCATTAAGGCGGGATCTATTGATTTTGAGAATGTCAGATATGTGAAGGAGCTTAAATTCAACCTTTTGTCAGTCTCTCAGATCTGTGACAAGAAGTACCCTGTGTTGTTTCTTGACACAAAATGTCTTATTCTCTCCCCTGAGTTTAGATTAGAAGATGAAAACTTAGTGATGCTGAGAGCACCAAGAACCAATGATGTGTATAGCATAGACTTGAAGAACATCAATTCTGCTGAAAGAGCAACATGCTTGATTGCAAGGGCAACAATGGAGGAAGCACATCAATGGCACAGAAGACTAGGGCATGTGAATTTCAAAAACATCAACAAGCTGGTCAAAGGAAATTTAGTTAGAGGTTTAACTTTTAAAACATTCAAACTTGATCATTCATGTCTGGCTTGCAAGAAGGGTAAACAACATAAGGCTTCATGTAGAAAGATTGAAGAAAGAACTATTAGGGAGCCTTTGGAGTTGCTGCATATGGATCTGTTTGGACCTGTATCAGTTGTTAGTTTAAACAAGAAGAAGTACTGTTTGGTTATAACAGATGATTGTAGCAGATTTAGCTGGGTCTTTTTCTTAGGATTCAAAGATGAAACTTTTTATGCTATTCATGATCTTATAATAGCTCTTGAAAATCAGTTAAGACTCAAGGTTAGAGGCATTAGATGTGATAATGGGACTGAACTCAAGAATCAGCTTATGGATGAACTTTGTGCTAAGAAAGGGATTAAAAGAGAATTTAGTATTGCTAGAACTCCTCAGCAGAATAGAGTTGCAGAAAGGAAGAACAGAACTTTGATAGAAGCAGCAAGGACAATGCTTGCAGACTCCTAATTACCTGTTCCATTTTGGGCTGAAGCTGTAAGTGCTGCTTGTTATGTGCTGAATAGAGTATCAGTGACAAAACCTCAAATGAAGACACCTTATGAATTACTCATAGGAATGAAGCCAAACATTAAGTTTATGAAACCTTTTGGATGTCCCCTGAATATCTTGAACATTGCTGATAATTTGGGAAAATTTGATGGTAAATCAGATGAAGGATACTTATTGGGTTATTGTACCAGTAGCAAAGGATTCAGAGTGAACAACAAGGCTACCAAGAAGGTTCAAGAATGTCTTCATGTTGAATTTCTATAAGAACAAGAAAATCAAAAAGGTAAAGGTCCTGATTGGATGTTTGATCTTGATTTAATGGCCTCATCCATGAACTATGTACCGGTAAGGGAAGAAAATCAAGTTGTTCACAATGAAGAGGAAACACAATACATTGTTCATGGAGTTAACATAATATCTAAAGATGATTCTGATGAAGCACCCAATGATGAGAAGAAAAGTACTGCTGCACCTCAAGGTACTGTTGATCCACAAAGTAATGTTCCACCAAAGACCACAGTATCTGATGAAGACCGAGCTATCCAAGATGAACTTAATAGGATGCTTCTTCAAGAAACAATTGCTAAGTCCTATGAAGATGATCAAAGGAGAGCCTATGAAGCAGAAAAGAAGAAGGCTAAAGGCACTGACAATACTTTGCCCCAAAGTACTGCTGATCCATTTGAAACTACTTCTCAAGTCTTAGATACTTCAAATTGGAAAAATGCTGATGATTTAACTTATCCAACCATGCCTGCCTTAGAAGATACTGATGATGAATTGGAACAAGAAGGCATTTTCTCAGATTCTAATGAAGACCAACTCCTACTCTAAGAATTCACAAAGATCATCCTGTCAGTAAAATAATTGGACCTTCTGATTCAGGAGTGTTCACAAGAACTAAAGCTAAGAATATGTCTCAACAACATACTTCTTTACTTAGCTTTATTTGCAAGCAGAACAGGGTGAATCACAAGGATCAGAAATTGTGTTTATTTGCTTGCTTTCTGTCTCAAGAAGAACCTAAGACAATAAAACAAGCATTAGCCAAGGAGAGTTGGGTTGAAGCTATGCAAGAAGAACTCTTACAATTTAAACTTCAAGAAGTATGGGTATTATGTGATTTACCTGATGGTAAAAGGTTAATTGGAACAAAGTGGGTCTTCAGAGAGAAAAGAGATGAAAGAGGGAATGTAATTAAGAATAAAGCAAGGTTAGTAGCTCAAGGATATAGACAAGAAGAAGGAGTAGACTATGATGAAGTATTTGCTCCTGTGGCAAGGATTGAAGTTGTGGAAAACTAGAAGGGGGGTTGAATAGTTTACCGTTTAAAATCTTATTAACTTGTTTAGTTAGCTTTGAAACTTTCTGTTTGATCAAAGATATATACACAAACACAATATATAACATGCAAGTAAATGAAAGAAACGATCAAACCACAACACGAGTATTTATCGTGGTTCGGCTACAAGGACTCTTTTTCCTTGCCCTACGTCCACGCCCCGAGTATCCAACTCGAGAGTTTCTTTCACTAGTCAACAAGCTCCCTTTCACCGGCGGAGAAAACCTTACACGTCGCTTATACTTTTACCGACACTAAGCTAGATGTCGAGTTCTTTACCAAGGGTACAACCACTCCCGTTAGTTCTTTTACAAGGGTACAACTACTCCCGATACACTTTGTATTTTGAGGACTAAAATACTAACCGATCACTACTGAAAATACACAATCAAATGAAGTGTAAACTACACAAGTCTACACAATGCTAAGCTAACAAGTCTTGCAACGTTGTGTTGAATACTTGTTACTTTTAATGAGCTCGTGAATCTCTTTGCAACAAAAAGAAACTTCACATATGAAATGTTAAAAGGTTAGATGAAAGAATGAATGTGTGTGTGTAAAATATGATGTAGAGTGATATGCCAAAAATCAACTTGTGGCTTGGTATTTATAGCAAAGCCTTCAGCAGGTCTGGCGGATCAGGCGGAACCCTCAGATGGGTTCCGCCCGTGTACCCCCAGGGTTCCGCTGGGCTTGCAGTTGGTTTTGCAATAAATTTTGCAAACCAAACAAAGTCACATCTCATTACACCTTGCAAACCAAACAATGTCACATCTCATTACATCTAGTCAAACACCAAACTTGCAAGCAACCACTTAGTAAGTCAAACACATTTTCTTTCCATAAATGTATAATGACAAAACTTGCCATAAATGTGATGTGACAATTCTATTTTAAGAAATAAAAAGTGTTGTGTTTTATGAAATGTAAAATGTAGCAAAAGTCTAGTTTATGCAAGTCTTTAAAACTAAGATTATGTTTTAATTATAAACTAAAGTTTACATTTTGTCGTTAACAAAACTTAGCGAAGATCGTAAAATATAAATAACGTTTTTTGGCGATATTTGTATTAACAATCTCCCCCTTTTTGTTGATGACAAAACATAAACTTTGTTTTTAAGTAACTCACAAAATCTTGGTATTTAAGACTTAAAAAAATTTTATATTAAACTTGTTTTACTTTAAGTGATGAAAATCATATTAAGTTTTGAAGGTTTAATATATTTCTCCCCCTTTTTGTCGAAACAAAAAGTAGAGTAGCGAAGCGGAATTATGCACTTGCTCCCCCTTGGTTGTTACTCCCCCTAAAAGGAGTGCCAAGATGGGAAACATGGATTTTGATCCTAAAAAGAATGGTTAGTTGGTGATATATATATAGTCAAGCTTGTAGTTACCACACACATTGCAACCACAATGACAACACAAAAATGATCAACCAACAATGCACAAAATTAAGTAGAAAGAAATATCATTCCAAGTAAAATTTTGACTTTTAAAAGTCAAAAGACAAGAAATCTTCTACTTCAAGAAAAAAAAACTTAAAAAATAACTAAGAAAAAAAAAATTAAAATCCTACTTTCCTAAATGGGGCAAAAGGCCTCCAAAGGTTGTCTAGGATTTGTTTGGGTGGGAAAGGGCATCCAAACATTCTATGACGTGTTGGAATGTAAAACGGGCTTCATCTTGGAATTGGCGAAGCAATGTTTTGATGCTTTCACCCATTTGCTCACAATTTGAGCAAACATGGGGATGAGTGGGAGAAAATGGGTTGGTTTTGGTTTCTTGGTTTGAGGGTTGGTTGGTTTTTGGTTCTTGGGTGGATGATGGGTTTGGTATTGAGTCAAGCAAGGTGGTTTGAAATTCCATTGCTTGATGAAGGTGGTTCTCAACCATGCTTTGGATTTCCTCATATGAGGGGAAGAAAGACTCAAAGGTTTGGGCTTGAGAATATGGTGGAATTGGGTGATCATGGTTTTCAAAGTTTGGTTCTCCATAAAGAGGACCATGGATGTCATGGTAGATACGGTGAAACAACAATGGTTTGGGTTGATGGTACACTTGTTGTGGTGGTTGGGTGTGGTTAAAATGCTCATTTTGGTCAAGAATTGACCTTGGTGAAAAAGGTGGTGGTTGTGAAGGTCATGGTGGAAGATCATTTAGATCTTGGACAAAAGGGTGTGGTGATGTGGGAGGAGACCCAAATAACTCCACAGGTTCAATTTTGGGTAATGGTGATGGTGATGGAGTTTTTGGATGGTTGGGTTGGAGCACTTGGTGGAGTTGGGTCAATGGGTGATTTAGTAGGTGGTGGAGTGAGCTCATTTGATTCATTGGGTGATGGAGATGGAGATGCAAGGTTCAAAAAGTGTTCATTTTTTATAGGTGAGGTGAATTCATCCGAAGATAAGGAGCTTAGGTTGATGGATTGGTTAGACCATAGTGGTTTCACACTTATCCGGGCGGTTCTCCGGATGGGTCGTGATGGTTGAGAGGTGATTGTTGATTTGGTCATGGTTAATAATGGTTTAGAAGTTTAGAAAGTGTGATGAAGAAGGTGTGATTTGATAGTGTTTAGGATGGTTTAATTTATAGTGATGAATGATTGTGGAAAGGAGTGTTTGGATTTGATGTTAGTCCATACAAAAATGAAGGTTCCTAATGATTTGGAAAACTAATTGTGGGTTGTCATATCATGGAAGTCAATCCAATGAAAATGGTGAAGTGAGAAGACAAGTTTTGCACTAAATGCTTAGTGGTTTTGGTAGATTTGTTGAAGTATAAATCTCAGGGATTTTAAGGAACCTTTAGAAGGGTTCCTTCCTTTATGTGTGAAGGGTCCTTGGGGTTGTTATGGCTATTTTTGAAATTTGGCGGGAAATGGTTTTGGTTGAGTTTATGGAAGGAGAAGTACCCTATTATGCTAAACACATTGCAGGAAATGGGTCTCTATCTAAAAGGATTGGATTTTGGTGTTTGGATGTTCAAATGTTGAAAACAAAAACAAAAATTCTGCAGGCAACTGGCGGAACCCTCAGGTTACACAGGCGGAACCCGTTTGAGGGTTCCGCGGGGTCCGTTGGGCCATTTCTGGGTTGCCCAGAAAATACACTGGCAGAACCCAATTTTGGGTACCGCCAGATCCGCCAGGGCCAAAAAATTTGGCAGTCCGCGTTTTTGACCCACGAGACGATTTTCAAAATTTTCAAAAACTCCTAAAATCAAAAAGATAAGGCATTTCTGGTTAGGCAACGCAAAAAATAGACACGTAAACACACATATCATATGACTTTGACCTTGAGGTCGAGAATTTCACTATACTTAGTGAAAATAACATAAACATGAGAATTTGACAACTTGCCAAAAGTTGTCTTCCTGCATCAAAGTTAGATAATACATGTTCCAAATAGTATCAAACATTGTACCAACCCATAAGTACATCACAAACATTGTTTAAACAACCAAATTTGTTCAAATAGCACCTAGTGCCAAACACTCCTACACACCCGCACTCATTGACGGTCAATCTTGTTCTTGAGCTTTCCAAGGAATCTTCCAAGATTCTTAAACATCCCCTTTGTTTGCTTGAACTCCTCCGACTCATTTGGAATATCCAGAAGTTGGGATAGGTATTCGAGAGGTGGGAGCCTAGAGTTGGACAAATTGTCATCTTCACTCATTGAGGAAGATGATGATGAGGTAGGAGGATGAGAACGTTTTTCTTGGGCTTTGTAGACTCTCTTATCACTAAGTGGAACAAAGGTGTGTGGAATGAGAGAGTAGTCAAGACGAAGACCATTTGGAGTTGGTGGAATGGGTGAGATGAACCTAAAGAGACGGGTCAAGAGCATTCCATACGGCATAGCCGTTGTGCCATGCACGGGAATGTCGGCCATTCTCTTGGCCATGTAGTAGGCAAGGTTGAAAGGTTGCCTAACGGACAAGGAGTAGATCATGTAGCAAAGGCAAAGGTTGATATGATCTCGGTTTCCTATTGTGCTAATGACATTGGCTCTAAGGACTTCTTCCCATTTCTTGAATTGGGGCTTAAGTTCATTCATTTTCATTCCATATGGTTCCTTATCGACCTCATTTCCCGAACGGGTTCTCCTAGTGTTGGTGGTCCTAACAAAGAGGTGGTCACGAAGTACATCTTTTGACACAAGAGGTGTGTCATAAGGATGGATACGGTCTTGGAGGTTGTCAAGAGTTGAGAGGGAGTGCAAGTCGGAATAGATGCAATTACCACGGTTTGGGACACCTAGAATTTGAGCAAACTCCTCAAGAGTGAAGGAGTATTGATGACCACTAACCCTAAAGTTGATAGACATTTGACCATAATCATCCGTGAAGAGGAAGGAGGATGCATAGAATTCTAGAATGAATCTAGGACAAATAGGCTCGTCGATATTCAAAAGACACTCAAAGTTGATTGTGGAAAATTCGGCGTAAAGGTTTGCGCCTTCTAGGAAAGACGGGTCAATGGTTCTACCCTCATGGACATAGTGTTTTTCTAAGGCTTTGAAAACGTTGACTTGGTTTGGGGTAAGGCCTTTGGTTTTGTGGTGTTTTGGTAGGTACTTAATGGTGTCCTTGTGGTCGTAGTGGGTTAGAGGAGGCATGATGATTCCTAGAACAACAAAATTTCACATTTTAGTTTAAGTAAACTACTATTATAATGTGGATGTTCTAGTGTGTGCCTATATGAAAACAATGTGGAGGTGTGATTATCTTGACTCATTTTGATGCTTAAAAAAACGTTTTATAATGCAAGTTTTGTTATAAAACAAAAGATAACCCAAACGCTCCTAGTTCAATGTAGCTTCGTTTGAATGTACCCGAAAATACATATTGGTTATGTATTCCCTTTAGCATTCAAGAGACATTATGCAAGTGATGTTTTAAACATAACGTTTTGATTTTGTATTCTCAATGTGAGACGAAAAAATATTTGTCCTATTTGTGAGAAATTTTTGGAAAGATTTGACATGGGGTGTTTTAGCAAACATGTTTATACTAAGTAAGAATACAATTCCTAACTATGGGAAACATGATTAGTTTTGTTAAACACCTAATCTTATGCATGAGTTTCTCAAGTTAATGCATAACCCCAAGTTTTTGTTTTTGTGCAAAAAATAGAATTCCTAGACTCAGATCAGGATTGTAATCAAGTTTAGAATACTTACAATGATGATTGATTTGCAATGTAAATGAAAGGAAGACCAAGAATTCGTAGGTATGGATGGATGGTGAAGTGAATAGTAGCAGTTTAGAAGTGGTGGTATGAGATAATGGGTGTTTGGTTTAATATAAACAAAAAAATGATTCTGTAGGTCAGCGGACCCTTGAAATGGGTTCCGTCTGTTGTGTTTGAGGGTTCCGCCGACCCTGCTGAGAAAAAGAGTTATGGATTTGTTTTGATTTTTCTGATTTTTATCTAATGTCCAGAACTACAATGTAGGTTCCATGAGTCCTAAGCCTAGCCTAAGTAGGTTAAAAGGTTCACGTTTAAGGGGTTTTGTGAGAATGTCGGCTATGTTGTCTTCGGAAGAAACTTTCTCAATTGAGATATTTCCTTTTTGAACGTTGTCACGAAGGAAATGATGACGGATTTCAATATGTTTGGTACGAGCATGTTGAACCGGGTTTTTGCTAAGATCAATGGCACCTTTGTTGTCACAAAGAATTGTGATGTCGTTGAGTTGAATTCCGTAGTCGACAAGAGCTTGCTTCATCCAAAGAGCTTGTTGACATGCCTTTCCGGCCGAAACGTACTCGGCTTCCGTTGTTGAGATAGCAAGAGCCGTTTGCTTCTTAGAGAACCATGAGGTGAGACAATGTCTAACAAAAGTACAAATACCACTTGTACTTTTTCTATCGACATAGTCACCGGCATGATCCGAGTCGGCATACACTATGGTGTCTATTCCCGTTCCTTTGGGATACCATAAACCTAAATGTGTAGTGCCCTTAATATACCTAAAAATCCTTTTAACGGCTTCGAGATGGGTAGTCTTAGGATCTTCTTGAAAACGAGCACATAGACAAACACTAAACATAATGTCGGGTCTATTAGCCGTTAAAATTGTGTGCACATGCATATGCAAGTAAGATTCTAATTGACTCGAGCCTAGCAACCGGAGCAAACGTTTCATCGTAGTCAATGCCTTCTTGTGGTTATATCCTTGTGCAACTATCCTAGCTTTGTTTCTAGACACAATTCCATTTTCATCCATTTTATTACGAAATACCCATTTTGTTCCAATTATAGTTTGACTCTTTGGTTGAGGAACTAATGTCCATACATCATTCCTAACAAATTGATTTAACTCTTCTTGCATGGCAATTACCCAAGACTCATCTTTAATGGCTTCATTAATATTTTTAGGTTCAATGGTTGACTCGAAACAAAAGTAGTTGCTTTCATTTTGAACTTTTGACCTTAGTGTTCTTTCGTTAATGTTGCCAATGACACCATCTAATGGATGACTTTTAGATTCTTTGACATTGACAAGATCTTTGTTTAATAGTTCATCTTCCTTGTCATCACTTAAAATTTCTTGTCTTTCTATTGCTTGGCTTTCAACTAAGTCATCATCTACCAAAGGTGATGTCTTAGAGGGAGGTGGACTCTCGTCAAATGTTATGTTCAACGATTCCTCGACTCTTAAGGTTTCTTTGTTCAAAACAATGTACGCTTTACTATTTTGTGAATATCCAAGAAATACACCTTCATAAGACTTTGGGTCAAATTTGGTGAGATAATCCTTGGTGTTAAGAATGAAACATTTACTCCCAAACACTCTAAAGTATCCTAATGTAGGCTTTTTACCTTTATATAGTTCATAAGGAGTTTTATTCAAAAATGGTCTAATTAAGACTCGATTTAAAATGTACGTTGATGTGTCAACGGCATTACACCAAAACTTTTGTGGAATGTTTTGTTCATTAAGCATTGTTCTACTCATCTCTTGCAATGTCCGGTTTTTACGTTCTGCTACACCATTAGATTGAGGAGTACGTGGAGCCGAAAAGTTATGAGTAATACCATTAATATCACAAAAGTTTCCAAATTGAAATTCATTATCAAATTCACGACCGAGATCCATTCTAATAGACACAATATTAGACCCTACTTGATTTTGAATTTTCTTACTTAGAATCTCAAATTTATCAAAAGCTTCATTTTTACTTTTCAAAAATTTTGTCCAAGTATATCTTGAGTAATCATCAACTATAACCAAAGTGTAGAAGTTACCTCCATAACTTTGTATAGCGGATGGACCAAATAAATCCATATGCAAAAGTTCTAGACACCTAGATGTAGAAACCAAGTTTTTAGCCTTATGGCTATTATGGACTTGTTTACCGACTTTGCAAGCATCACAAAAGTGTTGGTCATATTTCAACTTAGGTAGGTTTCGAACTAAGTCTTTGGAGGAGAGGTTTTGGATTAGTCTCATGTTAGCGTGTCCTAAACGTCTATGCCATAAAGTTGAAGATTCATCTAATGAGGTAAGACAAAGTTTGTCTCTAGATGTTGGATCCATTTTCATGACATATACGTTGTTCTTAAGGACACCTTTGGCTATGGTTATACCATCTTTAAGTATCTTACTTCCGTTTTCACTAAAAAGGACATTATACTTATTACGACAAAGTTGACTAATGCTAAGGAGATTAAAATCTAAGTTATCAACATGAGTTACATCATCTATAAAAAGGGAGTCATGAGAGATTGTACCTTTTCTGATGATTTTGCTCTTAACTTTACTACCAAACGTAACATTACCTCCGTCACATTTGTGATAAGTAGTGAAGAGGCTTTTGTTACCCGTCATGTGCCTTGAACAACCGCTATCTTTAATCCATTCATCCGGTTCCAAACAAACTTTGAGGCACACCTATTTTATGAAAAACACTCCAACATTTGGTCCCCAATTTCTCATGGGTCCATTTTGGTTAAGCATACCATTAACTTGTTCCAAGTATGAAAATAGAGCATAAGGGTTCCATAACATGTAATTTGGAGTTTGGTAATGTCTAGGAGTGTTTTGGTTCCAAACATGTTGGTAGTTTGGTCAAGCGTTGGAGTTGCTCTTTGGAAAGGGGCGTTTGGGAATTGGAGTCTTAGGTCTTGGTTGAGTAGTCTTAGTTCTAAATTCATTTTTACTAAGTCCTATTCCAGTTTTAAACACAGGTTTTGTTCCATTTTTATACGTAACTTTAACAAATTTTGAACGATCCGATGTGGATGGAGTTACTACTGCAGCAGACCTGGCGGAACCTTCAGGTCCAACGGGCGGAACCCTGGATTGGGTTCCGTCTGATCCGCAGGCTGCTGTAGCAATTTTGTTTGTTTCTTGTGCAATCTTTTCTTGTTTCGTTTGACCCTTTGAAGTTTCTATTTTCGTAAATCCTAGTCCTGTTTTATCAAAGGGTGACTTTTGAAGTTTCATAATTTCATCCGCACAAGAAATGCTCTTATCGAACTTCTTAAACTTTGTGGTTTGTTTTATTAGATCATTTTGAGTAATTTTGAGTTTCTCAACTTCTAGTTTAAGCTCTTCACATGATTTGCAAGATGTGTCAATACCTTTACTCTTTTCTAATCTCTTAGCTTTTTCTTTTAACTCATAAACTTCATTTTCTAAAAACTCCTTTTTAGTTTTCAAAAATTTATTTTTGTTTATGATTTTTAAGCTCAATTCACAAAGTTTGTTATATTCTTTTTGTAAAGTGCCATCATCAATAGAGGAGTAAGATGAGTCGGAGAATACCTCATTTGAGTTGTGAGCCATGAGAGCAATATCATCATTCTTTGACTCATCGTTATCTCCTTCATAGTCACTCCAAGCACCACCCATAAAAGCTTGTTGAGGTTTGCTCTTGGGTGGTTTTGGACATTGATGAGTGCTCAAACACTCATCATTTTTATCTTTTCTGAGCTGCCAAAACATCTAAAAACACTCAATATTGCATCAAAATAGTGAAAATATCCCAGGAATGTGTTTTACATGTTTCAAATGCAAAATAAGCAAAACCAGATGAAAAACGTACAAAGTTTGCATAATTGGCAGTTTTAGTCCCTCAACTTTCAAAAGTTGTCAAATCTAGTCCCTGGTTGTTCTAAAAACTTGAAAAAGTCACCAAAGGTCCTTTTAAATCAAAAAGTTACATAATTAGTCCTTTGGTGCAAAGTTTCACAAAATGTCAAGTTTAGTCCCTAAAGTTTGGAAAATTGTCAAAAATGGTCCCTAGGATATTAAAACTTTGAGAAAAACAAATTTTGTCCTTGTACTATTCTTTTATGGTAGGATTGGTCCTTGATTGCAAGTTTGGTGAAATTATAAAACAGGTCCCTGAAGTTTGGTGATTTGGCAGATTTAGTCCCTGGGTTTTATAAGTTAAAAATTCAAAACATGTCCTCATACTATTCATCATTGGCATAATACACCCCATGAAAAACTTTGGAAGAATGCCAAATCTCACCCTTCAAAATTAGGAAAATTACAAAAAAGGTCCTTGTGATACATTAAACCAAACCAGACCCTTGTTACTATTAAAACCAAATCCAAGTCCAATCCACAACACCACCAGCCCACTTCCCTTGTTTTTTTTATTTCTGACCCATATGATCCCTGAGCCCAAACACAAACAAAACCCACCCTTTGTAATATACCGGGGGTCAAACGTTGACCCTTGGTCAACCAAGTCAAACAAACACCCCTGTTCACGCTTCCCTCTCACACCCCTCCCCAACTTGCTTCTGTAGCCATCACCTCACCTCCCCATCTTATCCCACCGCCCAAACCACTCATCCCCACCACTTTCACCTAATAATCCAACCGCATTTAATGCCACCACCCCCCCCCCCCTTGCCTATAACAGTCCAAATCCCACACACCCAATTTTCCCGCTAAAATTGAGATCAAATGCCAGGGATGATTCAGAAGATTCAAGGGCTGAGATTGAGTGGAAAATGATCACAAGGGTTCAGGGAACCCTATTCTTTAAGTATAAATAGAAGAGAATGCAAGGAAGAAGAGAAGTAGTCAATTTAGCTTCATTTTATGTCGAAATTAGTGTAAAACTCAAATTAGTTGTAATCTTTGGTTTTTAAAGCTTGTACTCAGTTCCTTAAGTGTAATTTAACCTTTCTTCAATTGTAATTCCATGTTCTCTTTTCTAATTTAGTTTATGCTATTTTCCTTTAAAATTTTCAATTTAACTGTAGAGGTGTTTTTAGTTGTGATTATGGACTATTAAGCTACTTAAGCTCCCAGAAAGCTCTTAGAAGCTCTTAGTAACTTTACAATTCAGTTTACACTCAAAAATAAAAAAAATACAAAAAAATATAAAAAAATCAGTGAAAAATAAAAATTTACAGGTTGAAGATGAAGGATAGTTGGATCATGGTTAATATTGGATGGCCATGGGTTTAGTGGCTTATGGAAGCCTTTAGGTTTGGTCTATGGTCCTTGTTGCATGATCTTGGGCTGGAGTGCACATTGTAAGCAAAAATATCTCAATTCCCTATAATTTTTGTAGCTTGCTTGTTATTGATATTATGTGTCCTTTGTACTTGTTAGGTGTTGTTAGTTAAGATTGTGGTTTAAAATTAGGTATTTGTATTTAGATTTCTTTGTTGCTCACAATCTTTGTTTAAACTGCCATTATAGCAACAATATTGTTTTCTTGTGCTTTAGTGGATACAACCTGTGTTTCTGAGCTTAATTCATCCTTTTAAATCATATTAAAACATTTGGAAACAGATCTGTGGAGTAAATCAGTTAATCTCATTGAAAATCTAAAAATCAGTCTCTATAAGGAGTGTTTGGTTCAGAGGTTTGTAGTATGCTCTAGCATGTTTCAGCAGTCATGGGTGGTAGTAATAAGTCACATTAGGTTGAGTTAGGTCATTTAAGTCTTAAAATCAAGAGGTCTTTACTAGAAAAGTCAAATTCCTAAGTAATCACCCCTAACAGTTAACTGTTAGTGATTTTGCAAGCTATAAACCCTTCATTCAACTCTTAACTGGTATATTTAGGAATATTTAGCTTAATCTAGGGTTATTATAACTTAAATAGTCATCTAGGATCATTAGAATTTCAATTTAGTCAACTTAGGTTCAATCTTGCAAAAGTCAAAATTACCCATTGGTGCAGAAAGCTAAAAATGGCTTGATTTGTTTTGAATTTTGAGCTAAGATCTAAGGTTTGAAACTTTCACATATAGTAGTCCCCCAGATAGACTACTGAATCCCACAATCCATATATTTTTGAGAATTTTTGTGTTCAAGTTACATAGGCTCAAAGTGGGCTGCAGGGCAATACCCTGCCCTGTGCATCAGCAAACCACCACAACACCACCACCTTTGGTGGTTGATTATGACCACCTCAGTGGGTCCCAGTGGTCCAATTTGGGTTTTCCCAAACCTCCTCCTGGCAAGCTACAAGCTTTGACCCTTAGTTTGACCTTAGGCTTAGTGGACCCCACCTGGAATCAACCCTAGAGTTTGTCCCATTTCTGTGATGAACTTAAAATTTCAAAGTGCTTATTTCTGTCTAATTAGCTTATCAGCGCTTATAGTTTGTTGTTTCTAGCTTATATAAGTCCCTTGTGCTTAATTGAACCAAGTTTCATCATTGTGGACCCCACACATAATCATTTGAGCTTAATTTCTTAATTGGTCAAAGATAGTCAAACTGTTTTGGTTAAGGGGGTGCACACAGCTTATTTTTAAGCTATATAAAAAGTTGTTTCACAAAAGTTTCTTATTTTTATCTCATTTTAGCTGTCAAAAAGAAAAACACAAAAAAACCAAACATAAAATTAGTGATAGCTTCTATTTAATAGATTCTATCTTTTTCAATTTTCTATTCAGCTTATTAATAAGCATTTTTCCATTTTTATAATTTTCTTAATTTTCTTGTACCTTTAAGTGTTTAAAATAATTTTCTTCAATTTTTCCTAAACAGTTTACTATTTATTAGAATTAAAAATAATTTAAATAATTAATTAGGTAATATTAGTAATTAATTAGTTTTCTTAAATTTTAATTAATAACAGTAGGTTTTTATAATTTTCCTGAGTTTTATAAATTAGTTAAGACTTTTAGAAAATATATTTTTAATTTCTACTGTTCATTTTCCATTTTTCTTATTTAAATTAGATTTAAATTAATTAAAAGGTAAATAATTAGTGAAATAGTCCAAAAATAATTTTTAGAAGTTTTTTATAATTGTTTAGGATTCCTGTGATGGTTAAATAGTTTTATAAATTTTCTCATAATTTTCTAAGTCATTTAGGTATTATTAGTAATTTAAATTAGTTTAATTAGTTTAATTAAGTTAATTAGTTTTTAATTAATATAAAACTCATAAAAAGACAAAAATATTTATTTTTAATTTTTATACTTTCTTCAAGTTCATTTTAAAGTTTAGAAATTATTTTTGCAAGTTTTTAGTTTAATTTGTAATCTTTATAATTATTAGTTAATTTAAATTAGATTTTAAATAGTTTTAATTAATTAAATAATATTTAAATATTAAAATAATCATTTTTATAATTCCATTTTCATTTTGAATTTTCTTTAATTTTAAGTTTTCAAAAGTTTCACTTGCACCCCCTATAGTTTGTAATTTGTCAAATCCCACTTTTCCCAGTCTGTAATCTGAATCCCAGTTTGTGAATTTGTGAATATATCTGTATATCTGTTATTGTGAATATTATATCATTGTGTAAATACCAAATATCAGTAGCAAAATCAATTCCCAATCATCTTGGCTACTGTCCTCAGTGCCACTCATTCTCAAAAGCGTTTTCCAAAACACAATTGCAATCTCACTGGGAAATAACGACCCGGGGACACACTATACTATCACCGGAGAATTGGAACGGAGCTGTCTTTGACTTATTGACCTTGGTCAATAATATCTGACCATTTCGGGACCAATCAAAATTTGGCGCCGCTGCCGGGGAGGTTGTTGCTTGTTTTTTTTAAAATCGTTTTAAGTTTAGTGGTTTTCGAAACCCTCCCTGTACAAATTTCACACAATTTGTAAAAAGTTTTTGTAAAAATATCAATCATATCAAAAAGTTCATTAACACTTTTCCTGAAGTGTTAACAACACCAAAAAAATCAAAAACAACAAAACAAACTGTGAAGTTAAATTACTTCGTTTTCTTTAAGATTACAACCTGAAACAGTTGGTATAAGGTAAGTTCTGACATTAAATTGCGAACTGAAGAGGAATCCATTCTTTCCTCCCGCCAGCCTGCGGGTAATCTTAAAAGAACGATTTCGGTTAACGAATCAGTTCCAAAAATATATTTCCCAAAGTTTTCTGCACACACACCCATAAGCCTAAAAACAGTTTTTCTGTTAATAAATACAAAAAATCTTACCACCGCAAATCAAGGCTGAACACCTACCAACTGGGGGTGTGGACATAATAAGTTCCCAAACTTAAGATTAAAACTTGCCTTTGTATCCCTGTGAGTGGTGTACCTTTTTCAAAGAAGTCATTCACTTGTGATTATTGGTTTAAGTTCACTGTGGTTTTGCCTCGATCTTGTTTTGAAAAATTGTTTTTAGTGCATGCGCACTCGGTCACAAACAAAGCGTAGAAATCAGAAAAACGTACCCGAGTTACGTACTGTTATTGAAGAACCAAAAACCGAAATGGCCGATGGGCCACCACCACCACTACCACCCCTTGACCCTCCCAGGGATGAGCCAGCTCCCGATCTCCGAACGATGGAGGAGTTGTGCCAACCTACCATGCAAGGGAGGGGCGGACCTATTGTACCGCTCACTATTGAGGCTACGGACTTTGGCCTCAAGCACCACATGATCCAACAAGTCCAAAATTCGTGTCAATTTCACGGATTACCGGGTGACGATGCTAACAAGCATCTTGATAATACCTTACCGTCACCCAAAGCATGAAACAGCATGGTGTCACCGATGATGCCCTCCGGCTGTATCTCTTCCCCTATTCTCTCATTCATCATGCCACTGCATGGTTTGACCGACTCCCAAATAATTCTATTCGTACCTTTGATGAAATGGTAACCAAGTTTTTAGCAATATATTTTCCACCTTCCATGGTGACCAAGTTACGAAATGATATCAGCAACTTCCGGCAACGTCCTGATGAGTCTCTTTTTGAGGCTTGGGAACGTTATAAGCTAGCTATTGATCGGTGCCCTAACCACAATATGTTACAAGTTACCATTATAGATACCTTCTATAATGGTCTAACATTGAGGCACCGGGATATACTCAATGCTGCTGCTGGTGAGACCTTTATGAAAAGGCGTCCCGAAGAATGCTATGACTTGATTGAGAACATGACTGCCCACCATAACTTTTGGGATTCCTCTGCGGAGAGGGATGAGTCATGTAAATCAGTTATTCCTTCATCATCATCTCCTGAAATAATTGCTCTTACCAAAAAGATGGATGATATTTCTACGGCTGTATTGAGAATGAACCAAACGACGCAAAATCAGGTTCAAAATCAACAAGTGAAAGCCGTGGCCCGAAGTTGTGAAACTTGTGGGGGCCCACATCTTTATTCCGAGTGTCCAGCTACTACTGGTTTTCCTCAAGAGAACGTTTATGCTGCTCAAGGTTCCTACAACATGGGGGGTAATTCTTACTAACCACAAGGGGACCGTAATCTCTTAAGCTGTCGTTCCAATAATTTCCTCGGACCTCCCGGTTTTAACCAAAATCAAAACCGTAACTCGAATCAGAATCGAGGAGATTTCAACCAAGGTCAAAACTCGAATTTCCAAAACCCGAATCAAAATCAAGGTCATTTTAATCAAAACAATTTTCAAAATGGCAATCAAAATCAAGCTTTTCAAGGAAATTTTCAAAGAACCAGAATCAAGAGAATTACAATCAGGGTAATTTCAATCAGAGAAACAATTTTCAGGGTAACAACAATCAAAATCAAGGGAATTTTCAAAACAACCGTGTTCAAAATCTTCCTAATCAAAATCAAAACGTTGTTCCACCCTCGTCTTCCTCCGATGAAGTGCTAAAACAATTCATGAAAGCACAAGAGGAAACGAATCGGTTACTGATCAGCAAGATCTCTGAGTTTCAGAAGTCTTTAAATGATCGACCCTTGGGCCCGGGTACACTACCGAGCAACACGATCGCTAACCCGAGGGGCGATGTCAAAGCCATCACTACCCGAAGTGGAGTATCATACAATGGACCCACGATTCCCTCTACCTCTTCTTCTCCTCCTATTAAGGTAGCGGAACGTGAACCTGAGGTTACCACGGACACGGTACTTCCTACTAATAACGGAGGTACCAACAACGTCCACCCTCAAGTTGTCCCGGTCCCGACTCGTAAGTCGAAAGTTGTATTTGATCCTCCTGTGAGTTCTGATGAAATTCCAAAGAACGATCCTAGGCCTTCAATTCCATATCCTTCACGATTGAATGATCAAAAGAACCGCGAAAAAGCTAATCATCAGATGGAAAAATTTTATCAAATTTTCCAAGAGTTACACTTAGATATTAGCTTCGCGGATGCTCTTCTTCTCATGCCTAAATTTGCTTCAACAATCAAAAATCTGATAAGCAACAAAGAAAAACTCTGTGAGATGGCAAAAACTCCACTTAATGAGCATTGTTCAGCAGTGCTCTTCAAAAAGCTTCCCGAAAAGCTTGGAGATCCCGGGAAATTTCTCATTCCTTGTGTTTTCCCGGGGATGGTTGAATGCTTTGCCTTGACCGATCTTGGTGCAAGCATTAACCTGATGCCTTACACAGTCTGGAAGAGACTTTCTCTTCCTGCTCTCACTCCTACCTGCATGACTCTCGAGCTTGCAGATCGTACTATATCTCATCCTCTCGGCATTGCCGAAGATATCTTCGTAAAAGTAGGAAAGTTCCATTTTCCGGCAGATTTCGTGATTGTTGATTTCGATGCTGACCCAAGAGTTCCTCTCATTCTCGGGAGGGGATTCTTAAGAACGGGCCGTGCCTTACTCGATGTATTCGAAGAAGAAATCACTCTACGTGTTGGTGGCGAAGCCATCACATTCAATCTTGATCAGACTTCAAGATACTCCTCCAACTATGACGCGGAAACGGTTAACCGAATTGACATCATCGATGTTGCGTCTGAGGAGTTTTCTCAAGAAGTCCTTGGTTTCTCTGCAAGTGGCAGTACCACTCTTTCTACTGATCCCATCATTTTCGACTCTTCCCCTTCTCTCACTCCGTTTGAGGGAATTGACTTCCTTCTAGAAGAGGTCGAGGCTTTTCTTGCTCAGGATAGCTCAATCCCATATGGGGTTGATGAAAACTATCTTGACCCGGAGGAGGACATTCTTCTTCTTTAAAGATTGTTAAATGACGATCCTTCACCCTCTCCGTCTCCAAAAATACTTCATAAAGAGGAAGTCAAAAATGTTGAAATAACTGAAGACTTTCTCGAGGTTGAGCTCAAGGACTTGCCTCCTCATCTAGAATATGCATTTCTGGAGGGTAAAAATAAATTACCCGTCATTATTGCTAAAGACTTAAAAGATGAGGAAAAGGCAGCACTCCTAAAGGTTCTTAAGTCACACAAGCAAGCAATTGCTTAGAAACTCTCCGACATTAAGGGCATAAGCCCGAACTTTTGTACACACAAAATCTTAATGGAGGATGACTTTAAGCCAGCAGTGCAACAACAGAGAAGGGTAAATCCCAAAATCCACGAAGTTATCAAACAAGAGGTTCTAAAACTTCTTGATGCGGGATTGATTTATCCTATATCAGACAGTCCTTGGGTTAGCCCAATTCATTGTATTCCTAAAAAGGGTGGCATAACCGTTGTCACCAACGAGGATAACGAGTTGATTCCAACTCGTTTGGTCACGGGTTGGCGAGTATGTATTGACTATCGAAAGTTGAATGAAGCCACCCGTAAAGACCATTTTCCTCTCCCTTTTATGGACCAGATGCTCAAAAGACTAGCGGGGAATGAATACTACTGTTTCCTCGTTGGGTTTTCGGGTTACTTCCAAATCCCCATTGATCCACAGGATCAAGAGAAAACTACCTTCACATGCCCCTACAGAACTTTTGCTTACAGACGTATGCCTTTCGGCTTATGTAATGCACCAGGCACGTTCTAAAGGTGCATGATGTCTATCTTTTCCGACATGATCAGGAAAACTATGGAGGTATTTATGGATGACTTTTCAGTCATTGGGGATTCATTCCAGTCTTGTCTCTCCCACTTGGAACAGATGCTTAAACGTTGCAAAGAAATGAATTTAAGTCTCAACTGGGAGAAGAGCCATTTTATGGTTAAAGAGGGCATTGTCCTCAGCCATAAAATTTCAAAGAACGGGATTGAGGTTGACAAAGCCAAAATCGATGTCATTGCTAAACTACCTCATCCCACCACCGTTAAAGGTGTTAGGAGCTTTTTGGGTCATGCTGGCTTCTACCGTAGGTTTATCCAAGATTTCTCTAAGATTGCACGGCCTATGACCCATCTCCTTGAGAAGGATGCTCCTTTCATCTTTTCTCCTGAGTGCATTGAAGCTTTTGAAACATTAAAGAAAAAGCTTACCGAGGCACCGATTCTTGTTGCCCCCGATTGGGACCTACCTTTTGAGCTTATGTGCGATGCTAGTGATTTTGCCATAGGTGCAGTCTTGGGGCAACGTAAAGCAAAATACTTTCAGCCTATACACTACGCAAGCAAAACTATGACCGAGGCTCAAAGTCATTACACCACCACTGAAAAAGAACTACTAGCTGTGGTGTATGCCTTTGAAAAATTCCGGCCATACTTAATCCTGACTAAATGCGTAGTGTATACGGATCACTCGGCTTTGAAGTACCTATTTGCAAAGCAAGATGCAAAGCCGAGGCTACTCCGTTGGGTTCTCCTCCTCCAAGAATTTGATATCATTATCCGTGATAAAAAAGGAGTCGAGAACCTTGCTGCTGATCATCTCTCACGATTAGAAAACTCTCACCAGGATGTGTCCGAGAAACATGAAATAAATGAAATATTTCCTCTCGAGACACTGAATGCGGTTGCTTTTCGTGGTGACTCTACTACCCCATGGTTTGCCGACTTTGCAAATTACCGTGCGGGTAACTTCATCGTGAAGGGGATGACGTCCCAACAGAAGAACAAATTCTTCAAACACGTTAAACATTACTTCTGGGACGACCCCTATCTCTTCAAAATTTGTGCCGATCAAGTCATCAGGCGATGTGTATACGGACAGGTAGCCGCTGATATTCTCAAGGCTTGCCATGCTGGACCCACCGGGGGCCACCATAGTCCTAATTACACCGCTAAAAAGGTGTTTGATTCCGGTTTCTATTGGCCCACGATCTATAAGGATGCCCACGAGTTAGTCAAAGCTTGTGATGCTTGTCAGCGTCACGGGAATATTTCACAAAAGAACGAAATGCCACAAAATGCCATTCAAGTTTGTGAAATTTTTTACGTCTGGGGCATTGATTTTATGGGGCCATTCCCATCTTCTCGTGGAAATAAATACATTCTCGTGGCTGTTGACTACTTGTCAAAATGGGTTGCGGCTAAGGCCTTACCCACTAACGATGCCCGAGTTGTTGTAAAAATTTTGAAATCCCTCTTTGCTCGTTTTGGAACTCCACGTGCCATCATTAGTGATCGCAGTACACACTTTTGCAATGATCAATTCGCAAAAGTCATGCTTAAGTACGGTGTTACTCATCGTCTTTCTACCGCGTATCACCCACAAACAAGTGGGCAGGTGGAGGTTTCAAACCGTGGTATTAAACGGATTCTTGAGAGGACCGTAGGTGAAAACCGTGCTTCCTGGTCGGATAAACTAGATGATGCACTCTGGGCCTTCCGTACATGTAACACCCCAACCCGAGAAGGGCTAAAGTGCAACATTATGGAGTCAATTCAGAACACAAGTGAAACGAAGATACAATACTAATTCAAAACTTACAAGATAACAAAAGAAAACTAATCAAAATACAAGGTACAAAAGGGCAACAATAATCTAAGCCCAACATAGATGCTTCTAATCATCTCTAAGTCCAACAAGTATCTAATAGGATGAAGTCTTCTAAGCCCAAAAGCAAAACCTTCGTCAATAACTCAGCTTCCTACTAAACCTGCCGCAGGAAAAGAAATGCGGCTGAGCTTACAAAGCTCAGTGAACAGATATCAAACGAATAACAATACAATAAAAAAAAAAAGATATGATAAACAAAGGAATACGAAGATACTTTACATATGGTGTCAATGGATAGTCAAAGGTTGTCAAAGGTTAAGTGTAAGATGTAAGATGTAACGTATGTGGAATTCAGTATTTTCCCCAGGCCCAATCAATCAATCAATACAATACAATAGTAGCCCAATATGGAGTAGCTAGCTCCCAATATGTGAGGGGTTGCAATGCACGCACACCCAGTCACCAATCAATGTCGCAAATATCAATGTAGTCAATACAATAGTCACAATCAATCAATCAATCAATCAAATCTAGGATGCATCCATACGCCCCTGCAGGCCAATAACTATCATAGCAGTAGTCAATAACAATAATCAGGGACGGTGTGGTACATCTCTCCAACCACACTAGAGTACATAACATTGGTGCATCAATGCTATGGTTGTGGCTACTCCACAACAAGTAATACCTGGGTAAATACTGAAGGGTCATGTAGTCAAGGTTCAATATCAAGTATAAATGCCAAGTCATAATCAAAGGTTCAATGCCAAAGGTTCAATATACAAAGGTTCTGGATTCAAAGGTTTAATATCAAGGATTAATATCAATGATCAATGTCAAAGGATCTATGTCAAAGGATCAATCAAAGATGTGATATCAACGGGTCAAAATGGAGAGGTCAAAGCAAATGTTCCAATCCACAGGGTTCATTATTCCAAGTTCCAAAGTCCCATAGTTCATGATCAAAAGGGTCATAATGAGAGTTTAAAACAAAAGATCAATTTAGCAGGTTCCCATCACTTGTTTAAAAAGGTTCGTAGTACAATCCCATTTAAAAGGTCTATAACAAAAGTTCATTTAGAAAAGATCTTCCAAAAGATGACATTTATAATGGTGATTCTATAATAACGGTATTCACAAGATATTCTTTAAAAGTGGTCTTCATGAATTTATAAAATCCCATATAAGATTAGTCTTAAATCATATTAAAAGTGTCGTTATAAAATAATTTCTCCTTTAAATGTTTCCATGTCATAACTTTAAAAAAAAAAAAAAAGAGATTTCACCTCCCGTTATAATATCCCAAAGAACATTCAAAGTCCCCCAAGGGTTCAAAGGTTGAGGTCATGAAAGGTTATCGAACGGGTCATGTCAACACCATACCATAAGAGTCCAAACGAATAACAATAGGATCACAAATACCGGTGGAACCCATCAATCATAGAGCCAAGTACGAAGGGTCATAACCAAGACCAAAAAGAAGTCATAACACGATACTCAAGTCAAAGACAAAGTCAAGAGAGAGAAAGTGTGCACTCTTACTGAAAGAGTACGGAATATATGTACCTTGCCGAAACAATCACCAAGCTAGAACCCAACAAGTGTAAGTGAATCACTCCCGCTTCACGGCACCTAGAAGCAAGTATGTATGAATTACAACGAGTTCAAATTACCCAAGTTACCTCTTTTTAGTTAACTTTCCATTTTTAGAAACTTTCCATATTTAGCAGCTTTCTATTTTAGGTAACTTTCTATATTTAGTAAGTTCCCACTTTAAGTAGTTTAAGTATTTTAGAAGGCTTTCTATTCTTAGTAAGTTTCCTTATTTAGAAGGTTTCCATAATTAGTACTTTCCATAATTAGCAAGTTTCCATAAATAGTATTTTCCAAAATTAACCGGTTTCCATAAATAGAAGAAATCCCATTTTAGCAATTTTACAATTATAGTCATATTCAATATAATTAGTTTTATTATTTTAACAAGTTCCCATAACTAGATAAGTTAAGGATTTCAAATTATACGAGTTTTCCAAGATTAGGGTTTTTAGATGCAAATATTACAAAGTTGAAGGTTTAAAGTGTAATTATCCAAATTTCCACATTTTATACAAATGTTAACCACATATGCTATTTAATTCCTTCAAGTATACAAATGTTACAATTTAAACCCCTCAAGTTATACTATTTACAACCGAGTCCTTCCTTAATATTTAATTTACAATTACATCCACATTTAATTTGAATTAACACTTGTAACCCTTAATTTATCAAAAGTATACTATTTCAGCCCTTAATATAATATTTATTCAAAAACAGCCCCTTAACTCTCATAAATTACAAATTCAGTCCTTTAATTAAAATAAATACAATTTATACCTTTATAATTATAGAAATTACAAATAAACCTATTAAATTACCAAACTTAAGAATTACACCCTTAAATACATTTTAAGTAAAGAAATACCCTCATGTTTCCAGAATTTACCATTTTCACCCTTTACTTTAATTATTTACAATTCGGACATAAAATATATATGAAATATTTATTTAAAACATTTAATTCCTTAATATCAAAAATTACACTTAACCCCATGAGTTTATATTTTAGAAGAAAATCCCAGGTCTTATAACAATGTACAAAAATAACTTTGAGTTTAATAAATTACAAAACACCCATTGAAGTTATAAAAAATCCATACGGTTAACCATTTTAAATTCCAATAAACCTTGAACGAATTTTCCCAATCACAAGGTAATAATAACACAATCATAACTAGTATTAAAACACATTTTCAATCATATAAACCCTAACCCTAACCCCGATCATATTTATTTTCTTTTAAAACCTTTTAATTAAAACCTGATTTACAATTAAATCCACAAAATGACTTTTTCAATTCGAACATCAAAACACCTATTTTATACAAGTTATATGACATATATATAAGCTTTGAAAAATAATAGGAAGCCACACAAAATTATATTACAGCCGTTTTTTATCTATAGTCGTTTTTAGGGATTTATGTTACCAAAATTACGTACGATCGATATGGCTTGCATTGACCGAATTCAACATCTAATACAGGTTATATATGATATTTAGGATGATATAAAATTACCAGAAAGAATTTAGAACGTGAGGATAAGCAGAATCCCATTTCTCCTTCTCGGCTAGCATAAAATCAAACCAAAAATGTCACCAGCCCACACGATCAACCCAGTAGCCTCAAGACTATTTTTCACACCTTACATAAATTATAACACGACCAAGAAAAATGATCAAGAGCCTCCAGAAAATTTTGAACCGCTGGTGTGATTTTTGATGTGTTTAGGGTTTAGGAAAATGTGGTAAATGGGAAAGAAATAAAGGGAATCGTGTAATATGAAATTAGATGGAAGGAATTTCGGCCCTAATAATGTCCCATAAATATATTTCCTGATTTTTATAAGTTTCCCAAATTAACTTGTGTCTATCTTAATTTTATTTAATTTTAAATGCAAATTTTAGTTTGTAATTATAATTAAATTAGCCCAATTAATATTTTGTAATTCATAAACATTTTTACAATGTTTAAAATGATGAAGAAGCATTTACAAAAATATTAGTGTTCATCTATTGTGCATTTATAATTTTATGGGATTTAATTTATATTTTTATAAGTGTTTTATTGAAATTTTAATTGTTAGGGGCAATTTGGTAATTTAATATGTTACGAAAATGTGGGTTTTACAGTACAGCTTACAAAACACCCATCGGGTGTACTCCCTACAAGCTTGTATACGGGAAGGCGTGTCATTTACCGAACGAGCACGAGCACAAAGCCTACTGGGCCTTGAAACATGCAAATTATAATCTTCATAAAGCGGGTGATCACCGTAAGGTTCAACTCAATAAATTAAACGAACTTCGTGATCAAGCCTACGAGAACTCTTTGATCTACAAAGAAAAGACAAAGAAGATTCACGACTCTAAGATTAAGAACCGCGTTTTCAACGTCGGTGACAGAGTCCTTCTTTTCAACTCAAGGTTAAAGATCTTCTCGGGGAAATTAAAAACCCGATGGACAGGACCATTCACTGTTGCTAAAGTATATCCTTACGGGACTGTTGAGTTATCTCAACCCGAAGGTCCCAACTTCAAAGTGAATGGTCATCGTTTGAAACATTATTTTGGAGAGGACATACCATCCATGGTTGTCCCGGATCTCCAAACTTTCCCCATGGACCAATGAATTCGGGGATCGAGTCAAGCTAGTGACTCGGTGAACAAAAATTAGCAAAATATGGGTTTTCACCCATATCTCTGACTTCTTTCTACTTTCTACCACTCTAGTGTGGGGGAGTGGCCGTTCCCCACCTTTTGAAAAGTAAATATGTATATAAGTTTCAAAAAAAAAAAAAAGAATGAAAATATTTATATGAACAGATAAATAAAGTGAAAAATAAAATCGATATTACCACAGTTATTTTCGAATATTAGCTTTTTCCGTTCAGAGATTCGGCATAATAGCCGGGACTTGGAATATTGAGGACAATATTCAATTCTAGTGTGGGGGGGGGGGGGGGGGGAATTCTTGCGAATTTTATCACAAAATACTTTCTAAGTACCCCCATTTTGGCCTAAATTTTTTAAAAAAATTTCACTTTATTTCAATATTTTTGTGGTAATCAGTCCGCCATGTCTAAATGACAAAGGGATTGGCTAGTCCAGGAGCAAACGGCTCTTGGTAAAGACATCTCAAACCCGTTGATGGCTTGCAATTTGCCAAAAATTGTATGGTAAATCAACTCGCCATATCCCATAAAGCGAATAAGTTGGCTAGCCCGCAAGATTATAGCATGTGGTAAAGGCCGTGAAAAATCCATAATTGGTAATCAGCTCACCAAGATGTTGACTTAGTCCATCAAGAGTTGGCTAGTCCAGAAGCAAACGGCTTTTGATAAGGACTAATCAAATCCGTTGACAGCTGGTGATTTGCTCAAAATCACATAGTTTTTCTCAAAAGATTGCTAGGGACTAGCAATGTTTTAGTGTGGGGGATTGATGAGTGCTCAAACACTCATCATTTTTACCTTTTCTGAGGTGCCAAAACATCTAAAAACACTCAATATTGCATCAAAATAGTGAAAATATCCCAGGAATGTGTTTTACATGTTTCAAATGCAAAATAAGCAAAAACAGATGAAAAACGTACAAAGTTTGCATAATTGGCAGTTTCAGTCCCTCAACTTTCAAAAGTTGTCAAATCTAGTCCCTGGTTGTTCTAAAAACTTGAAAAAGTCACCAAAGGTCCTTTTAAATCAAAAAGTTACATAATTAGTCCTTTGGTGCAAAGTTTCACAAAATGTCAAGTTTAGTCCCTGAAGTTTGGAAAATTGTCAAAAATGGTCCCTGGGATATTAAAACTTTGAGAAAAACAAATTTTGTCCTTTTACTAATCTTTTATGGCAGGATTGGTCCTTGATTGCAAGTTTGGTGAAATTACAAAATAGGTCCCTAAAGTTTGGTGATTTGGCAGATTTAGTCCCTGGGGTTTTATAAGTGAAAAATTCAAAACATGTCCTCATACTATTCATCATTGGCATAATACACCCCATGAAAAACTTTGGAAGAATGCTAAATCTCACCCTTCAAAATTCGTAAAATTACAAAAAAAGGTCCTTGTGATACATTAAACCAAACCGGACCCTTGTTACTATTAAAACCAAATCCAAGTCCAATCCACAACACCACCAGCCCACTTCCCTTGTTTTATTTATTTTTGGCCCATATGATCCCTGAGCCCAAACACAAACAAAACCCACCCTTTGTAATATACCGGGGGTCAAACGTTGACCCTTGGTCAACCAAGTCAAACAAACACCCCTGTTCACGCTTCCCTCTCACACCCCTCCCCAACTTGCTTCTGCAGCCATCACCTCACCTCCCCATCTTATTCCACCGCCCAAACCACTCACCCCCACCACTTTCACCTAATAATCCAACCGCATTTAATGCCACCACCCCCTTGCCTATAACAGTCCAAATCCCACACACCCAATTTTCCTGCTAAAATTGAGATCAAAGGCCAGGGATGATTCAGAAGATTCAAGGGCTGAGATTGAGTGGGAAATGATCACAAGGGTTCAGGGAACCCTATTCTTCAAGTATAAATAGAAGAGAATGCAAGGAAGAAGAGAAGTAGTCAATTTAGCTTAATTTTATGTCGAAATTAGTGTAAAACTCAAATTAGTTGTAATCTTTGGTTTTTAAAGCTTGTACTCAGTTCCTTAAGTGTAATTTAACCTTTCTTCAATTGTAATTCCAAGTTCTCTTTTCTAATTTAGTTTATGCTATTTTCCTTTAAAAATTTTAATTTAACTGTAGAGGTGTTTTTAGTTGTGATTATGGACTATTAAGCTACTTAAGCTCCCAGAAAGCTCTTAGAAGCTCTTAGTAACTTTACAATTCAGTTTACACTCAAAAATAAAAAAAATACAAAAAAATATAAAAAAATCAATGAAAAATAAAAATTTACAGGTTGAAGATGAAGGATAGCTGGAGCATGGTTAATACTGGATGGCCATGGGTTTAATGGCTTGTGGAAGCCTTTAGGTTTGGTCTATGGTCCTTGTTGCATGATCTTGGGCTGGAGTGCACATTGTAAGCAAAAAAATCTCAATTCCCTATAATTTCTGTAGCTTGCTTGTTATTGATATTATGTGTCCTTTGTACTTGTTAGGTGTTGTTAGTTAAGATTGTGGTTTAAAATTAGGTGTTTGTATTTATATTTCTTTGTTGCTCACAATCTTTGTTTAAACTGCCATTATATCAATAATATTGTTTTCTTGTGCTTTAGTGGATACAACCTGTGTTTCTGAGCTTAATTCATCCTTTTAAATCATATTAAAACATTTGGAAACAAATTTGTGGAGTAAATCAGTTAATCTCATTGAAAATCTAAAAATCAGTCTCTATAAGGAGTGTTTGGTTCAGAGGTTTGTAGTATGCTCTAGCATGTTTCAGCAGTCATGGGTGGTAGTAATAAGACACATTAGGTTGAGTTAGGTCATTTAAGTCTTAAAATTAAGAGGTCTTTACTAGAAAAGTCAAATTCCTAAGTAATCACCCCTAACAGTTAACTGTTAGTGATTTTGCAAGCTATAAACCCTTCATTCAACTCTTAACTGGTATATTTAGGAATATTTGGCTTAATCTAGGGTTATTATAACTTAAATAGTCATCTAAGATCATTAGAATTTCAATTTAGTCAACTTAGGTTCAATCTTGCAAAAGTCAAAATTACCCATTGGTGCAGAAAGCTAAAAATGGCTTGATTTGTTTTGAATTTTGAGCTAAGATCTAAGGTTTGAAACTTTCACATATACTAGTCCCCCAGCTAGACTACTGAATCCTACAATCCATATATTTTTGAGAATTTTTGTGTCCAAGTTAAATAGGCTCAAAGTGGGCTGCAGGGCAATACCCTGCCCTGTGCATCAGCAAACCACCACAATACCACCACCTTTGGTGTTTGATTGTGACCACCTCAGTGGGTCCCAGTGGTCCAATTTGTGTTTTCCCAAACCCCCTCCTGGCAAGCTACAAGCTTTGACCCTTAGTTTGACTTTAGGCTTAGTGGACCCCACCTGGAATCAACCTTAGAGTTTGTCCCATTTCTGTGTTGAACTTAATATTTCAAAGTGCTTATTTCTGTCTAATTAGCTTATCAGTGCTTATAGTTTGTTGTTTCTAGCTTATATAAGTCCCTTGTACTTAATTGAACCAAGTTTCGTCATTGTGGACCCCACACATAATCATTTGAGCTTAATTTCTTAATTGGTCAAGGATAGTCAAACTGTTTTGGTTAAGGGGGTGCACACAGCTTATTTTTAAGCTATATAAAAATTTGTTTCACAAAAGTTTCTTATTTTCATTTCATTTTTAGCTGTCAAAAAGAAAAACAGAAAAAAACCAAACATAAAATTAGTGATAGCTTCTATTTAATAGATTCTATCTTTTTCAATTTTCTTTTCAGCTTATTAATAAGCACTTTTCCATTTTTATAATTTTCTTAGTTTTCTTGTACCTTTAAGTATTTAAAATAATTTTCTTAGATTTTTCTTAAATAGTTTACTATTTATTAGAATTAAAAATAGTTTAAATAATTAATTAGGTAATATTAGTAATTAATTAGTTTTCTTAAATTTTAATTAATAACAGTAGGTTTTTATAATTTTCCTGAGTTTTATAAATTAGTTAAGACTTTTAGAAAATATATTTTTAATTTCTACTGTTCATTTTCCATTTTTCTTATTTAAATTAGATTTAAATTAATTAAAAGGTAAATAATTAGTGAAATAGTCTAAAAATAATTTTTAGAAGTTTTTTATAATTTTGTAGGATTCCTGTGATGGTTAAATAGTTTTATAAATTTCCTCATAATTTTCTAAGTCATTTAGGTATTATTAGTAATTTAAATTTGTTTAACTAGTTTAATTAAGTTAATTAGTTTTTAATTAATATTAAACTCATAAAAAGACAAAAATATTTATTTTTAATTTTTATACTTTCTTCAAGTTCATTTTAAGGTTTAGAAATTATTTTTGCATGTTTTTAGTTTAATTTGTAATCTTTATAATTATTAGTTAATTTAAATTAGGTTTAAATTAGATTTTAAATAGTTTTAATTAATTAAATAATATTTAAATATTAAAATAATCATTTTTATAATTTCATTTTCATTTTGAATTTTTTTTAATTTTAAGTTTTCAAAAGTTTCACTTGCACCCCCTGTAGTTTGTAATTTGTCAAATCCCACTTTTCCCAGTTTGTAATCTGAATCCCAGTTTATGAATTTGTGAATATATCTGTTATTGTGAATATTATATCATTGTGTAAATACCAAATATCAGTAGCAAAATCAATTCCCAATCATCTTGGCTACTGTCCTCAGTGCCACTCATTCTCAAAAGCGTTTTCCAAAACACAATTGCAATCTCGCTGGGACATAACGACCCGGGGACACACTATACTATCACCGGAGAATTGGAACGGAGCTGTCTTTGACTTATTGACCTTGGTCAATAATATCTGACCGTTTCGGGACCAATCAGACATTCTCCTACAAGATGACTTGTGTCTCCACACCTATAGCATTTTCTTTCAACCTTTTCTTTCCTATCATCACGATCTTTTCGGAAAGTTTTCTTGTCATCTTTTGGTTACCTTACAAACTTTCCTCTTCTACGAAAGAACTTCTTGAAGTCTCTAACGGCCATAGCATATTCCTCATCATCACTATTCGAAGTAGATTCTTCATCATCACTTGATTGGACTCTAGCTTTCAAGGCAATGGACTTAACTTTTTCTTTCTTACCTCTAACTAGTTCCGAATCTTTTTCCATTACCATTTCATGAACTTTGAGGTTTCCAATTAGCTCATCAAGTGACATGCTTGAAAGATCTTTGGATTCTTCAATTGCCGTCACTTTTGCTCTCCACTTCGGATGGAGTGCTCTAAGAAATTTCCTGACAAAGTTCTTACTACAAAAAGATTCATCAAGTGGTTTAAGTGAAGTAATAATAGTGTTAAACCTAGCAAAAGCATTATCAATAATCTCATCTTCGGAAATAACAAATTGTTCATATTGTTGAACAAGAAGATCAATTTTGTTATCTTTAACTTGTGAGTTTCCTTGATGAGTGACAATTAAAGATTGCCAAATATCTTTGGCGGTTTTACACAAAGAGACTCTTTCATATTCTTTCTTAGGTAAAGCGTTGTAAAGCATCATTTTAGCTTCATTATTTTTACCAATTAATTTCTTTTGATCATCATCTTTAATGTTAGTAAATACATTATCACCATCAATGATTATATACCATAAATCTATATCTTTAGATTTCACGTAAGTTTCAAAACAGTTTTTCCAATATATAAAACCATTTGCTTCAAAGAGTGGTGGTCTTTGCATAGATTGCCCTTCTTTGTAATTTTCAAAATCCATGGATCGTTTCAAGTTTTAAAACACAATATATTTTAAAAGCTTGAGTAACGTAGCTCTTGATGCCAATTGTGGAAAACTAGAATGGGGGTTGAATAGTTTACCATTTAAAATCTTTTTAACTTGTTTAGTTAGCTTTGAAACTTTCCATTTGATCAAAGATATATACACAAACACAATATATAACATGCAAGTAAATGAAAGAAACGATCAAACCACAACACGAGTATTTATCGTGGTTCGGCTACAAGGACTCTTTTTCCTTGCCCTACGTCCACGCCCCGAGTATCCAACTCGAGAGTTTCTTTCACTAGTCAACAAGCTCCTTTCACCGACGGAGAAAACCTTACACGTCGTTTATACTTTTACCGACACTAAGCTAGATGTCAAGTTCTTTACCAAGGGTACAACCACTCCCGTTAGTTCTTTTACAAGGGTACAACTACTCCCGATACACTTTGTATTTTGAGGACTAAAATACTAACCGATCACTACTGAAAATACACAATCAAATGAAGTGTAAACTACACAAGTCTACACAATGCTAAGCTAACAAGTCTTGCAACGTTGTGTTGAATACTTGTTACTTTTAATGAGCTCGTGAATCTCTTTGCTACAAAAAGAAACTTCACATATGAAATGTTAAAAGGTTAGATGAAAGAATGAATGTGTGTGTGTAAAATATGATGTAGAGTGATAAACCAAAAATCAACTTGTGGCTTGGTATTTATAGCAAAGCCTTCTGCAGGTCTGGCGGATCAGGCAGAACCCTCAGATGGGTTCCGCCCGTGTACCCCCAGGATTTCGCCGGGCTTGCAGTTGGTTTTGCAATAAATCTTGCAAACCAAACAAAGTCACATCTCATTACACCTTGCAAATCAAACAATGTCACATCTCATTACATCTAGTCAAACACCAAACTTGCAAGCAACCACTTAGAAAGTCAAACACATTTTCTTTCCATAAATGTATAATGACAAAACTTGCCATAAATGTGATGTGACAATTCTATTTTAAGAAATAAAAAGTGTTGTGTTTTATGAAATGTAAAATGTAGCAAAAGTCTAGTTTATGCAAGTCTTTAAAACTAAGATTATGTTTTACTTAGAAACTAAAGTTTACATTTTGTCGTTAACAAAACTTAGCGAAGATCGTAAAATATAAATAACGTTTTTAGGCGATATTTGTATTAACAGAAGCCATAAGGCTATTTTTGGCTTTTGCATCTTATATGGGATTCCCTGTATATCAGATGGATGTTAAAAGTGCTTTTCTATATGGCACTATCACAGAGGAAGTTTATGTTAAACAACCTCATGGTTTTGAAGATCCTGCACATCCAAACAAAGTCTACAAGGTTATTAAGGCTCTGTATGGCCTTCATCAAGCCCCTAGAGCATGGTATGAAAGACTCTCCACTTTTCTATTGCAACATGGTTACAGGAGAGGTGCTATTGACAAGACTTTGTTTATCAAAAGAGATAAGAAGGATATCATGCTTGTCCAAGTTTATGTAGATGATATTATTTTTGGTGCTACTAAGCAATCTATGGTGAAGGAATTTGAAGATCTTATGCATAAAGAATTTCAGATGAGTTCAATGGGAGAATTAACATTCTTCTTGGGACTTCAAGTGCAACAATCAAGCAGTGGAATTTTTATAAGTCAAGATAAGTATGTTGCAGACATTCTTAAGAGATCCAACTTCACAACTGTCAAGCCAGCCACCACACCTGTTGATGCTAACAAGCCTTTGGGAAAAGATGAAGATGGAGAAGATTTTGATGTCAAATTATACAGGTCTATGATTGGATGTCTAATGTACTTAACTGCATCTAGGCCTGACATTACTTTTGCTGTTTGTTTATGTACAAGACATCAAGTTCATCCCAAGGTATCACATTTGAATGCTGTCAAGAGAATCTTTAGGTACCTTAGGCAACAACCTAAGCTAGGATTGTGGTATCCTAGGGAGTCCCCTTTCATCTACAAGCTTTTTCAGACAGTGATTATGCTGGTGACAACTATCACAGAAGATCAACAACTGGAGGGTGTCAGTATCTTGGAAGTAGATTAGTCTCATGGCAATGTAAAAAGCAAAAAATTGCAGCAACATCTTCCACAGAAGCAGAACATGTAGCTGCTACAAGTTGTTGTGCACAAGTACTTTGGTTGCAAAATCAGCTTTTGGATTATGGATTCAACTTCAAGAACACTCCCATCAACATTGATAATGAGAGTACCATTTGTATTGTAAAGAATCCAGTCTATCATTCCAAAACAAAGCACATTCAGATTAGACATCATTTTATTAGAGATTGCTATGAGCATAGGCTTATCAATGTGGTTAAAATCCATACAGATGATAATGTAGCAGATTTACTCACAAAGGCTTTGATGTTTCAAGATTTACCTTCTTAGTTGTGAGTATTGGTATGATTAATAATTAAGCTATTTTTTAGGGGAGGCATTAGTAGTTAGTCATTATTTAAGGGGAGGCTACATGTATCATTCAAAAGAAAAGATCTTTATTCATTATTTCCAAAGGGGTTATATTCATTAGTCCAAGTGATACAGACAACCATGACAAAGACACAACCAAGACACACAGAGAACTACTCCAAACATCCTACACCAAACCTACCTAACCTACCCAACACACCCTACTCCATTGGCCTTTTTCCTTTTCCCTGATAGCTTTGCTTTCCCTTCTGAGCAGTCTTTCTTTTGTCATCAAAAGAAGCTTGCTTCCTTAGGTAAGCCAGGCCAAGTATCTGCTTGGGAGGTCTCTCTTGTCTTGGAGAAGGCCACTTTATGTTCTTTATGGCTGATTCAAGAGCCTGTGTTAAGGCCTGTGGGAGTTCATTTGCCAAAGAAGTAGTTGGAGCAGGGACAGACACCTTTTTCTTAGGTTTTGGGTTGGTAGAGCTTGTTGCATCAGTGATGGTAGAGCTTGCTACACTAGGTGGAAAGTAGCCACTCCATCCTGCATCATCATCAAAGTCAAAATCAGAGTAATATATGATCTTTGAATCAGTGGAGTGATTGGTGCTAAACAGTCAACTTAAATTGACCAGGTGAATGGTCAACTAGGTCAAACTGCCTAGTTAAATTCTAAAAATTAGAAGATGAACAGTAAAAATTCCAAAAAAAATCCTAAAATTATTTTATAACATATAAAAACTAGGAAAAATATGAAAACTAGGTTTAACTTGATAAAAAGTAATTATCCTATTTAATACTTAAATATTAATTAATTAATAATAAAACTAATATTAAATCTAATAAATACTAAATGACAATATAAAAATCTGGAAAAATTTCTAAAAATACTTTAATATAAAATAAAATTAAGAAAAATATAAAATTGCAAAGTGCTTAATAAAAATCTAAAAAGGAAAATTAAATAGATAAATAATATTAAATAGAAACTATCACTTACTTTAAAATTTGATTTTTCTGGATTTTCTTTTTTCAAAACTACATTATAACTAAAAATAACCAACTTTAAAAAAGACACTATGGTTGGAACTTAAAGATAAGCAGAATGCATGCTATAGGCCTTGACAAATTTGCTTATCAAGGCATATCATGGATTTTGTAATGAGATAAGCTATCAATAAGCTACAGAAGGTGCATTGAGCAATAAACAAGTGATATGTACATAAATAAGCCAGAATTACTCAAATAGTACAAAGAAATAAGCCAGAACACAGAAATAAGCAATCCAAAATCCACAAAGGCCAAATAGGCCAAAAGGGGCTATCTGCAGCCCTCTGTGGGGCCCACTAAAGTTATCAGAGATCCAAAGTGGGACTTGGTTTAAAAATCCAGCTTATTGGGGTTTCCAAAAAGCTAGGTCTCATGCCCTGCGTCCCACAAATAAGCTCTAGGGGGTGGGAGAAAGTTGGGCTGTTTGGACTGTGGTCATGGTGCAGGGGAGGTGCCTCCCCCTGCAGGTCACTTTGGGCAAATTTGGGGCCCACAGAAAAAATCATAAAAATGTAGTGACAATGGAATTTCAAAGTTTAGCTGGTATACTTTACACCCAAGAATTTTCAAAACCTAAAACTTAACACAAAATTCTACAAAATTCCTGGAAAACTTGACTTTCTGCCAATGGGGAAATTTTGACTTTTGAATTTGAAACTAAAGGTTGACTAAATTGAGGTTTGATTTAATCCTGTTGATTTATGATGATGTTATTAGCTATAATGAACCTAAAGTATGCAAATATAACAACTAATAAACCTACATGAACGAACTTGAATCATAAAATTCCATCAGTGACTGCAAATAATGGAGTTCAAGATGATTTTGACCTTTTTGATAAATGGCAACTAGATTTTATAGTTTATATTGACTATTAGACCTTATTGTGACTTGATTCAACAGCAAACAACAACAATAAGAACTCAGAACACATAGCAATCTCTTAAACCAAACATGCCTTTAAGTATATGAATATGAGATTTTCAAAGTTTTAACGAGATTAAGCCCATAAAACTGAATTACAAAAACTTATAATGACATAATACATTAAATGAAGCACAGAAACAACACTATTATAACCTAACACTCAAAAATCTATAGCTATGCTAAAATGACAGTGGAAGTGTAAAAAATGAGCACAATGAATTCTAGTGAACAAACTAACAATATAAAGCAAGATAACTACTAACATGTACCAAATAAATGCAAAAGACCAGAATTAAGAAGTAATTAAGAACTTCTACAGTAAATAACAAAAATTGAAAAGATGGCTTACAAAGGTTTTCAAACTGAGAAATAAGAACCAAGGTACCAGATCACCTCCTAGATGTCTCCCATGAGACCCTAAAACCCTGAGAGTCCAAAATCCGTAGGCTTCTTTGCTTCTTTTTCCATAGAAACTGATTTTTTATTTTACCCAATTCATTATGGTTTTTATTTTTATTTTTTATGAGTTACTTACCTAAACTGTCCTAAATGCTTTCTAAGCTTTAAAAAAACTTATTAGTAAGCTAGAATGAGTTCAAAGAAACAGGGATTAATAACTTTTAACAACATTAGATTCAAAACGACATTTTCACTAAATATGTAAAAAAAAAAACTGAATTTAACGAGAAAGTTGGAATTAATGCTTGAAATAGGTCTTAGATACACTGAAAAGCTTGCAATTACAATTTAGAACTGAGTTTTACAACTGGAATTTAAGTTATACTAAGAACGTTAAGCTACACTAACACTATATCTACTCTAAGCTAACTACCTTCTTCTTCTCCATTTCTTGACTTATATGGACCTGGAGTTGTCTCTCTCTCAATCCCACTTCCATTCTCAGCCATTGGATGGCTTCTTTTTAATCCTGGCCTTCAAATGTGGTTTTAGCGCCAAAATTCATTTTGGCAGTTAAGGGGTGGCTTGGCGCAATTCAAGGGTCTTAAATGCACCTTGGGGTTTTGTAAAGGTCAAGGGAACATGGGATGGGTAGATATGGCAGATGTGAGGGGGTTGGTTGAGTGTGGAAGGGGTGTATCAGGCTGCAAGTGGGAAGTGGGAGGAAGGAGATGGTCAAAGGGGTGTTTGACCCGTTTTTATTATTAAAACGGGAAGTGGTAATATTAAGGGTGGTATTGTTTTGTGTTTTGGGCCACAGGATGTGGTGGGCTTGGGAAAGGATTTGGGCTTGGGATTTTTGGGTTAAAAGGGTAAGTTGGATTTGGTTAAATATTAGAATAGGGTCCGTTTGGTATGGTTATTAAACACAAGGACCATATTTGCAATATTCTGAAAATAAGGGGGTGGGTTTGCCAACTGTTCAAAGTTATCATAAGGACCATAATCGCCAAATTTCAACAACCCAAGGACCACAAATGTAAAATTTCCAATTTTACCCCTCCAGGGGTATTTTCTGCCAATTTGGAAACTTGAGGGGCCAAAACTATAATCTCTCCAAAAGTATTCATAAGGTCCAATCTTGCCAAGCTTTTGATTTTCCAAAGACCTTTGTTGACTTTTCCATCCCAAAATATTTCCCAAGGATCAAATCTGACAAAATTGAAACTCTAGGGACCAAAATTGTAAATTCTCAAAACTTTTGGAAGTTTTCACCAAAGGACAAAATATGACAACTTATGATTTCAAAAGGATCTTTGGTGACTTTTCTTTTAAAATAAGAACTCAGGGACTATTTTTGCCAATTTTTGAAAGTTGGGAGACTGAAACTGCCAATTATGCAAACTTTGTTCGTTTTTCATCTGCTTTTACTCATTTTGCATCTGAAACATATAAAACACAATTTTGGAATATTTTCAGTATTTTGATGCGTTTTTGAGTGTTTTTAAATGTTTTGCAGCTCAGATTCGACCAAAAATGATGAGTGTTTGAGCACTCATCAATCCCCCACACTAAACTATTGCTAGTCCCTAGCAATATTTTGAGAAAACTTAATGGATTTGAATCTCTTTACCAAAAGTCATTACTTCTGGAGTAGCCAAATGTTTCAGTTCAAGTAAGAACCATGGTACACAGATAACCATGTGATTTTGAGCAAACCACCAGGTGTAAACGGATTTGATTTATCTTTACCAGAAGCCGTTTGCTTCTGGACTAGCCAACTCTTGATGGACATAGTCGACATCTTGGTGAGTTGATTACCAATTATGGTTTTCCACTGCCTTTACCACAAGCCATAACCTTGCGGGCTAGCCAACTCTTTACTTTTTAGGATATGGAGAGTTGAATACCATACAATTTTGGGCAAATTGTAAGCCATAAACGGATTTGATATATCTTTACTAAGAGCCGTTTGCTCCTGGATTAGCCAATCCTTTTGTCGGTTAGACATGGCGGACTGATAACCACAAAATTTTTTGAAATAAATTAAAAAAAAAATTAAATTTTGGCCAAAAACGGGGGTACTAGAAGGTAAAATGTGATAAAATTCGCTAGCATTCCCCCCACACTTAGAATTGAATATTTTCCTCAATATTCAAAGTCCCGGCTATTATGCCAACTCTTTGAACGTAAAAAGGCAATATTACAAGCTAAATGTGGAAACACCATTTTTCACTTTATTTTATTTATTGATATATATACATTGTAACAACAGCAGGGGAACTCCCCCACACTTAGGGTGAAAACTCCATATGCATGCTATTGTTTTTGTTTACCGAGTCGCTAGCTTGACTCGACCCCGAATTCATTTGTTCTTGGGGAAGCAAGATGTGGAAGAAACAATCTCCATCGGACTTTCATTCAAGATGTTTGGACAAACATTTGAAGCACGTGAAAGCACAATTCACACCTCGTCGGGACTTAACGACCTGGTGATACCCTGTATTACCCAGAAGCATTGGTCTAGGCTGTTTGACTATATTGACCACACCGATGAGATATACTGACCCTGGCTTAAGATAGTATAAACTATAAGCGGTGATGCCGGGGTCAAAGATAATGTCTTCATTCCCTAAGGAGTGAAGAACAGGAGAAGTCACCCTGTAGGTGAAGAATGGAAAGAAAATCTTGATGACAATCAAGATTGACTCATCATCATCAGAAAGAGAATTCATAATTGGTATATCATGAATCTCATCATTAAAGCTCATATGATCTAGACATATTATGGGAGGGAGGGTGGGAATTTGCAAATCCTCATGATTGAGTGCATCTCCCCCCGGGCTATCATACTCCGGAGGAGTCATGATATGAGTGAGTTCACCAGAGAACTCCTCATGAAGAGAATCATTCACATGATGTGAATCTGTGAACTCTTGTTCCTTTGTGGACTCATCACTATCCTCATTCTGAATACCAAAGATTGGATTATCAGAAATCAAAGTGAATTCAGATTCGAATTCAAAAAGAGGATTGGTGAGAGTGGTTTTGAATGCATTGGGAACAAAGTGATTAACATTCTCTATTGGACTATTGGGATCAGAAGTGAGTGAAGGATCATTATGTAAGAGACTTTCAATTTCTCCTAGATCGGCTTCAAAGTCAACGAGATCATCGTCACTTCCCGTTGGAAGTGGATTGATGTGAGTGAGTTCATCGGCGAACTCCTCAAGAAGATGATCAGCATCAGAATGTGGAACTGATGCCTCAACATACTCGATGTCTCCATAAGATGTACAATCATCATTAAAATCGGAGAAAGTCTCAAAATGACCGTTTGAACACTCAAGAGGGGAAGGAATATCACACATATGATCAAAAATTTCCTGTGACTCTCCTGGGATTGGGACAAGGTTCTCAACACTAGACTTTATGAATTCGTCCGATTCCTTTTCAGGAACAGTGCTAAGATGCTCGCCCCCCATGTTCAGAGAGTGAGTGTGAACTTCGGGTGTGATAACAACAGACTGAGGGAGTTGGGAGGAGCTAGCATTCATGGATTGTACGAGTTCCATTTGATCTTCTGCTAGTAATTTCTTTGTCACATTATTTTCTCCCTGATTTTTCATAGAAGGAATTGTATCTGATGAGCTAGATGAAGTTTTATAAAATTGAAGAATATCAAGGGTATCTTCATCATCACTATCATCAGGAATGAAACGAAACTGAGAGCTAGATTTCGCTGCTTTTTCTTTTGCAATTGATTCCCTAATAGATTTTTCATAGGCATCTTGGGAATTTATTCTAGCAGCCTGCTCTTCAGCCAGCAATTCTTCCATGGATTTTTTATGAGCGTCTCTTTGGGCAAAGTCTTTAACTAAACCCTTAAGATCATCAAGTATTTCCAGTACATTTTGAATTTCTGGAAGAATTGCTTAATTCATTTGGTACTGTGGAGGTTGGTCATAATAAGGTGTGTCAAAATTGTCACAAGGATATGGATTCCCCACTTGAAAATCTGAGCTGAAGTGTGGACCTCCACAGTAATCACAACAAAATGATTGTTGTAGCAGATTTGGTGAATCATAAGGGTATTGGTCATAACCAAAGTTCTGATTGCCTCCCGAAAACTGTTCATAGACAAACGTGTTTCTGGCTTGACACTCAAATCCTTGTTGAGGACCTCCACAAAAATCACACAGATATGTCAGTATCTCATGATGTGGTGGCTGGTAGAATGTATCAGATGTGTCATGGTAAAGATAGGGAGCTTGGTTATAGACAGACCCATCTCCTGACTTTACCATACTACAGCTGGGACAATTCCCACCATTATGAGGACCACCACACCATTGGCAACCAAAATGGTGTGGATACGACATAGGAAAGAATCAAAGGTTCATAGAGGGGTAGGGATGAAGAATCAAAGATGTGAGAGGGTAAAGATGAATATTTTTGGAGTTTTTAGAAAATATTTTGTATACAAATAAGAAAGAAAATCTTTTTGAGTTTTTTGTGTTCGTTGAAAACTGATTTTAAAATGTTTCTGTGAACTGTTTTGTTTTTATGAAAATATACACAAGGATGGTAAATTTACAAAGAAGTGAATTCCAAAATCACTAATCTGCAAAACCGTTTAGAATAACGCGCACAACCTCCCCGGCAGCGGCGCCAAAAATTGATTGGTGCTAAACAGTCAACTTAAATTGACCAGGTGAATGGTCAACTAGGTCAAACTGCCTAGAGTCAATCTCCGTGGAAGTATAGGGGTTTCCCCGGGTCGTTATGTCCCGACGAGGTGTGATGGTGTTCAAACGGGTTTGTGATCGGGTGAATTTGGATAGGAAAGGGTTTGTGATTGATTATACTAAGGAATATAAGAAGAAATAGCTTAAATAAGCTATATGAATGATTACGCGAAAACTAGATGCTTAGAAACGTTTAATATCTAAAATTGCGTACGTTCAATTTAAATTTGCGTGAACGTACAAAATAAAAAGTAAAAACTGAAATCTGAAAACCCTCACGGGGTGAAAATGACTTTTTCACAAACCTAAGGATGAAAGAAAAGTTTTAGAAAAAGAAAATGAATTTTTACACTAATTAATTATTTAATATTACTTAAATACTATTTAATACTAATTATTAATATTTAAATAACTTAAATACAATATAATATTATTTTAATACTAGAAAAGTGAAAATTAAATTTCTAAAATTATAAAATAACTAAAAACAAATTTTAAAATTAAAAATATGTGTTTTTGTCTTTTTGTGATTTTTCTATTAATTAATTACTAATTATATTTAATTAAACTAATTAACTAATTTTAAATTACTAATAATACTTAAATGACTTAGATAATTATGAAAATTTTTATAAAACTAATTAACCATCACAGGAATCCTGAAAATTTATAAAAAGTTTGTTTTATATGTTTTTAGACTATTTTACTAATTATTAAACTAAATATTAATTAATTACTAATTAAACTAGTTAAATTCTATAAATTAGAAGATGAACAGTAAAAATTCTAGAAAAATTCCTAAAATTATTTTATAACATATAAAAGCTAGGAAAAATATAAAAACTAGGTGTAACTTGATAAAAACTAATTATGCTATTTAATACTTAAATATTAATTAATTATTAATAAAACTAATATTAAATCTAATAAAAATTGCAAAGTGCTTAATAAAAAGACTTTAACATAAAAGAAAATTAGAAATAATATAAAATTGTAAAGTGCTTAATAAAAATCTAAAAAGGAAAATTAAATATATAAATAATATTAAATAGAAACTATCACTTACTTTAAATTTTGATTTTTCTGGATTTTCTTTTTTCAAAACTATATTATAACTTAAAATAACCAACTTTAAAAAAAACACTATGGTTGGAACTTAAAGATAAGCAGAATGCATGCTATAGGCCTTGACAGATTTGCTTATCAAGGCTTATCATGGATTTTGGAATGAGATAAGCTATCAATAAGCTACACAAGGTGCATTGCGCAATAAATAAGTGATATGTACATAAATAAGCCAGAATTACTGAAATAGTACAAAGAAATAAGCCAGAACACAGAAATAAGCAATCCAAAATCCACAAAGGCCAAATAGGCCAAAAGGGGCTATTTGCAGCCCTCTGTGGGGCCCACTAGAGTTATTAGAGATCCAAAGTGGGACTTGGTTTAAAAAGCCAACTTATTGGGGTTTCCAAAAAGCTAGGGCTCATGCCTTGGGTCGCACAAATAAGCTCTTGGGGAGGGAGAAAGTTGGGCTGTTTGGACTGTGGTCATGGTGCAGGGAGGTGCCTCCCCCTGCAGGTCACTTTGGGCAAATGTGGGGCCCACAGAAAAAATCATAAAAATGTAGTAATAATGGAATTTCAAAGTTTAGCTGGTACACTTTACACCCAAGAATTTTCAAAACCTAAAACTTAACACAAAATTCCTGGAAAATTTGACTTTCTGCCAATGGGGAAATTTTGACTTTTGAGTTTGAAACTAAAGGTTGACTAAATTGAGGTTTGATTTAATCCTGTTGATTTATGATGATGTTATTAGCTATAATGAACCTAAATTATGCAAATATAACAACTAATAAACCTACTTGAACGAACTTGAATCATAAAATTCCATCAGTGACAGCAAATAATGGAGTTCAAGATGATTTTGACCTTTTTGATAAATGGCAACTAGAGTTTATAGTTTATATTGACTATTAGACCTTATTGGGACTTGATTCAACAGCAAACAACAATAATAAGAACTCAGAACACATAGCAATCTCTTAAACCAAACATGCCTTTAAGTATATGAATATGAGATTTTCAAAGGTTTAACGAGATTAAGCCCATAAAACTGAATTACAAAAACTTATAATGACATAATACATTAAATGAAGCACAGAAACAACACTATTATCAACTAACACTCATAAATCTATAGCTATGCTAAAATGACATTGGAAGTGTAAAAAATGAGCACAATGAATTCTAGTGAACAAACTAACAATATAAAGCAAGATAACTGCTAACATGTACCAAATAAGTGCAAAAGACCAGAATTAAGAAGTAATTAAGAACTTCTACAGTAAATAACAAAAATTGAAAAGATGGCTTACAAAGGTTTTCAAACTGAGAAATAAGAACCAAGGTACCAGATCACCTCCTAGATGTCTCCCATGAGACCCTAAAACCCTAAGAGTCCAAAATCCATAGGCTTCTTTGCTTCTTTTTCCTTAGAAACTGATTTTTGATTTTACCTAATTTATTATGATTTTTATTTTTATTTTTTGTGAGTTACTTACCTAAACTGTCCTAAATGCTTTCTAAGCTTTAAAAAAACTTATTAGTAAGCTAGAATGAGTTCAAAGAAACAGGAATTAATAACTTTTAACAACATTAGATTCAAAACGACATTTTCACTAAATATGTAAAAAAAAAACTGAATTGAACGAGAAACTTGGAATTAATGCTTGAAATAGGTCTTAGATACACTGAAAAGCTTGCAATTACAATTTAGAACTGAGTTTTACAACTGGAATTTAAGTTATACTAAGAACGTTAAGCTACACTAACACTATATCTACTCTAAGCTAACTACCTTCTTCTTCTCCATTTCTTGACTTATATGGACCTGGAGTAGTCTCTCTCTCAATCCCACTTCCATTCTCAGCCATTGGATGGCTTCTTTTAATCCTGGCCTTCAAATGTGGTTTTGGCGCCAAAATTCATTTTGGCAATTAGGGGGTGGCTTGGCGCAATTCAAGGGTCTTAAATGCACCTTGGGGTTTTGTGAAGGTCAAGGGAACATGGGATGGGTAGATATGGCAGATGTGAGGGGGTTGGTTGAGTGTAGAAGGGGTGTATCAGGCTGCAAGTGGGATGTGGGATGAAGGAGGTGGTCAAAGGGGTGTTTGACCCGTTTTTATTATTAAAACGGGAAGTGGTAATATTAAGGGTGGGATTGTTTTGTGTTTTGGGCCACAGGATGTGGTGGGCTTGGGAAAGGATTTGGGCTTGGGATTTTTGGGTTAAAAGGGTAATTTGGATTTGGTTAAATATTAGAATAGGGTCCGTTTGGTATGGTTATTAAACACAAGGACCATATTTGCAATATTCTGAAAATAAGGGGGTGGGTTTGCCAACTATTCAAAGTTATCATAAGGACCATAATCGCCAAATTTCAACAACCCAAGGACCACAAATGTAAAATTTCCAATTTTACCCCTCCAGGGGTATTTTCTGTCAATTTGGAAACTTGAGGGGCCAAAACTGTAATTTCTCCAAAAGTATTCTTAAGGTCCAGTCTTGCCAAGCTTTTGATTTTCCAAAGACCTTTGTTGACTTTTCCATCCAAAAATATTTCCCAAGGACCAAATCTGACATAATTGAAACTCCAGGGACCAAAATTGTAAATTCTCAAAACTTTTGGAATTTTTCGCCAAAGGACAAAATATGACAACTTATGATTTCAAAAGGATCTTTGGTGACTTTTCTTTTGAATTAAGAACTCAAGGACTATTTTTGCCAATTTTTGAAAGTTGAGGGACTGAAACTGCCAATTATGCAAACTTTGTTCATTTTTCATCTGTTTTTACTTATTTTGCATCTGAAACATATAAAACACAATTTTGGAATATTTTCAGTATTTTGATGCGTTTTTGAGTGTTTTTAAATGTTTTGCAGCTCAGATTCGACCAAAAATGATGAGTGTTTGAGCACTCATCATGGAGCCATTAGAATCAGATGAGATGTACACCAAAGGGAAGTGGCTCATGATGTTGATTAAGGTTTTTGTGAGAGTATTACAAGTGTTGATGAAGAGATGTGTTGGTGAAAAGTTTCTTTTATAGGCAAGAAAGTTATCAGGGATATTAATGATGCTCATTCAATTCTACTTGCCTTGGTAGCTTTGGGGAATGAATTTGGAAAGAATTAATTATCTCGGGTTAACTTTCAACAGATATTTTGGTCAAACAGTCAACGCTATAGATATTTTGATGGGAAATTACTTTGCCAACGTACTGCTTTGTTTTACAAATGAAAGTACTGCTCCATGTTATATGGAACGTACTGCTTGGTGTTCTGAAGGGTACGCTGACGTGTCAGGATACTGTTCCAACGGTCAAAAATCAGGGTAACAAACTTTCGAAAGATATGGGGAAGATAACTTCCAAAAATAACGGTAAAATAATTAATTCACCGTGATTCTTTGTATATTATCCCTCTATACACATATCTTTTTCATATTGATATACCCGTATTCATTCATCAATTCCACCAAGTTCATCCACGATTATCATTCTTTTCTCAAATCATACTCGCAATGGCAAACCGACCAACCATCACCAAACATAATATGATTGCAAACCTCGAGAAAACACAAAAGAACATTGATTTTCATGGAATAATTGATTTTCTAACCGGATCCACCATCAGTTACTCACTTTTAGTAAACCCAGAGATTATTGGTCCTTGGATACAAGAGTTTTGGGCTACGGCTAGGGCTGAGATAGAAGATGGAGAGGATGTTATCCATGCTACAGTTGCTGAAAGAGCCATACGTATTACTGAAGCAACAATCAGGGAGGTTTTGCTTTTTGATGATGAAGGAGGCACTGTTTTGTTTGCTAAACAAGAGGTTTGGAATGCACTAAGAGATATTGGGTATGAAGGGTCTTTGAACAAGATTACTTTTCAGAAAGCATTGGTAAGTCCTCATTGGAAATATCTTATTCATGTTTTGCTTCATTGCTTAAGTCCCAAAAGTACTGCTTGGGATCAATTTGGACAAGCCATTGCTTCTGCCTTAGTTGGCCTAGTTACCAATCAGCCATTCAATTTTTCCTACATGATCCTTGATGGTATGATTGCACACATTAAGGCTGGATCACCTTTCTTGATGTACCCTAGATTTGTTCAGCTTTTCTTAGAGAATCCACTTGATGGGATACCAAAACCTCAGGATTATATACCTACTGTTAGGCTTCAACCTAAGGTGTTTACCTTCATGTCTCACAAGGGAATTAACTTTTTGGGTAACAATACACCTCTTAATGCTTATATGTTTGAAATAGCACAGGCTGTTAGGGATGATGTTGCTGAAGCTAGTGGTTCTACTAATTCTGAAAATGCTGACCAATCTGATCATTCTGAGCATTCTGCTTCAATCCATACTCCTACACACCTATTGCTTCACCGCAGCCTGATGATTTAAGTGAAAGAACTGCCTCAGTATTTGTTTCTAGGGAAAAACCTATTTCTACTGAAGGTACTTCTCCACAAAGTACTTCTCTGCAAGGTACTGCTTCAGAGCATGATACTCCAGTACCTTCTCCCAATGATTATACTTCCAGAGGTGGGTTTCAAACACCTGGAGGAGATGAAGGAGTTCAGGGTCCTTTGGATAATTATGCTTTGACTAGGGAGTTATGGAGAATGAAGAGAGTCATGGATAATCATACTGCAGAGATTAAAAGATTGAGAAATAAGTTCAGAAGGTGAAAGAGGTTTGTGTGGCCACTTGTGAAAAATTTTAGACTTTATGTGAAGAAACAATCCCAAAAGAAAAAGTCCAAGTCAGCCAAGAAAGCCTCTAAGTCCAAGAGGAGTCACAAGAAGTCATCATCTTTCAAAATTGGGGAGGAATCAAGATGATAATTTGAATGAAGATGATGCTGGAGTTCAATATTCAGAAGATGCTCATCTTTGGCATTATCCAGAAGTACCTTTGAACTTTGTGCCAGAGAAAAAGATTGATGAAGATGAGAATATTGTTCAAGAAGAAATTAATAAGCAAGAAGCTGGAGAACAAGTTGAAAATATTCAAAGTACTCACATTTAAAGTACTGATGTTCAAAGTACTGTTGATGAAAGTACTGATATGCAAGGTACTGATGTGCAAGGTACAGCTGCAATGGATATTGATGGAATTGGAACTTCTACAGCTGGACCTTCTACAAAGACTTTTGAAGATGAAGCTGGTCCTTCTAATCCTATTCAGCAAGAAGAAGTCAAAGAGCATACAGCAAGTGATGATGAGACAATAGCTCAGATAATGCTCAATTTGGATAGACCTTCAGTTATACATATTTTTGAGCCTGTACAACAAGTTTCTGAGGCTTCTTTTGAACCTGAAGCTTTAGATCCTAAAGACAAAGGAAAAGGGATCATGAAGCAGACCAAGAAGAAAAAGAAGAAGTCTACTCTTGCACAACTGGAGTTTCTGAGGCTTCTTTTGCTGGAGTTCAATATTGATACGTGGGAATCGCACCAGGCTTTACCTCTCAAGGGATCTTGAGAAGCTTACAACCCCCACCAGGCAGTGTACCTGATCGTTGTAGTATAGTATAGTGACAAGTACCGGGGGATTGATCGTTCAGCTGGGAATAGTGTCGCTAGGATTAGAAAACCTAAATACTAGTTCTAAAGGTGAGGCATGATTATTTTTGTATTTTTATATTTTTTTGAAAGCAAGTAAAAATCTCGGGTTTGAAGGATTTGGGCGGAATTAGTTGCTAGTCAACTAACCCAATACTAAAGATGCAATCAAAATAAAATACTAAAAATGAAAATAAACTAAATTATACTAAGGTTGTGAGCAATGAGTGGAGAAGTTGTGTTTACTTAGATTTCACTACTCCCTAGATATTTTTTACACGTTAATTACTTGTTATAGTTGCGTGGATGACGGATTGTATTCCTTAATACCATTCATGGGGTGGCGCACTTAATTCCCCAATCCTATGAGTGCCTACTTCACTCTTATGTCGAGCCGGCTAAGAAGCTCCTAACATGGGATCATTAAAATTTACTCATGCATTAAATACAACCAATAAAACCTAGTGCACGTCAGTTCATGTTTCCTAAGATATTCAAGCATGTTACCAATTGGAGATCTGCCAGTTTTCTTAAGCCTAACATCGAATTCATTCATCCAATACAACCATAAACAAGTAATCAACACATAATTAACATCTAGGTTTCATTAGATCCAAGCAAACACAAGATAGATCTAGCCTAGCATGATGGAATTAAGACAAGAACAAGATATAGACAACCAACACATAGACATATTGATTGAATTAAAAGAACACTTATCTCAATTACACATGAAAGGGATCAAGGGCTGAGAACCCTTGAAAAACCTGTAAAATTCGTACTAAGTTCGGACTTAGGGTTTCTCCAAAACTTCTCTCTTTTTATGTGTGAAACTTAGAAAACTATATATAGGAAATAGGGTCTGACGGCGTCAAGAACAAATTTGTGACGCCGTCATCTCGACGCCAAAATACTCCTCGGACTGCCTAGATCTACTTTTGACGCCGTCATGTGTTATGTGTTTCCAGGCCGTCATGCATTTTCCTCTTGACGCCCTACCTTGTGACGCCGTCATTTTTGTACTGGATCGTCATGGAAATTGCTCTTGACGCCGTCAAGATTTTCTTCTTGACGCCGTCACCTACTGTTCCTAGCAAGGAAAATTAAGACTTTGGCGTTTTCTTCACTTTTATGCTCCAAAAACGTCCGAATTGCTTCTTTTTCCAGATTTCTCTCCCAAAGTACCTAAAATCACAAAAGGAACGATTTAGGGCAATATTTGATCAAATAAATTCAATTCCGGGCTTAAATGACCCCTTAAAAACGGTTCATTTTTCGCCTCATCATATACCCTTACACTTGAGATTTGCTTGTCCTCAAGCAGATGCGCTTTTATTCTACTCAATATACAAGTTAGGGGTCATTTAACACTAATATAAAAGTAATTACAACAAATAATCATTCCACTAAAGACCAATAGACAAGCACGGAGGTCATACATAAGCACCTCACAAATAGTGTTTGGATACTCACATCTCTCGGGTGTAATAAAGTATAAATTACAATATGGAAACGGAAGATATCTCTCACTACCTGTCATAGCAAAATAGATTATCATAGGCTTGGGAAAGGATCAAACCTCCACCACATGGTGTAAGCACCTAGGATAAACTATCAAAGAGGTCTTTTTACAGGGTTGTAACGTTAGGTGTAGGGATATGAAATACACGGTTTTGTTGGATAAAGGAAGTTTTTACTGGTGGCGAGTTAACAATCTTGGTTAATTACATGTGCAATGTGGCGTTGCTAAGCCAAGACTGGACTCGACTTAAGCTAATAAATCAAAAATAACAAAAACATAAAATGAACATAGAAGGAAAAGGGATGGTAGTCCGTATGTTTTTTCTCTTTTTCTTTTTCTATATTTTTTTTCTTTTTCTTGATTTTTTCGATTTTTTTTTTGCATACACTCTTACCCTACCATCCAAAATAATACATCATAGGGAATAAACGTTCCCCTTACACTTGAATTTTTACATACTTTACAATAAACTATTCTAATGACTCGAATTAAGAAAATCAAAACACTTGGAGTACTTTTAAGATTAACGTACATACGGGGGTAATATGATGTTCTTCCCCATTACTCCATAAGATAAGTACTTTACCCATGAGTCCCAATCGTCCCAAAACAATATGTACAAGGATATGACTCAACTTAGCAACCATGTAATCAATTAGATAGTTAACTTAGGGTTTAACAAATAACAATAATGCACTAAAGATGAGTGCATACACGGAAGGCTAAGGCGATTTGGGTGTACATTTAAGTGGGGTGTAACAAATTCTTCCTTTAAGTAAGATGCTTAAAGTTAGAAACGAAAAGATAGGCTCGGAGGGGTGTACTAGGGGTTTCGTGCACTAAAGATGAGTACAAGGCTAAGGATGTGGGAAAAATTAGTTGACTTAACTAGCCAAGTAATATGACTTAAATGGTCAAGTAATTATGATACGGGTTTAACACAAGGGTGATCCTAATGCCTCTTATCATGTAGTAAATCCTACCACACGAATGTAGTCTCACTAGCGGTCTCGGGATGCATCACTAACGCAAGTTCTAGAATCTAAATGCTACCAGTACACTCATAAGCACTAATAGTAAATGCTTTTCCTATGAAATCTAAAGGCGAACCTCACATATTTGGGTGGAAAATTTTTCTGAATATACGGTTATGTGCTAGTCATACAATCTCCTATCCATGAGACGCTTGCTATGGCTAAAGTTTTACTCCTAAATGTTGTAAAAAAATTTAAATTTGGCGCTAAAATTGCACTAACAAGTATTTCTCATAGTTTTATTACACATCTACCATTAAACAAAACAAACTCAAGCGAAAGTGTACATGTAAGGTATCATCATTTTACCATCCCCTTACACTTAAGATGAACATTGTCCCCAATGTTCAAGTAAAGAATGTAAAAGTGAAAAAGTAAAAAGAATGAAATCAAATACTCCCCTGATTCGCTCGGTATGGATAATAAGGTGGCCAGGTTAAATTTTCCTCCAAGAAAATGAACAATCAAAGCTTCCCTTCCAGAATATAAATCATCTTCTTGTCATACATAACCTATAAATCCTGAGAAAATAGACAAGACAACCTCGCATAAAATCGGCGGCATCCTATATAAGTTACTAAATCCTAGAAAACAAAGTAAGATATAATGCTTGTGGAATGAAGTTTGCAGATTTCCTGGAGATTATAAAACTTAATAATTCACAAAAACCATAAGACTCCGTGAGAAAAATAAAACCGGTAAAATTTCCAGATTTTTACACGTGACGCCGTCAAGAGTTAACTCGTGACGCCGTCAGAAGTGACCTGCAGAAATTCTTATGTTAAGTTTCCGGAAAATTTCTGGAAAAACTTGGTCCTACTTCCTGGAAAATCCTGCAAAACTTCATTATGACTCAATACAAGCATTTGACTCTAACAAATACGAATATACATGTTCATTTAATATTGTGGAGAATCATGATCGGTTTGTTTCTTGAAAACATATTTGGGGTTTCCCCTTACACTTATCTTTTGCAAAAATACTTTTAGGTGGAGTTAAGACTAGGCCAAAACAACAAAGTAAAGTATTTCCACTATTTTTAATTGAGAAACATGATCTACCAACAATAAAAATAAAGCATGCATACGGAAGCAAATAATAAACAAACAAAAAAAATCACACAAAACATGGGTTGCCTCCCAAGAAGCGCTTTTCTTTATTTACGAGTCTTGTAGCTAGACTCGAGGTCATGGGTTACTACGTGACCTCATCGTTGGTTCCACTCTCTAGGTCGTCTTCTAAACTAGTATCGCTTTCATAGTGTACGTACTTCGGGTCTTCGAACTCGAAGATATCTTTTCAATACTTAGAACCCAGCTTACTAACATCCTTAAAGAATCCGCATGATAAATCAGAAGTGTTCTTACACCCTCTCCGAACATCATCATCATGCAAAACAAGTTGGGAACTTATCTTGTCAAGCCCGTCACAATCGATTTCCTTAAGGTCTCTTCTCTTGTATGGCGTTTGGTATGAAACCCTCCTAATTCCATCAGCGAAGGTCATGATTCCGTTCCGGTCATCAATTATCAGATTAGTGATCTTGCAAAAGGGCGCCCCAAAAATGACTTGTGATAATCTAGGGTCGACATAGTCTTCGATATTGTCCACAATCGTAAATTCCATAGTGAATGCCATATTTCCTACAAACACCTAGATTTCATGATCCTTGCCAACTACTTTCTCTCCCTTGTAAACCATTCCCCATCTGCAGATATTGTTATAATGGAATAGGGACATAAAATTCTTCGGTAGGAATACGTTAATGTAGATGTTATCGAAGTACTTATGACCGATCATGCAGGGAATTTTGAGATTATTCGGATCACGCCGTCTTATCTTCCCCGACTCTCCATCCTTTGATCCATATAGATTCCCCTCAAGGGAAGGACGATACTCGTACACCTCCTCATTACCCCTATGAAAAATTACCTTCTTAACACCATTGGTGAATAATGCACTACCATCCTTCTCATCAAGGATCACTCCCGATTCATTGATAAATGGTTTCCCAAGAACGATGTTGGTTAACGTTTTATTGGTGAGAGGGTCCACGTCATCGACCACGGTGAGGTCAATATTGTAAGCAAGTTCTCCAATTGTAATGGATAAATTTTTTTTTACCCTTGCATTATTGACTCTCTCGCACACAATGTGTTCTGGGAAGGCTTCTTGGTATAGGGAAAGGGGTATTATGTTGTCTGGGAAACTAGGATCTATATGACTATCGGTTAAGAGCTTTCCCTCGATGGTGCAGGAAATCTTAAAAACTTTAGGGTTGCTTACATTAATCCCATCGCTGTTCCTACTGGTAACATTCTCCATTTTTCCCTCAGGCTCCTCTAAAATAGATTTGCCCAACCTAGTCAGATTTCTCGTATGTTCTTCCGATCTCTCTTTCCCTTCATCCGATTCGCTAGATACTTGCGCGACGCACTGCTCGAATGAGTTGGTAAGGCTTCTGGCCAAATCGTGGTCCACCCTTGAGGTCTCATCTTTAGTTGTACGACCAATTTTGTTAGTTTGTTGTTGGGTTGGGTTGGGTGTAGAAGCAGATATCGTGGTGATTGTGTTTACGAAATGGATTGGTCCTAGGGGGTTGACAGGTTCTTTTCCTTTTGGTGATAGATGTTTGAATAACTTACTAGGACTTTTTATTTTCACAGGGGAGGTTGGTGGACTCATGATGGTAACAGACTTAACCTCATCAACGTGAATGGGTTTATTAACAACATGCTCTTTGATTGCAGTTAACAGATTACAAATCTTGTTATTCAAATCAGCCTGCTGTTGTCTAAATTTAGCCTCGAGCGTAGAGAGCTGTAATTCTTGAGATAGAATGAATTTTTTTAGAGTATCTTCACAGCTTTGCCTAGGAACGCCTTGTGATGGAAAATGCTCGGACCAAGTGAGTGGTGAGGAGTCATTGAAGGATACGCTCCGCGTTTGGTACCCTCTGAAATTAGGTTTGTTCTTCCATGCCTCATAGGCCTCGCCAGAAGTTCGAGGACCTCGACCCACGTGTGACGACATGAATTCGTTATAAGCCCGTTTTGGAAGCTCCATGCAGTTATGAGTCTCGTGAGGGCCATTACATAATTTGCATGTAGAAGCGATTCTGCTTACTTGGCTTGAAGGTTTTTGAGCTTCGTAAGATTTCATGAGAGACTTGACTCGACCTTTAAGTTCCATGATCCTACGGTCGGGAGTGCTAGAATTGTTCGAAGGCAAAGATATTGCCTTGACCGTTTTGTTCAAATCACGGGGATCATTCCAACTTTCGTTGTCATAGAGAGCAAGATCTTCTATGAGTTCCCATGATTGTTCCGCACTTAGATCACGTAGCTTACCACCGGCCGATTGGTCAATGGCTCGCCTCGTGGAGAGATCGATATGGTCATAAAAGATTTGGACTTGGAGCCAAAGATCTATGCCATGATGAGGGACTTTTTGGAGTAAGTCCTTGAAACGAGTCCATGCTTTATAAAGAGATTCATTTTGACGTTGTTGGAACATCAAGATGTCATTTCTAAGCTTAGTAGTTCTCCCCGGTGGGAAAAATTGAGCAAGGAAACGAGTGGTGAGATCATCCCATGTGGTGATGGATCCCGTGGGTAAATGCTCAAGCCATTGACTAGCTTGATCCCGTAGAGAGAATTGGAATAGGCGTAATCGGGTTGTCTCTCTAGTTTCAACACCTAGGTCTATGGAATCTACGATTTTTAGGAAGTCCTTAAGATGTTGGTTTGGATCTTCGGAACGAAGTCCATGGAATGCACATCCGCTTTGCACCAACCGGATGGTGTCGGATCGCAAGGGAGTCACATTGGCTCCGGTGAGCTCAATGGTGTTTCGGTAGCCTTGGTGGCTAGGTCGGGAATACTCTCCTAAGGTTCGGGGCCTAAGAGGTTCTAGTGGTGGGTTTTGTTATGGTGGGATGACGGGTTCAAGGATGTTCCCATCGTCCATGATGTCGGGTGGTGAAGAGTTACGAACAAAAACACAAAGAAATAAGATAGACTAAAGAAAACCTAAAAATAAAAAATAAAATCTTACTAGAAAGGAATCTAGCAAGTAGACCTAATAAAAAGAGATTCTAACCTAGATAATAACTATTCCCCGGGCTGCGGCGCCAAAAACTTGATACGTGGGAATCGCACCAGGCTTTACCTCTCAAGGGATCTTGAGAAGCTTACAACCCCCACCAGGCAGTGTACCTGATCGTTGTAGTATAGTATAGTGACAAGTACCGGGGGATTGATCGTTCAGCTGGGAATAGTGTCGCTAGGATTAGAAAACCTAAATACTAGTTCTAAAGGTGAGGCATGATTATTTTTGTATTTTTATATTTTTTTGAAAGCAAGTAAAGATCTCGGGTTTGAAGGATTTGGGCGGAATTAGTTGCTAGTCAACTAACCCAATACTAAAGATGCAATCAAAATAAAATACTAAAAATGAAAATAAACTAAATTATACTAAGGTTGTGAGCAATGAGTGGAGAAGTTGTGTTTACTTAGATTTCACTACTCCCTAGATATTTTTTACACGTTAATTACTTGTTATAGTTGCGTGGATGACGGATTGTATTCCTTAATACCATTCATGGGGTGGCGCATTTAATTCCCCAATCCTATGAGTGCCCACTTCACTCCTATGTCGAGCCGGCTAAGAAGCTCCTAACATGGGATCATTAGAATTTACTCATGCATTAAATACAACCAATAAAACCTAGTGCACGTCAGTTCATGTTTCCTAAGACGTTCAAGCATGTTACCAATTGGAGATCTGCCAGTTTTCTTAAGCCTAACATCGAATTCATTCATCCAATACAACCATAAATAAGTAATCAACACATAATTAACATCTAGGTTTCATTAGATCCAAGCAAACACAAGATAGATCTAGCCTAGCATGATGGAATTAAGACAAGAACAAGATATAGACAACTAACACATAGACATATTGATTGAATTAAAAGAACACTTATCTCAATTACACATGAAAGGGATCAAGGGCTGAGAACCCTTGAAAAACCTGTAAAATTCGTAATAAGTTCGGACTTAGGGTTTCTCCAAAACTTCTCTCTTTTTATGTGTGAAAATTAGAAAACTATATATAGGAAATAGGGTCTGACGGCGTCAAGAACAAATTTGTGACGCCGTCATCTCGCCGCCAAAATACTCCTCGGACTGCCTTGATCTACTTTTGACGTCGTCATGTGTTATGTGTTTCCAGGCCGTCATGCATTTTCCTCTTGACGCCCTACCTTGTGACGCCGTCATTTTTGTACTGGATCGTCATGGAAATTGCTCTTGACGCCGTCAAGATTTTCTTCTTGACGCCGTCACCTACTGTTCCCAGCAAGGAAAATTAAGACTTTGGCGTTTTCTTCACTTTTATGCTCCAAAAACGTCTGAATTGCTTCCTTTTCCAGATTTCTCTCCCAAAGTACCTAAAATCACAAAAGGAACGATTTAGGGCAATATTTGATCAAATAAATTCAATTCCGGGCTTAAATGACCCCCTAAAAATGGTTCATTTTTCGCCTCATCAATGATTAGTTTCTTGAAAAGAAGAGGATATAAGAATCTACAAAAGTTAAGATAACCATAAGTGAAAGCTCTATGGGATGAAGTACAAGAGTCTATTAAGAAAGAGTTGGAAAGTTTTGTGCCCATGGATGCTGATAAGGGAAAGAAATTAGAAGATATGATTGGTCTCAAATAGTCAGGAAATATCAACCAAGTAATGGTCAACAAGTCAAACAGTCTAAACCAATACTCCGTGGAGTGTAATGTTTCCCCGGGTCGTTAGATCCCAACGAGGCGTGAAATCTGAAATAAAATGACTTTAAGATCAGGTGAATTGAACAGGATAAGGGTTCAAATGATTGTACTACTGAAATATAAGTTAGAATAGCTTTGATAAGCTATATCAACTAATACGTGAAATCAGATAAGCACAAATGAAAAGGGACTGAAAAACGCGTACGTTTAATATTTAAACGTAAACGTATGAAACAACAACGATTTTAACTATAGTAGGAATTTGCATGCCTTAGGGGCTTAAATGTAAATTAAATAAACTTAAAATATTTATTTTTTAATTATTAATTTATTTAAAAGTTAATAACACCTAAAAATGTAAAAAGATATAAAATGTACGTTTAAATTTAAATAAACGTAAACGTACGAAATTAAACGTGAATTCTGTCAAATACAACTCCCACAAATATGAAAATTATATTTTTGGAATCCTAAACTTATAAGAAAATTATTGGAAATTTAAAATTATTTTTATAACTATTTAATTAATTATTATTATTTAATAACTATTTTTAATTATTTAATAATTCACTAATAAGTAAGAAAATGTAAAATAAGCTTAGAAAAATAAAATTAAAACTTAGAAAAAACTAAAATGTTATAAAAGTTATTTTAGAACTAAAATTATATTTTTCACACTATTTATGTATTTATTATTAATTAATTACTATTTATAATTATTTAATAATACACTAAAATACAAGAAAATATGAAAATTACTTAGAAAAATGAAATTTAAATTTGGAAAAATCTAAAATATTATAAAACTAATTTTAAAACAGAAATTATATTTTTAAGACTTGTTATCTAATTATGATTAATTATTAACTATTTATTAATTATAAAAAACTAAATTAAATTCTAATAAATACTAATAAACAAAGAAAAATCTGAAACTTTTTCTAAAATTATTTTATAACTACAGGAACTTATGAAAATTATAAAATTGATAAGTGCTTAAGGAAAATAAGCTAATAAGCAATAAGCTTCTTAAATAGAAGCTATCACTTCTCTTAAATTTGGTTTTTCTTGGATTTTCTTTTTCAAATATGTATATATACTAATTATAAGTAACTTTAATGAAGGGGGTTTGGCTGAATGTGAATAATAAGCAGAATGCAAGCTTATTTGTGAGAAAAAATAAGCAAAAAGCTTATTAGGATTTGGATAAGCTTGAATAAGCTACAATATTGAACCATACAGATCACAATAAGCACACTACTAATGATAAAAAGCAGATATAGGCACAAGGGAACCAAATAAGCACACTTAATAAGCTAGAATAAGCAAATAAGCTATTGGCCAAAACCTGAAATCCAAACAGGCCAAATGGGCAACTCTTGGACCTCTGTGGGGTCAAAGGGGGTTCAAAATTGAACTTGAACTTTAAAGTTGACCAGGTCAGCTATGAAATAAGCCAATAAGCTAGGCTTATGGCTTATTAATGAAGTCTAGGTGAGGCTTGGAAGTTGGGTGTCAAACCTGAGTACTCAGTGTACTCAGTCAAAATGGTCAAACTTCAAGCTGATTGCAGCCCTACCAAATAAGCTAGAAAAGAGCAAATAAGCACAGAACCTTATAGATGGGCTTATGGGGTTTCTAAAAAGCCAAGAAACTTAAGGTGGGGCCCACTATTGAAGTCTGTGCTAGCCTATGAAAATTGGTGATTATCCTGTGCACAGGGGAGGTTCTTCCCCTGCAAGTGATTTTGATGCAGTGTAACTAACACAAGAAAAATCACAAAAATGTTTTGATGATGGGATTCAATAGTTTAGCTGGTGTACTTTCATATGTAAAAAGCTCAGGGTCTAGTCTTGATTACAAAAATCAGGAAAATTCTTTGGAAATTTGGATTTCTGTCAAACTAGGAAATTTTGACTTTTGAAATTACACTATTACTTTGACTAAAGTGAACTTTGATCATTAATTACTAACTGATTATGTTATGTTAAGCTACAAGGAAGTGAAATTAAGATAGATTACCAAAGTGTGAACTAGTATGATGAAAATGAACAAGCAAACTTCAACAGATCACAGATAGGGTGAGATCAAAGGCTAATTTGACTTTTTCACAAATGACACTTGGTTTTATTGGTTTATCTGATCTAATATGAACCAAAGTGACAGAATTGAATCAAAATTAACAACAAATTTCCACTTGAACACAGATAACAAGCTAGATCCAAACACACCTTAATATTGGTGAAATTGTGATATTCAAAGCAAAACAAGGTTGTAAACCATGAAACTGATTCCAGAGACTGTGTTATGATTATATAAGAATAATTTAGCATGAATCAACCAAACCACAAGCATATAACACAGATATGTCAAATATGTGAGATCCACTGTGTGATTTACAATTTTTTAGTACAAGTATTCCAATGAACCAACTAAGAATTTTATACTATGATATCACTAAACAATAGCTAAGAAACATAAAAGCACAAGGATTTAAGTAATAAACTGCTTATATAGTAAATTGCAAAAGTTGAGTAAAAAGCTTACAAGAAGCTATCCAGCTGAAACTATGAAACAAGGACCAAGAAACAACCCTAGCAGCTTACCAATAAGCTTCTAAACCCATTGCCATCCAAAATCCTCAATGCTCCAGCTGTGATCATCTTGTACCATGATTTTTTTTTTTTTTTTTCATTATTTTTTCTTGATTTTTGTATATTTTTTATTTTTATGACTACAACTGTTTCTAAGGTTTCTAAAAGCTTTCAAAAGCTTCCTGAGGAGCTTAAGTAAGCTTGTGAGTCCATAACAACAACTATAAACCACAGAAGTACATATGAGATTTTTGATTAAAATTTTGCATAAACTGAATTTTAATTGAGAAACTCAAATTGAAACTGAAAATGACTTTTATTTAACACTGATAATCTTGGAATTACAACTTAAAAGCTTAAGGATACAAAAGAACTTGAAATTTGCTAATACGATTTAAGAGAAAACTAAATTACACTAGATATCTCTTCTCTTGCTTCTACCTTCATCTTTATAGATCTTTTGGACTCCCCACATGTCTTTGAACATATCCCATCAACAATCTAGGCCATTGGATGAGTCAATTATATCTTAGCCGTTTAAAAGACTTTTGGCGCCAAAAGTGATTCTAGTTGCTTGTGGCCGAAATTTCTCAATTAATGCATCTTGGGGTGTTGTGGAGGTGGAGGGAACATCTTTGACAGGTTTTGAGGCCAATTGGGTGAGTTGGTGTGATACAGAGGTGTTGATATGGCTTGGAGGGAGAAAAGTGGTGGAGATGCATTAATTGCTAAGTGGGAGTGAAATGATGAGTAGGGATGAGGTGGAAGGTATAGGGTAGCCAGCTGGGGGGTGAGGTGGTGGTAAAAACCACCCTGGTTTTGGGATTGCAGGGGTGAAGGTGGAGGTGGTACAGTGTTGGTGGTTTGGGGAGGTCAAACGGGTCAACGCCCATTTTTATTATTAAAGGGATTGGGTTGGGGTTTGTTTGGGCCTGAGAAAAGGAATGGGCTAGGGTGGTTTGTATTTGGATTGGATTTGGTTTTAAGGATTATAATAGGGTCCGGTTTGGTTTAGTAATAAATAAGCCCAAGGACTAAAAGTGTATTTTCTGAATTCTTCATGGGCTGAACCTGTAATTTCCCATAAGTTATTAAAAGGATTAATTATGCCAAGTTTGAATAGTACAGGGGTAACATGTGATAAATTCCAATTTTTTAAACCCCGAGGACTAAAATTGCCAAACTTGAAACTTCAGGGACCAATCTAGTAATTTCACCAAACTTTCCAACCAAGGACCATTCCTGTCATAAAAGATTAGTATAAGGACCAAAATTAATTTTCTCAAAGTTTTTACATCCTAGGGACCATTTATGTCAATTTTGCAAAGTTGAGGGACTAAACTTGTAATTTTGTGAAACTTTGCACCAAAGGACTAAATATGTAATTTGTGATTGAAAAGGACCTTTGGTGACTTTTTCATGTTTTTAGAATCACCAGGGACTAGTTTTAACAACTTTTGAAACTTGAGGGACTGAAACTGCCAATTATGCAAACTTTGTTCGTTTTTCATCTGTTTTTGATTATTTTGCATTTGAAACATATAAAACACATTTCTAAGATATTTTCAGTATTATGATGCATATTTGAGTATTTTTGGATGTTTTGGCAGTTCAGAATGGTATAAAATGATGAGTATTTACACACACATCAATCCCCCACACTAAAATATTGCTAGTCCCTAGAAATCTTTTGAGAAAATTTTAATGGATTTTGTCTCTTTACCAAAAGCCATCACTTCTGGAGTAGCCAAATGTATCAGTTCAAGTAAGAACTATGATCCACTTGATAACCATGTGATTTTGAGCAAACCACCAGCTGTCAACGGATTTGCTTTGTCTTTACCAAAAGCCGTTTGCTTCTGGACTAGCCAACTCTTGATGGACAAAGTCAACATCTTGGTGAGCTGATTACCAATTATGGTTTTTCCACTGCCTTTACCACAAGCCATAATCTTACGGGCTAGCCAACTCTTTCACTTTTAAGGATATGGCGAGTTGAGGTACCATACAATTTTGGGCAAATTGCAAGCCATCAACGGTTTTGAGATATCTTTACCAAGAGCCGTTTGCTCCTAGATTAGCCAATCCTTATGTGGGTTAGACATGGCGGACTGATAACCATTTATTGCATTTCTAAGTGTGAAAAAACTTTAAATTTTGATCAAATGATGGTGCTTGATGGAACATGTGTTTGAATTCGTGAGAATCCCCCCCCCCAACCCCCCACACTTATAAATGAATATTGCCCTCAATATTCAAAGCAGCTGGTGTTAAACCGACACTTAGAACGTAAGAAGGAAATATTAATAACCTCTATTTTAGGCTATTTACATGGGTTTTTTTTTTTGAAACTATATACATATATATAACATGTAGGGCATCTCCCCTACACTAGGGTGGTAGAAAAGTGAAAGAAGACAGAAATATGGGTGAAAACCCATATTGCTATTGTTTTTGATTACTGAGTCGCTAGCTTGACTCGACCTCGAATTAAATTGTCCATGAGGAAGCTACTGTTTTTGATTACCGAGTCGCTAGCTTGACTCGACCCCGAATTTAATTATCCTTGGGGAAAGTTTGGAGATCCGGGACAACCATGGATGGTATGTCCTCTCCAAAGTAGTGTTTCACACGATGCCCATTCACTTTAAAACATGGACCGTCATTTTGAGATAACTCAACGGCTGTGGCGCCAAATTTTGATCGAGGCAAAAGCAGTCAACTAAAGTCAACCACGGATATGGTCAACATAGTCAGACTCCTTAGGCTCAATGCTCCGCGGAATATACTGTTTCCCCGGGTCGTTATGTGCCGGGGAGGTGTGCGCTCTATTCTAAACGGTTTTGCGTATTAGTGAATCTGGATATACACTCATTGTATATTTACCATCCTTTGTTCATATTTTCTTATTATAAAAACAAAACAGTTCACGAAAACATTTTAAATTCAGTTTTCAACGAACACAAAAAAAAATTAAAAAAAAATAAAAATAAAAATAAAAAACACAAAAAAAATTTCCTTCTTATTTGTATATAAAATGTATTTCCAAAAACCCAAAAATATTCATCTTTACCCTCCTACCCTTTTGATTATTCATTCCTTACCCTCCCAAACCTTTTGATTCTTTCTATGTCTCATCCACACCTTCTGAATTGCCAGTGGTGTAGTAGTTCTTATAATGGTGGTAATTGCCCCGGTTGTGGCATGGTAGAGTCAGGAAACGGGTCTGTCTATAACCAAGATCCCTATTCCTACCATGACACGACTGATTTATTCCATCAGCTACCACACCATGAGACTCAATAGTTTTACTGTTGTGAGTACTGTTGTGGTTTCACACTACAGTTCTGATTGTCAATCGGGAAACACGCTTGTCTATGAGTAGTTTCCTGATAACAATTATGACTCTAGCACATACAACCCACAGCCACATCAGTTTTACTGTTGTGATTACTGTGGAGGTCCACACTTCAATTCCGATTGTCAAACAAGGAATCCATTTCCTTGTAACAATTTTGACACATCGTATTATGACGAACCTCCATCTCAGCCAATTCCTCAAAGTCTTCTCCTTGATCTTTTGGATTTAGTGAAAGACTTGAAAGGAATAACACATACCCCAGATAATCCAAACCAAAAATCGATGGAAGAATTGTTAGCTGAAGAACAGGCTGCTAAAATAAATTCCCAAGATGCTTATGAAAGATCTATTAGGGATTCAATTGAAAAAGAAAAAGTAGCCAGATCCAGCTCTCGATTCCGTTTCATTCCTGATGACAGTGATGATGAAGATACACTTGATATTCTTCAATTTTATAAAGATTCATCAGATGAGACACCATCAGTTGAGATTTCATCTCAACCCACTCTTATCACACCTGAGGTTCCCACTCACTCTTTGAGCATGGGGGACAAGCATCTTGACACTGTTCCTGAAAAGGAATCGGACGAATTCATAAAGTCTAGTGTTGAGAACCTTGTTCCAATCCCAAGAGAGTTACAGGGAATTCTTGATCATTTGTGTGATATTCCTCCTCCTCTTGTCTTCCCGACTGATCATGTTGAGATGTTCTCCGATTCTACTGATGACGATTCGTTATCTTGTGGAGACATCGATTTTATGGAAGAATTACCTTCTAAGCTAGTTAGCTTAGAAGAAGAGAATGATGAGATTGACACTGAAATCAAGGATGAAGCACTTCGTGCAACATTATTGAATGTCGATCTCCTCATTTCTAAAATCGAGGCTTTTAAAAAGAAACCTATTTCATCCCCTATCCCCATAAAGGATAGTGACATTTTCTCCGACGATCCTATTCCGGAGTTTGAAGCCTTTACTTTTGATCAGATGGGAGAGAAGATTAGTGGCAGTACCACTTCTCACTCTCAAAATTCTCTCCCCGAATATGATTCATTCACCTTTGAGGAGTTCTCCGGTGAACTCACTCATATCATATCTCCACCGGAGTATGATAACTTTTACTTTGATCTGGACAAAGTTAATCTTTGTTTTCTGGAGGGAAATATTCTCAACCCTGAGAATTTGATTGATATCAAAATCCCAACCCTCCCACCCATAATATGTCTAGATCATACGAGCTTAAATGATGAGATTCATGATACACCAATTATGGATTCTCCTTTTGATGATGATGACTTTATCTTGATTGTCATCAAGATCTTTCTACCTTTCTTCACCTATCGGGTGACTTCTCCTGTTCTTCATTCCTTCGGGAATGAAGACATTATCTTTGACCCCGGCATCACCGTTTATAGTTTATACTATCTTAAGTCGGGATTTATCTCATCGGTGTGGAACTTTCACGTGCTTCAAATGTTTGTCCAAACATCTTGAATGAAAGTCTGATTGAGATTGCTTCTTCCACATCATGCTTCCCCAAGGACAAATGAATTCGGGGTCGAGTCAAGCTAGCGACTCGGTAAACAAAAACAGTAGCATGCTTATAGGGTTTTCACCCTAAGTGTGGGGGAGTTACCCGTGCTATGGTTACAAATAAAGTAAAAAAAATGGTGTTTCCACATTTAGCTTGTAATGTTGCCCTTTTACGTTCAAAGAGTCGGCATAATAGCCGGGACTTTGAATATTGAGGACAATATTCATTCTAAGTGTGGGGGGTATTCTAGCAAATTTTATCACATTTTACTATCTAGTACCACCGTTTTTGGCCAAAATCTCACAAATTTTTTTAAAAAAAATTCACTTGTGCTTCAAAATTTTTGTGGTTATCAGTCCGCCATGTCTAAACGACAAAAGGATTGGCTAATCCAGGAGCAAACGGCTCTTGGTAAAGATAACTCAAATCCGTTGATGGCTTGCAATTTGCCCAAAATTGTATGGTAAATCAACTCGCCATATCCCAAAAAATAAATGAGTTGGCTAGCCCGCAAGATTATGGCTTATGGTAAAGGCAGTGGAAAAACCATAATTGGTAATCAGCTCACCAAGATGTTGACTTTGTCTATCAAGAGTTGGCTAATCCAGAAGCAAATGGCTTTTGGTAAAAACGAATCGAATCCATTGACAGCTGGTGGTTTGCTCAAAATCACATGGTTATCAGGTGGATCATAGTTCTTACTTGAATCGATACATCTGGCTACTCCAGAAGTGATGGCTTTTAGTAAAGAGTTTCAAATCCATTAAGTTTTCAAAACAGTTTATTGCTAGGGACTAGCAATAGTTTAGTGTGGGGGATTGATGAGTGCTCAAACACTCATCATTTTTGGTCAAATCTGAGCTGCAAAACATACAAAAACACTCAGTAATGCATCAAAATACTGAAAATATTTCAAAATTGTGTCTTATATGTTTTAGATGCAAAATGAGTAAAAACAGATGAAAAACGTACAAAGTTTGCAAAATTGGCAGTTTCAATCCCCCAACTTTCAAAATTTGGCAAAAATAATCCCTGAGTACTTATCTTAAAAGAAAAGTCACCAAAGGTCCTTTTGAAATCATAAGTTGTCATATTTAGTCCTTTGGTGAAAGATCTCAAAAGTTTTGGAAATTTACAAGTTTGGTCCCTGGAGTTTCAAATTTTGGCAGATTTGGTCCCTGGTGGGATATTTTGGAAGAAAAAGTCAATTTTGGTCCCTGGAAAGTCACAAGTGTCAATTTTGGTCCTTGAAATGGAAGTTTGAAGAAAATTATATTTTGGTCCCTCAAATTTCAATATTTGACATTTTTAGTCCCTGAAGGACCAAAAGTAAAAAATTATACTTACAACCTTTGGACTATTGATACTTGGCAAGTTTGGTCCTCATGTTAACTTTTGGGAATTTACATTTACAGTCCTTGGATTTTCAGCTACTACATAATTGGTCCTTGTGATTTAAAAGTTAACAAAATAAACCAAAACCCAAAAATAAAACCAATCCAAACCAACACTCCCACCAAGCCCACTCACCCTTATTACTCCATCAGGCCCAACCTTCCATCCGGCCCAACCATCAAAAAAAATATAAAAAACAAACTCACCCCCCCCCCCTTGTTTTATTATCACCCCTTAGTCAACAAAGGTCAAATAAATCCACCTCCTTCACCCACTTGAACCCTGCTACTCCCCTGATACACCCCATCCCCCCTCCTCCACCTCAGCAAGCCCACACCTTGTCCCCCCTTCCAAACCACAACCCTCCAAGAAGCATTAATTGCTCCAAGAAACTTACACTCAAACACCAACTGCCAAAAACCTTTTTGGCCCCAAAAATATTTTTGATGGCCAGGATCAATTTAACCAATCCAAGGGACCAGATAAGAGGTGGGATTTGTTGAGAGGGACCCAAGGAACTCCAATCTCTTATAAGAAAGAAGATAGAAGCAGAGAAAAGGGTGTGTAGTTTCTTAGTTTAGCTTAGCTTAGACGTCTGAATAGTTTTTTCCATTTCCAGTTATAATAATTGGCTTAAAACACTTGTACTCAATATTTTTAGTGTAATCTCAAGTTCCTTTAGCCTCAATTTTAATTTTCCAGTATTATTTAAGAATTTGCTAATTTTCACTCAAAATCTCTTATTGCTTAAATCGTGTTAAAAGTAGTTGTTTGTTGCTCATTTAAGCTCAATTTGGCTTACCCATAAGCTTTATTAAGTTTTTAAAAACATAATAATCAGTTTCTATTTAGAATCTCAAAAATACCAAAAATCATAAATAAATAGAGTATAATTCAAAAATCAGTGGAGGTGAGGAAGAAGATCTGAAGCAAGGTGTAATTTGGTTTGTTTTGGGATAGTAGAACCTCAGGAGAGGTGTTAGGCTAGTTTATGATCATTGGAACCTTGATTTGTGCACTGGACCAAATGTAAGTCTTTATATAGATTTTTGCAAATTCATGCACTAGTGCTACTAATCCTGTTATATTTGTTGATTTTTGTTTATTTAGTTAATATAAGTTGGTTTGTTTGCTGAATATTACCTAATTGCTCATTGGTACCCTGGATTACTCAGCTTCTTCTTATTCACTGATTAAATTAGCTTGTTTTTTATTAAGGGTGTTTTACTGTTTGTGTTGTTATTTATGAGTTTATTTAAGATTAATATATCTCATTAAGTGCCTGTGAATCAGTTTTATGGTAAAATGCAACCATTTGCTTAATTAACTAAAAACAGATCTCAGTTAAGGGGTGTTTGGCACAGGGGATTACCCTGTGCATTTGTGGTGTTTAGTGGCTAAGTCTCACCTAGACACATCTCATTAGGTTCTATTAGAGTAGTAGAAGCATAAAATTCAGTAGGTATTAGTAAAAAAAGTCAAAAATCTCATTAAACCTTAGTTATGAGTTAATTGTTGATGTTTAGGAGTAGTATACCCACCATTTAGGCTTAGGACCCTGTAACTTAGCTCCTTTTAGTCTCATTATACATTAATATATCCATTTCATCCAGTAAATTAGGATTGAATCTCACAAAAGTCAAAATTCAAGTTTATCTAAAAAAGTCAAAGTGACCCTTAGGCAGAAAACCCATTTCTTGCATGAATTGTCTGGAATTTTGTATAAGGATTCAAGCTTTGTAGTTTATAGGAATCATAGTATCCCAGCTAATCTCCAAGGTCCCATTGTCCCCGTATTTTTGTGAAATTTTTACTGGGCCCCACACATCCCCAAAGTTACCTGCAGGGGGAGGTTATCCCCTGCTGCAGCAGCATCACTCCCACACCACCACCTTTGGTGGTTGATTGTGGCCACCTCAGTGGGTCCCACAAGCTAATTTTAGGTTCCTTCAACCCCCCTCCTGGCAACCTTCAAACTTTGAACATTCATTTGACCTCAACCCTTGTGGACCCCACCTGAATCAGCCCCTTTTGTTTGTCCCAATTCTGAGTGGCATTTGGTTTTTGGAATTGCTTATTTGGGCTTATCAGCTTATCAAGGGACCAACTTTTGTTTTTTTTCCCTCACACAGGTCCCTTGAGCTTGTACAAGCCCAAATCCACCCCTGGTTTTAGCTTAAAGCTTATTTCATAGCTTTTAGCTTTGACAGTTGACCAAAGTCAACTGTCAAGCTCATAAGCCCTCAAATAGCTTATTTTCTAGTTCTAAAAAAAATTGTTTTCATAAGAGTCGCTTGTTTTTAGGTATAAAATAGGTTTGTAAAAGAAAAATCCAGAAAAATCAATTTAAAATAAGTGATAGTTTCTATTTAATGTAATTTAAATTTTAATTTTCCTTTTTAGATTTTTGTTAAGCACTTGGCATTTTTATATTTTTATTAATTACCTTTTACCTTAAAGTATTTTTAGTAATTTTATCAGATTTTTATATTATCATTTGGTATTTATTAGATTTAATGTTAGTTTTATTAGTAATTAATTAATAATTAAGTTTTAAATAGCATAATTAGTTTTTATGAATTAAACCCTAGTTTTTATATTTTTCCTAGCTTTTATAAGTTTTAAAATAATTTTAGGAATTTTCTTATAATTTTTACTGTTCATTTTCTATTTTTCTTAATTTAAAATAGTTTAAATTAATTAGTAATTAGTTTTTAATTAGTAGTAATTATTAAAAAAATTAGGAAAATTATATTTTCAGTTTGAAAATTAGTTTTATAATATTTTAGATTTTTCCAAATTTATTTTTCATATTTTTAGTGTAATTTCATAATTAGTTGTAATTTAGGTTAATTTAAATAATTAATATGTAATTAATAATTAGTAATTAATAAATATTAAATAATTAAATAGTGTAAAAATTATTTTTCTTTTTCTAAAAATTTTCTTTTATCATTAGGATTGTAAAAAGTTAATTTTCATAGTCATAAGTATTTTATTTCCTTAAAACTCGCGTTTTATCTCGTACATTAACGTAAATTTAAATTAAACGTACGCGTTTTAGGTTTTAAACGTTTCTGGTATTTCAAACTTTCCAGTCTTATTCATATAGCTTATTTAAGCTATTTCCTTGTAGATTCCTTAGTGTAATCAAACACAAACCACTTTCCATCCAAATTCACCCGATCACAAGCCCGTTTGATAACAATTCACACCTCGTCGGGACATAACGACCCGGGGAAACCCTATACTTCCACGGAGCATTGAGTCTAAGGAGTTTGACTATCTTGACCACATCCGTGGTTGACTTTAGTTGACTACTTTTGCCTCAATCAAAATTTGACAGCTTTTGCGAGCTGATTACCAATTATGGTTTTTCCACTGCTCTTGATGGAGGGTTGTGATTTGGAAGGGGGGACAAGGTGTGGGCTTGCTGAGGTGGAGGAGGGGGATGGAGTGTATCAGGGGAGTAGCAGGGTTCAAGTGGGTGAAGGAGGTGGATTTGTTTGGCCTTTGTTGACTAAGGGGTGATAATAAAACAGGGGGGTGAGTTTGTTTTTTATATTTTTTTTTATGGTTGGGCCGAATGGAAGGTTGGGCCTGATGGAGTAATAAGGGTGAGTGGGCTTGGTGGGAGTGTTGGTTTGGATTGGTTTTATTTTTGGGTTTTGGTTTATTTTGTTAACTTTTAAATCACAAGGACCAATTATGTAGTATCTGAAAATCCAAGGACTGCAAATGTAAATTCCCAAAAGTTAACAAGAGGACCAAACCTGCCAAGTATCAATAGTCCAAAGGTTGTAAGTATAATTTTTCACTTTTGGTCCTTCAGGGACTAAAAATGTCAAATATTGAAATTTGAGGGACCAAAATGTAATTTTCTTCAAACTTCCATTTCAAGGACCAAAATTGACACTTGTGACTTTCCAGGGACCAAAATTGACTTTTTCTTCCAAAATATCCCACCAGGGACCAAATCTGCCAAAATTTGAAACTCCAGAGACCAAACTTGTAAATTTCCAAAACTTTTGAGATCTTTCACCAAAGGACTAAATATGACAACTTATGATTTCAAAAGGACCTTTGGTGACTTTTCTTTTAAGATAAGTACTCAGGGATTATTTTTGCCAATTTTTGAAAGTTGGGGGACTGAAACTGCCAATTTTGCAAACTTTGTACGTTTTTCATCTGTTTTTACTCATTTTGCATCTAAAACATATAAAACACAATTTTGAAATATTTTCAGTATTTTGATGCATTACTGAGTGTTTTTGTATGTTTTGCAGCTCAGATTTGACCAAAAATGATGAGTGTTTGAGCACTCATCAGTACCATATGGATAAACCTTAGTGATAGTGAATGGGCCAGTCCAACGGGTTTTTAGTTTACCCGAGAAGATCTTTAATCTAGAATTAAAGAGAAGGACTCGATCACCAACGTTAAAAACGCGGTTCTTTATTTTTGAGTCATGAATCTTCTTTGTTTTTTCTTTGTAGATTAAAGAGTTCTCGTAAGCCTGATCACGTAGTTCATTTAATTCATTCATTTGAACTTTTCGGTGATCACCCGCAGTTTTGAGGTCAAAGTTGGCATGTTTCAATGCCCAGTAGGCTTTGTGCTCAAGTTCCATCGGTAGATGACAAGTCTTTCCGTACACAAGCTTGTAAGGCGTACACCCAATGGGTGTTTTATAAGCTGTACGAAAGGCCCATAATGCGTCATCCAATTTATCCGACCATGCAGCACGGTTTTCTCCTACAGTCCTCTCAAGTATCCTTTTGATACCACGGTTTGAAACCTCCACTTGCCCACTTGTTTGTGGGTGATACGCGGTAGAAAGACGGTGAGTTACACCATACTTTTGCATGACTCTGTCAAATTTGTCATTGCAGAAATGCGTACCACGATCACTTATGATAGCACGTGGATTTCCAAAACGGGCAAAAAGAGATTTCAGGAATTTCACTACAACTCGGGCATCATTTGTGGGTAAAGCTTTTGCTTCAACCCATTTTGACAAGTAGTAAACAGCCATGAGTATGTATTTGTTTCCTCTAGATGATGGAAATGGCCCCATAAAGTCAATGCCCCAGATATCAAAGATCTCACAGACTTGAATAGCATTTTGTGGCATCTCATTTCTTTGTGAAATGTTCCCGTGACGTTGACAAGCGTCACAGGTTTTAATGAGATCCTGGGCATCTTTATAAATTGTGGGCCAGAAGAATCCGGAATCAAACACCTTTTTAGCGGTGTAGTTGGGACTATGATGGCCCCCAGTGGGTCCAGCATGGCAAGCCTTGAGAATTTCAGTGGCTTCCTGTCCATATACACACCGTCGGATGACATGATCCGCACAGATTTTGAATAAGTAGGGGTCATCCCAGAATTAATGTTTGACATCCTTAAAGAATTTATTCTTCTGTTGGGTTGACATCCCTTTCACAACAAAGTTACCCACATGGTAGTTTGCGAAGTCAGCAAACCATGGGGTAGTAGAATCTCCGCGAAAAGCAACCGCATTCAGTGTTTCGAGAGGAAATGTTTCATTTATTTCCTTTTTCTCAAACACATCTTGATGAGGGTTCTCTAATCGGGACAGATGATCAGCAGCCAGGTTCTCAGCTCCTTTTTTATCACGAATAATGATATCAAATTCCTGAAGGAGGAGAACCCAACGGAGCAATCTCGGCTTTGCATCTTGTTTTGCAAAGAGATATTTTAGAGCCGAATGATCCGTATACACTACGCATTTTGTCAAGATTAAGTAAGTCCGAAACTTTTCAAAAGCATACACCACGGCTAATAATTCTTTTTCCGTAGTGGTGTAATAAGTTTGAGCTTCGTTCATAGTTTGCTTGCGTAGTGGATAGGCTGAAAGTGTTTCGTTTTGCGTTGCCCCAAGACTGCACCGATAGCAAAATCACTTGCATCGCACATAAGTTCAAAGGGTAAATCCCAGTCGGGGGCAACAAGAATGGGTGCCTCAGTAAGCTTTTTCTTCAATGTTTCAAAAGCTTCGATGCACTCTGGTGAGAAGATAAAAGGAGCATCCTTCTCGAGGAGATGAGTCATAGGCCGGGAGATTTTAGAGAAATCTTGTATAAATCTACGATAGAAACCGGCATGACCCAAGAAACTCCTAATACCTTTGACGGTAGTAGGGTGAGGCAATTTAGCAATGACATCAACTTTAGCTCTGTCAACCTCAATCCCATTCTTGGAAATTTTATGGCCGAGGACAATGCCCTCTTTGACCATAAAATGACTCTTTTCCCAATTTAGACATAGATTGGTGTCTTCACACCTTTTCAACATTTTTTCTAAATTGGTGAGACATGTTTGGAATGAATCCCCAATGACCGAGAAGTCATCCATAAAGACCTCCATGGTTTTACCGATCATGTCGGTAAATATGGCCATCATGCACCTCTGGAACGTACCTGGAGCATTACATAAGCCAAAAGGCATACGTTTATAAGCAAAGGTTCCATAAGGGCATGTAAAGGTAGTATTTTCTTGATCCGATGGATCAATGGGGATTTGAAAGTATCCTGAGAAACCATCAAGGAAACAATAGTACTCGTTTCCTGCTAATCTCTCAAGCATCTGATCCATAAAGGGTGGCGGAAAGTGGTCTTTGCGGGTGGCGTCATTCAACTTACGATAGTCAATGCAAACACGCCACCCGGTAACCAGCCGAGTTGGAATCAACTCATTTTCCTCATTAGTGACAACAGTAATGCCACCCTTTTTTGGGACGCAATGGATGGGACTAACCCATGGACTGTCAGGGATGGGGTAAATCAATCCTGCATCAAGAAGTTCGAGAACCTCTTGTTTAATGACATCATGGATTTTTGGATTCACCCATCTTTGATGTTGCACTGCAGGCTTGAAGTCATCCTCCATTAAGATTTTGTATGTACAAAAATCTGGGTTAATACCCTTAATATCGGAGAGCTTCCAAGCAATTGCTTGCTTGTGTGACTTCAAGACCTTTATGAGAGCAACCTTTTCCTCATCACTCAAACCTTTAGCAATAATGACGGGTAATTTATCATCACCCTCCAAAAATGCGTATTCAAGATGAGGAGGTAAGTCCTTGAGCTCGACCTTAGGAAATTCATCGTTTTTATCAACCGATTTAATTTCCTCATTATGAAGTTGTACGGGAGGGAGTGGAGGAGAATTGTTCTTATTTAGCAATTTCTCAAGGAGAAGAATATCTCCCTCCAGATCAATCTCAGTGTTATCAATTCCCGATGGAACTGAATCACTTTTGAGAAAAGCCTCGACTTCTTCCAAAAGGAAATCACTTCGCTCAAACGGAGTGAGAGAAGGGGAAGAGTCGGAAATGATAGGTTCAGATGATGGAGTGGAATCCCCACTCACAGAATTATGAGAATAACCAAGAAATTCTTGAGAGTACTCCTCTGAAGCAATGTCTATGATATCTATTTGATTAACTGCTTCAGAATCATAATTTGAGGAGTACCTCGAGGTTTGATCGAGGTTAAAGGTAACAGCTTCATTACCCACACGCAAGGTGATTTCTTGCTCAAATACATCGATAAGAGCACGTCCCGTTCTAAGCAAACCCCTCCCAACAATGAGAGGGACCCTTTGATCAGCATCGAAATCAACCACCACAAAGTCAGCGGGGAGATGGAACTTTCCTACTTTCACAAACACGTCCTCGGCAATGCCAAGAGGACGAGATATCGATCGATCTGCAAGCTCTAGAGTCATGCAGGTAGGAGTAAGATCTGGAAGAGAAAGTTTCTTCCAAACTGAATAAGGCATTAGGTTGATGCTTGCACCAAGATCGGCCAAGGCATAGCAATCAACCATTCCTAGAAATACACAAGGTATTAGAAATTTTCCAGGATCTCCCAGCTTCTCGGGAAGCTTCTTTAAAAGAACTACTGAGCAGTTCTCATTCAAGAAGGTCTTTGCCATTTCAAACAGTTTCTCCTTGTTGCTTAACAAGTGTTTGATTGTTGATGCAAATTTGGGCATTAGAATAATAGCATCCGCGAAGCTAATGTCAAAATGCAAATCTTGGAAGATTTGAAAGAATTTATCCATCTGGTGACTAGCTTTTTCGCGGAGCTTTTGCTCACTCAAACGTGAGGGGTAAGGAATAGAGGAGGTAGAAGGTTTGGATTTAGGAGTTTCAACTGGGATATCATTGGGTTCAAAAACAACTCTAGGTTTTGGTTTGGGTTTCGGGACAACATGAGGTGGGACGTCTTGGGTACCTCCCTTATGAGTAGGAAGTACTTCGTCCTTATTTACCTCGGTTTTATTTTCCACTACCTTGGGAGAAGGAGAAGAAGGGGTAGTGGGAACAGTGGGTCCGTCATAAGAAACTCCGCTCCTGGTTGTGATCCTGGTTGTGATCGCCTTTGCATCGCCCCTCGGGTTTGCGATCGTGTTGCTCGGAAGTTTTCCAGAGCCCAAGGGTTGTTCATTTAAAGATTTCTTGATTTCAGAAATCTGGCTGACCAACAACCTGTTTGTCTCTTCTTGAGTTTTCATGAACTGCTTCAACAACTCATCGGATGATGGTTGTGGAGCTGGGAGAATGGCTTGTGTTTGGTTGCGAAAATTTTGGACTCGGTTATTTTGATTATAACCTTGTTGTGGTTGAAAATTTCCCTGATTTGGATTACCATTTCCCTGAAAATGATTTCCCGGGTTGAAATTATTTCTGTTAAAGTTTCCTTGATTGTGGAAACCTTGATTCTGTCCAGGATTGAAATTCCCTTGGTTTTGATAACCTTGGTTCATTCGAGGTTGGTTCTGGTTTCGATTTTGCAAATTCTGGTTGAAACCGGGTGGTCCCATATGTGTGTTAGCACGGTAACTTGGTTCCATTTGAGGACGGTATTGATTACCTCCCGGATTTGTAGTACCGGCTAAGGCATTGGCTTCAAAAGGACTACCATCGGTGGTAGTACAGTTGTAGTATGCATGTGGGCCACCACAAGTGACACAAACTTCCACCTTTTTTACTTCAGCATGTGAAGGGTTTTGTGTGAAAGTGACTTTCTTTTGTTTTGAGAGAACCAAAGCTTGAATAGCGTCCGTGAGTTTGTCTATCTTAGCATCGGTGCTAGAAGTACTCACGGGAGATGAAGTAGAAGGACCAGCACTCACTTGGGAGTTATATGTCTTTGTGCGTGTAGTGCGGACCTTGGACTTATTTTCAATGATTTCTAAAGCTTCTTTAGTGGTTTTACTCAAAAAATTACCTCCCGCGGAGGCATTGAGAGAATCTTGGTCAGATTGACTCACACCATTATAGAAAGTGTCAATTTGCATTAATTCAGTGAAACCATGATGAGGACATCGACGAAGCAATTCTTTGAAACGATCCCATGCGTCACCAAATGATTCATCAAACCTTTGAGTAAATTTGATGATTTCATTTTCAAGACTTGTCGTTCTGGACGGGGGAAAAAATTCGTTTACAAATTTGGTAACTAAATCCTCCCATGATGTTATTGAACGAGGAGGTTTTTTTTCAGCCAAATCAGGGCTGCCCCCTCAAGAGAAAATGGGAATAGAAGAAGCTTGACTGCTTCTGAAGGGACGTTCTTGTATTTGATGGTAGATGTAATCTTGTTAAACCATCGAATATGAGCATGAGGATCATCCCTCTCAAAACCATAAAATTGGCTTGAGGTTACTAGATTTAGTAACCCGGTTTAGAGCTCAAAGTATTCAGCCACAATGGCTGGGACAACAATAGTGTCTCCGTAACCCTCAATGGGTGCTTGGAGAAGCTCATTCATTGGACGGTCTTCCGCCATGATAACTTTGTTTGGGGCAACAGCACGTATCTCAGATACGGCTGTTGGGGCAGAACGTCTACGGCGTCTTCGAGGATTTCTAACAAGCTCACGGAAAGGGCTTGTTGACCTAGAAGAACGAGTGCGCATGCACTAGAGACGACTCTAAGAATCCTTAGAGTGACGGGAAATTAAAAATGGAAAAGAAAAATCTTTTTGGATTTTTGTTTTTATTAGATAATATAGAAATATGGACAAAGATGATATATAACAATGAGTGATTAATTCAAACTCACAGATGCTTCAAAAGTCGTAATACGCAGCACACCTCCCCGGCAGCGGCGCCAAATTTTGATTGGTCTCAAACAGTCAGGAAATATCAACCAAGTAATGGTCAACAAGTTAAACAGTCTAAACCAATACTCCGTGGAGTGTAATGTTTCCCCGGGTCGTTAGATCCCAACGAGGCGTGAAATCTGAAATAAAATGACTTTGAGATCAGGTGAATTGAACATGATAAGGGTTCAAATGATTGTACTACTGAAATATAAGTTAGAATAGCTTTGATAAGCTATATCAACTAATACGTGAAATCAGATAAGCACAAATGAAAAGGGACTGAAAAACGCGTACGTTTAATGTTTAAACGTAAACGTATGAAACAACAACGATTTTAACTATAGTAGGAATTTGCATGCCTTAGGGGCTTAAATGTAAATTAAATAAACTTAAAATATTTATTTTATAATTATTAATTTATTTAAAAGTTAATAACACCTAAAAATGTAAAAAGATATAAAATGTACGTTTAAATTTAAATAAACGTAAATGTACGAAATTAAACGTGAATTCTGTCAAATACAACTCCCACAAATATGAAAATTATATTTTTGGAATCCTAAACTTATAAGAAAATTATTGGAAATTTAAAATTATTTTTATAACTATTTAATTAATTATTATTATTTAATAACTATTTTTAATTATTTAATAATTCACTAATAAGTAAGAAAATGTAAAATAAGCTTAGAAAAATAAAATTAAAACTTAGAAAAATCTAAAATGTTATAAAAGTTATTTTAGAACTAAAATTATATTTTTCACACTATTTATGTATTTATTATTAATTAATTACTATTTATAATTATTTAATAATACACTAAAATACAAGAAAATATGAAAATTACTTAGAAAAATGAAATTTAAATTTGAAAAAATCTAAAATATTATAAAACTAATTTTAAAACAGAAATTATATTTTTAAGACTTATTATCTAATTATTATTAATTATTAACTATTTATTAATTATTAAAAACTAAATTAAATTCTAATAAATACTAAATAAACAAATAAAAATCTGAAACTTTTTCTAAAATTATTTTATAACTACAGGAACTTATGAAAATTATAAAATTGATAACTGCTTAAGGAAAATAAGCTAATAAGCAATAAGCTTCTTAAATAGAAACTATCACTTCTCTTAAATTTGGTTTTTCTTGGATTTTCTTTTTCAAATATGTATATATACTAATTATAAGTAACTTTAATGAAGGGAGTTTGGCTGAATGTGAATAATAAGCAGAATTCAAGCTTATTTGTGAGACAGAATAAGCAAAAAGCTTATTAGGATTTGGATAAGCTTGAATAAGCTACAATATTGAACCACACAGATCACAATAAGCACACTACTAATGATAAAAAGCAGATATAGGCACAAAGGAACCAAATAAGCACACTTAATAAGCTAGAATAAGCAAATAAGCTATTGGCCAAAACCTGAAATCCAAACACGCCAAATGGGCAACTCTTGGACCTCTGTGGGGTCCACAAAGGTGAAAGGGGGTTCAAAATTGAACTTGAACCTTAAAGTTGACTAGGTCAGCTATGAAATAAGCCAATAATCCAGGCTTATGGCTTATTAATGAAGTCTAGGTGAGGCTTGGAAGTTGGGTGTCAAACCTGAGTACTCAGTGTACTCAGTCAAAATGGTCAAACTTCAAGCTGATTGCAGCCCTACCAAATAAGCTAGAAAAGAGAAAATAAGCATAGAACCTTATAGATGGGCTTATGGGGTTTCCAAAAAGCCAAGAAACTTAAGGTAGGGCCCACTATTGAAGTCTGTGCAAGCCTATGAAAATTGGTGATTATCCTGTGCACAGGGGAGGTTCTTCCCCTGCAAGTGATTTTGATGCAGTGTAACTAACACAAGAAAAATCACAAAAATGTTTTGATGATGGGATTCAATAGTTTAGCTGGTGAACTTTCATATGTAAAAAGCTCAGGGTCTAGTCTTGATTACAAAAATCAGGAAAATTCTTTGGAAATTTGGATTTCTGTCAAACTAGGAAATTTTGACTTTTGAAATTACACTATTACTTTGACTAAAGTGAACTTTGATCATTAATTACTAACTGATTATGTTATGTTAAGCTACAAGGAAGTGAAATTAAGCTAGATTACCAAAGTGTGAACTAGTATGATGAAAATGAACAAGCAAACTTCAACAGATCACAGATAGGGTGAGATCAAAGGCTAATTTGACTTTTTTCACAAATGACACTTGGTTTTATTGGTTTATCTGATCTAATATGAACCTAAGTGACAGAAGTGAATCAAAATTAACAACAAATTTCCACTTGAACACAGATAACAAGCTAGATCCAAACACACCTTAATATTGGTGAAATTGTGATTTTCAAAGCAAAACAAGGTTGTAAACCATGAAACTGATTCCAGAGACAGTGTTATGATTATATAAGAACAATTTAGCATGAATCAACCAAACCACAAGCATATAACACAGATATGTCAAATATGTGAGATCCACTGTGTGATTTACAATTTTTTAGCACAAGTATTCCAATGAACCAACTAAGAATTTTATACTATGATATCACTAAACAATAGCTAAGAAACATAGAAGCACAAGGATTTAAGTAATAAACTGCTTATATAGTAAATTGCAAAAGTTGAGTAAAAAGCTTACAAGAAGCTATCCAGCTGAAACTATGAAACAAGGACCAAGAAACAACCCTAGCAGCTTACCAATAAGCTTCTAAACCCATTGCCATCCAAAATCCTCAATGCTCCAGCTGTGATCATCTTGTACCATGATTTTTTTATTTTTCATTATTTTTTCTTGATTTTTGTATATTTTTTATTTTTATGACTACAACTGTTTTTAAGGTTTCTAAAAGCTTTCAAAAGCTTCCTGAGGAGCTTAAGTGAGCTTGTGAGTCCATAACAACAACTATAAACCACAGAAGTACATATGAGATTTTTGATTAAAATTTTGCATAAACTGAATTTGAATTGAGAAACTCAAATTGAAACTGAAAATGACTTTTATTTAACACTAATAATCTTGGAATTACAACTTAAAAGTAAGGATACAAAGGAACTTGAAATTTGCTAATACGATTTAAGAGAAAACTAAATTACACTAGATATCTCTTCTCTTGCTTCTACCTTCATCTTTATAGATCTTTTGGACTCCCCACATGTCTCTGAACATATCCCATCAACAATCTAGGCCATTGGATGAGTCAATTATATCTTAGCCGTTTAAAAGACTTTTGGTGCCAAAAGTAATTCTAGTTGCTTGTGGCCGAAATTTCTCAATTAATGCATCTTGGGGTGTTGTGGAGGTGGAGGGAACATCTTTGACAGGTTTTGAGGCCAATTGGGTGAGTTGGTGTGATACAGAGGTGTGGATATGGCTTGGAGGGAGAAAAGTGGTGGAGATGCATTAATTGCTAAGTGGGAGTGAAATGATGAGGAGGCATGAGGTGGAAGGTATAGGGTAGCCAGATGGAGGGTGAGGTGGTGGTGAAAACCACCTTGGTTTTGGGATTGCAGGGGTGGAGGTGGAGGTGGTATAGTGTTGGTGGTTTGGGGAGGTTAAACGGGTCAACGCCCGTTTTTATTATTAAAGGGATTGGGCTGGGGTGGTTTGTGTTTGGATTGGATTTGGTTTTAAGGATTATAATAGGGTCCGGTTTGGTTTAGTAATAAATAAGCCCAAGGACTAAAAGTGTATTTTCTGAATTCTTCAAGGGTTGAACCTGTAATTTCCCATAAGTTATCAAAAGGATTAATTATGCCAAGTTTGAATAGTACAGGGGTAACATGTGATAAATTCCAATTTTTTAAACCCCGAGGACTAAAATTGCCAAACTTGAAACTTCAGGGACCAATCTAGTAATTTCACCAAACTTTCCAACCAAGGACCATTCCTGTCATAAAAGATTAGTATAAGGACCAAAATTGATTTTCTCAAAGTTTTTACATCCCAGGGACCATTTATGTCAATTTTGCAAAGTTGAGGGACTAAACTTGTAATTTTGTGAAACTTTGCACCAAAGGACTAAATATGTAATTTGTGATTGAAAAGGACCTTTGGTGACTTTTTCATGTTTTTAGAATAACCAGGGACTAGTTTTAACAACTTTTGAAACTTGAGGGACTGAAACTGCCAATTATGCAAACTTTGTTCGTTTTTCATCTGTTTTTGATTATTTTGCATTTGAAACATATAAAACACACTTCTAAGATATTTTCAGTATTATGATGCATATTTGAATGTTTTTGGATGTTTTGGCAGTTCAGAATGATAAAAAATGATGAGTATTTACACACTCATCAAGATATAATGAAGGAACAAGCTGAGAAAAGAAAGCTAAAAAGGAAGAAAGCTATTCAGGATGATCAATTGTCAAAGAAGCTTAAAATGATACATTCATATACAATTGATGAACTGAAGAATTATTTCAGAGTTGTTGATTTTGAGAACAAGAAAACAGAAGACTCTGGAAAGAAGTCAAAGATTATCTCATTTTCTGTGGTTGAATCAACTGAAGGAAATTATCTCATGTTCAACAAAGAAGATGAAAGTTTCACTGTGTTTAATATGCTATGGGATGTTCTGCACATAATTGACAGAGAAGATCTATACAACTTATATTTACAAGTGCAGACATCCTATGAGAATATTGAAGGAACAGGAGTGGGATTAACCTTACTTGGAGATTTGATAACCATCTGGGAAACAGAAGAAACAAGTAATGATACTCTGTGGAATGATCAAGAAAACTAGGAGATAACAAGATGGAGATTCTTTGAGTCATCAGGAGTTCATTCACTTGAGATGGAAGATGGAACCATGATTCACATGTTAGCTGAAAGAAGATATCCTCTGATAAGAGAACTTATGATCAGGATGTTGGATCATGGAATGGAGGTTGAAGATGAAACTGAAGTAGCTTTCATGGTGATTAAGCTATTTAACAGGTAGACTAAATCAGAAGAATAATATTGCATAAGTACTGGTATGATTTGTTTTAAATAATAAGTATTTTTCTCAAAGTACTGAAAGACAAACAGTACTTTACCAAAGTACTGCTTGCTGCATAAAACCAGTAAAAGTCCTTTGAAAAATAAAATAAAAGTTTTTGAAGCTTATGATGATATAAACAAAGGGATTTGAAAAGTAAAACATGGTGTTAGTACTTGTACTGCACAGCAAATGGTAATCAACTCACCATGTTTAACAGACAAGAAAGAGTTTGACTCATCATGAGGGTACGGCTCTGATGTGATAATCAAATCCGTTTTTAGTTGACAATTTACTAAAAATTGTATGGTGTTCAACTCACCATATCTGTAAAAGTGAAGAGTTGACTAGCCCACAAGAAAATGGCTTGTGGTAAAGGCTGTGGAAAATCCATTTATGGTAATTAGTTCACCATGGTTGAAATCAAAGAACTAACTAGTCCAAAAGCAAACGGCTATTGGTAAAGACTACTCAAATCTGTTGATAGCTGATGATTTGCTAAAAATCATATGGTTATCAATGTACCATGGTTGTTCTAACCTAAACATTGGCTACTCCAGAGTTAATGGCTTTGGTAAAGAGACATCAAAATCCATTAAAAGTTCAATGATTCACCTCTCACAGAAGTTTACACATCTGGAAGTGATGAGAACAGTATGAAACTTTAAAAGATTTGATGTACACTTTGTCAAAATGTTACTGAGTTGCTGAGAAGATGATGATCAAGAGCACTTTTTTTGACATACAAGATTGAAAAGAGATAAAGTTACAATCTTCCTGAATGATAAAGATATTGAAGATCAAAGAAAGCAAAGAAACTTGAAATCAAGCAAGTGGAGTTCAAGTTAGGGGAGGATTGTTGGGATATGAAGATCTAAGTACTGCTGGAAAGATCAAAGTACTGCTATGTCAAAGTACTGCTCAATAGTCAACGTGCTGATCAAGGTCAAAGTACTGCTAGTTATTGAAGATTATTCAAAGTACTTCGAAGAACAAGGACTTATGTGTAATATTGTTTGAAGGATTACTATGTAATATTATATGAATATTCTAGAAATAGTTAGGGATAATTACTTGTCGTTCAAGTAGATATTGTAAACCAACTTAAGGTTATCTATAAAAGGAGCCTTATTATGGTATTAGACGTACGAAATTTTTCTAAGAGTCGTAGAGTTTCAAAAAACGATTTTAGTGAAAGTTAGGGATTGTTAGTAAACCTGTATTTAGAGAAGCAGGTTTAAGAGTTGTTTTAATATTAACAAAGTTCTTCTTAGCTTTGTGTTAGTAGATTTCGCATACTTTACAAAGTAATATTAGTGTTTCAATATTAACTGTTTTGAGTCATTCAAGATTGTTAAAACCTTACAAGCTACAAAGTAGTTTGGTCAGAGTATATCGATCCAACACTAAGGAATATAACAGAAACCGTAACAAACACGCACAAACGCTCATAAAACTCTAACTCCGGCTTGGTGATAGGAGCAATAATGGGCAACATCAAAGAAATTGAATTTGGGAGTATTAGGTGAAAAAAATAGACCCTGCAAGAGCCCCTTGGTCTGTTTAGCATCCGTCAACTTGGTCATTAGTTGGTTTGGAACATCAAGTAGTTGAAAAATGTATCAGGACTCCAAAAACGACTTTCCCAAATTGATAAGATTTTGTGAATTAATATGGTTAAGTGGTCCCTAAACTTACTGTTGTTGGTTCTGAACTTCTTCTTTACTGCTCTTGATTTCATTGGTAAGATGTTGTAGGTCTATCGGACAACTCGTCTCAATTACAACGATCTTGATTTTGTTGTGACCGACTCTATAAATCGCATTACTACGTATTCAAGAATGGAATCAAAGAGATTAGCATAACTGTGACTAGATAATCTCTGATTGATTGCCAGGGCACCTTGATTCTCAAAAATTGCAGCTTGTGTTCTGAGTTTCGAATTTTGAAAGGACATTTTAGCTTGTGTTACGAGTTTTGAAGTTTGAACGGACACATCGTAAGTATGTAGACAAACAAATAATGGAGAGTTGGTTTGACGAAACATGTCCAATAATGTCTTAAGAAGGCCATTGATACGTGGGAATCACACCAGGCTTTACCTCTCGAGGGATCTCGAGAAGCTTACAACCCCCACCAGGCAGTGTACATGATCGTTGTAGTATAGTATAGTGACAAGTACTGGGGGATTGATCATTCAACTCAGGAATAGTGTCGCTAGGATTAGAAAGCCTAAAAACTAGGTCTAGAGGTGAGGGATGATTCTTTTTGTATTTTTTATATTTTTATAAAAGCAATTAAAATCTCGGGTTTTAGAAGAGTGGGCGGAATTAGTTGCTAGCCAACTAACCCAATTTATCTAAAGATGCAATCAAAATAAAATAACAAAACTGAAATGGAACTAATTATACTAGTATGGTGTAACAATAATGAGGAAAGTTGTGTTTACTTAGGTTTCATTACTCTCTAGATATCTTTTACGGGTTGATAGCTTGTTACAATTGCATGGATGACGGGTCATATTCCTTAATACTAGTCGTAGGGCCGTGTACAATATTCCCTAACTCTATAGGATCCTACTTCACTCCTATGTCGAGCCGTTAGAAGCTCTTAACATGGGATCATTAGAATTCTCCTCGCATTAAATACAACCAAATATCATAGTACACCTCCGATCATGTTTCTTAAGACGTTCAAGCAAGTTACCAATGGAAGTCTGCCAGTTTTCTTAAGCCTAACATCGAATACAATCATCCGTAACAACTATAAACAAACAATCAACCAATAATTAACATCTAGGTTTCACTACATCTAAGCAAACACAAAGGAAATCTAGCCTAGCATGTTAAATTGAAGACAAGTGTAAGATATATTCAAACAACACATAGACATATTAAATGAATTGAAAGAGTACTTATCTTTAATAGAACATGAAAGATTCAAAGGGTTGAAACCCTTGAAAAAGCTGGAAAATTCGACCTAGGGTTTTCCCTCAAAGTTGCACCCTCAAAGTTACACACCAATGAATGAATTTTGGAAAACTATATATAGATTACAATGGGTGACGGCGTCATGTATTGGGTTGTGACGCCGTCAACTCGCTGCCATAATAAAAATCGTATTGCCTAGATCTGATTTTGACGCCGTCATGTATGAAATAGTTCTGGGCCGTCACAAATACTTGGACCATGACGGCCTTGGGTGACGCCATCATGTCCAATGCACAAAACTCTCTGGATCGTCACGTGTATTTCCTACATCCACCTCTTTTGTTACTCTTGACGCCGTCATTAAGGAAGTTGTGACGCCGTCAGGTACTGTTTCCAGCAAGAAAAATTAAGACTTTGCCGTTTTCTTCACTTTTATGCTCCAAAAATGTCCAAAATGCTTCCTTTTACAGATTTCTCTCCAAAAGTACCTAAAATGACAAAAGGAACGATTTAGGGCAATATTTGACCAAATAATCTCGAATCCGGGCTTAAATGACCCACTAAAAACGGTTCATTTTTCGCCTCATAAAATACCCTTAAACTTGAGATTTGCTTGTCCTCAAGCAAATGCGCTTTTATTCTAATCAAAATACAAGTTAGGGGTCATTTAACACTAATATAAAAGTAATTACAACAAATAATCGTTCCACTATAAACCAAAGACAAGCACGAAGGTCATACACTAGCACCTCACAAATAGTGTTTAGATACTCACATCTCTTAGGTGTAATAAAGTATATATCACAATAAGGAAATGGAAAACATCTCTTACTACCTGTCATAGCAAAATAGATTACCATAGGCTTGGGAAAGGATCAAACCTCCACCACTTGGCGTAAGCACCTAGTATAAACTATCAAAGTGGTCTTTCAAAGGGTTATAACGTTAGGTGTAGGGATATGGAAAACACGGTTTTGTTGGATAAAGGCAATATTTACTAGTGGCGAGTTAATCATCTTGGTTAATTACATGTACAATATGGCGTTGCTAAGCCAAGACTAGACTCGACTTAAGCTAATAAATCAAAAATAACAAAAACATAAAATAAACATAGAATGAAACGGGATGGTAGTCCGTTTTTTTTTTTTTTTTTTTTTTTTTTTTTTTTTTTGCATACACTCTTACCCTACCATCCAAAATAATACATCATAGGGAATGTACATTCCCCTTACACTTGAATTTTTATATACTTTACAATAAACTAATCTAATGACTCGAATCAAGATAATCAAAACACTTGGAGTACTTTTAAGTTTAATGCACATATGGGGGTAATAATATGATGTTCTTCCCCATTACTCCATAACACAAATACTTTACCCATGAGTCCCAATCGTCCCAAAACAATATGTACAAGATATGACTCGACTTAGCAACCATGTAATCACTTAGATAATTAACAAAGGGTTTAAACATGTAACAATAATGCATTAAAGATGCGGGCATACACGGAAGGCTAAGGCAATTTGGGTGTACATTTGGGTGGGTTGTAACAAATTCTTCCTTTAAGTAAAATGCTTAAAGTTAGAAACGAAAAGATAGGCTCGGAGGGGTGTACTAGGGGTTTCATGTACTAAAAATGAGTACAACGCTAAGGTGTGGGAAAATTTAATTGACATTACTAGCCAAGTAATATGACTTAAATGGTTTAGTAATTATGATACGGGTTCAACACAAGGGTGATCCTAATGCCTCTTATCATGTAGTAAATCCTACTACACGGATGTAGTCTCACTAGCGGTCTCGGGATGCATCACTAACGCAAGTTCTAGAATCTAAATGCTACCGGTACACTCATAAGCACTAATAGTGAATACTTTTCCTATCAAATCTAAAGGCGAACCTCACATATTTGGGTGGAAATTTTTTCTGAATAGTACGGTTTTGTGCTAGTCATACAACTCTTATCCATGAGACGCTTGCTAAGGCTAAAGTTTCACTTCTAAATGTTGTAAAAAAATTTAAATTTGGCGCTAAAATTACACTAACAAGTATTTCTCTTAGTTTTATTACACACCTACCATCAAACAAACAAACTCAAGTGCAATTGTATCCTATAAGGTATCATCATTTACCCTCCCCTTACACTTAGGATAAACATTGTCCCCAATGTTCAATTAAAGATTGTAAAAGTAGAATAGGTAAAAGAATGAAAACAAATACTCCCCTGATTCGTTCGGTGTGGATAGTGTATCAGCAAGGTTAGATCTTCCTCCAAGAAAATGAACATTCAAAGCTTCCCTTCTAGAAAAATAAATCATCTTCTTGTCATATATAACCTGTTAAACCTGAGAAAACAAACAAGGCAACCTTGCGTAAAATCGGCGGCAATCTATATATACTAACAAGTCCTAGAGAGATAGCATATATATCTTAAATTGCTTTCTAGGAATTTAAGGGATATAATGCTTATGGAATGAATGTTTGCAGATTTCCTAGAGTTTATAAAACTAAAAAATTAACAAAAACTTTAAGACTCTGTTAGAAAAACAAAACTCACAAAATTTCCAGAATTTTACACATGAAGCCGTCAGGAGTTAACTCCTGACGCCGTCAGAAGTGACCTGCAGAAATCTTTACGTTACGTTTCTGGAAAATTTCTGGAAAAGCTTATGTCCTACTTCCTGGAAAATCCTGCAAAACATCATTATGACTCGATATAAGCATTTGACTCTAACAAATACTAATACACATGTCCATTTAATATTGAGGAGAATCATGGTCAATTTCGTTCTTAAAAACAAATTTGGGGTTTCCCCTTACACTTAGCTTTTGCAAAATACCTTTATATGAAGTTAAGACGAAGTTAAACAACAAAATAAAGCATTTTCACAATTTTAGTTTGAAACATGATCTACCAACAATAAAAATAAAGCATGCATACGGAAGCAAATAACAATCAAACAAATAAAAATCACAAAAAACATGGGTTGCCTCCTAAGAAGTGCTTTTCTTTATTTTACGAGTCTTGTAGCTAGACTCAAGGTCTTGGGTAATTACGTGACCTCATCTCTCGAGATGACGTATCCCATATAATTATGATCCTCACTATCGTGGTGGTGATGTTTCAATCGATTGACACTCGCAGTCACCTCCCCTCCTTCTTTACTGCTCAAGGTAGCTATCCCATCTTGGCATATGCTTTCAATTGTGAATGGTCCATACCACCAGGGACTTGGCTTATCGGGGGTACTGTTATCTCTGAGTGTCTTAAGAGTACCAGGTCTCCTTTTGCGAATGGTGCATGATTCTCAGTCGGTTGACTACATTCAAACTTGACATGAATTTTATTACAGCTTTTGCCTCTCTCAGGCTAGTTTCTTTGTAGCTTTTGATCCTTGTTTCCCACGAAAGAATTTTTTCTTGAACTTGATTAGGCGATGTGTCAATATTGTTTTCGAGCTTTCTTCTCATCCGGCTTTCTTGCACATATCGTGGGGTCATAGGAAAGGTAATTTTTCTTTTTCCAGACTTAAGTTCGATTTCCCTTTTTTCATACCTAATGACAGCTCTAGCGGTCGTGAGAAATGGTGCTCCAAGGATTATTGGCATGCACCCATCTCCTTTATCATCGATGATCATGAAATCGACAGGATACATGAATCCTGCAACATTAACCAGTACATCCTCTGCAATCGCCAAAGGGTATACATAAGAGTGACCAGCGAAAGACAGACTAACACGGGTAGTGGCCGACATTTCTGTGGTTAGTTGGGTGTAAATAGTTAGGGGCATAATATTTACTTCCGATCCTTGATCGGCGAAAGCATCCAGATATTGCAAATTCCCAATGCTGGCTGGAATCTCAAAGTTCCCACAAGCCATCTGCTTAGTAGCCACTTTTTGTATAAGTAGTTTCTCGAATACCAGTCCCCCAGGCAATGTATCATACTCATCTTTCCCCTCTTTATCCTTCTTTGAAACCTGTTTGGAGGATTGGTTACGCCCGTCACCCTTCATCCAGTTTGTTATGGTGTCCTCGTTTATATCATGTTTCAGGTAGTAACCTCGTGATTGGGATTTTGGCGGTTCCTCAATGGTTTGTTCACCAGGGGTTTCCTTTTCCTCATTATCCTCATGGACAATTGTGATAGAATTAACAAATCGTGTAGTGGGGGTAGCGCTTTCTTTTCTTAGTACCATCATTTCTGGGGTCTTTTGGCTTGCGTATTCCTCCACTAGGCTCATCATCTCCTTCATTTTCTCTTGCATTTCCTCCTTTTGTTTATAAACAGCTTCCTCGAATTTAGCAAGCCGCTCAGAATGGGTTGCCATGTACTCTCTCATTCGAGCTTTGAATTCCGTGCTAAGGCTTTGAGGAGGTGAATAAGGTGGAGTATAATTTTGAAAGGCTTCGACATTCTCTCTAGAGGGTGACTCAGACAACGGTTCCGGATTCGTATTTGAGACCGAATTGACCGTTGCCCGTCTAGGACTTAAGGGTCTCTTTTGTTTTCCCATGAGATAGTCAACCTTTGTCTCAAGTTTGCAAAGGAGTTCTTCGGAGATTTGATTGGTTTCCCCAGGCGTCGAGATTGCGTTGATAGCCGAGTTTATAACATGAGTAACTTCCCATAATTCTTGATTGTCGAAGGCAAGCTCATTAATAATCTCCCAAGATTCCTCGGCGTTTCTATCACACAACCTGCCTCCGGCGGCTCGATCAATGGTACGTTTGGTGTGAAAGTCGACATGGTCATAGAAGATTTGAACTAATAGCCAGAGATTTATATCGTGATGAGGGACTTTTTGGAGTAAGTCCTTGAAACGAGTCCATGCTTCATAGAAGGTTTCACCTTGACGTTGTTGGAACATCAAGATATCATTTCTAAGCATCGCAGTTTTCCCCGGTGGGAAAAATTGAGCAAGGAAATGAGTGGTGAGATCATCCCATGGGGTGATGGATCCCGCGGGTAAACGTTCAAGCCATTGACTAGCTTGATCACGTAGAGAGAATTGGAATAGGCGTAATCGGGTCGACTCTCTAGTTGTAACATCAAGGTCTATAGAATCTACGGTTTTAAGGAAATCCTTGAGATGTTGGTTAGGATATTCGGAACGAAGTCCATGGAATGCACATCCGCTTTGCACCAACCGGATGGTGTCGGATCGCAAGGGAGGCACATTGGCTCCTTGAGTGAGCTCAATAGTGTTTCGATAGCCTTGGCGGCTAGGACGGGAATACTCTCCTAAAGTTCGGGGCTTAGGAGGTGGGTTTGGTAGTGGTAGGTTTTGTGGGTGGTTTTGTTGTAGTGGGTTGATGGTTTCAAAGACGTTACCACCTTCCATGATGTCGGATGGTAAAGGTTACGAACAAAGACACAAAGAAATAAGATAGACTAAAGAAAACCTAAAAAAAAAATCTTACTAGAAAGGAATCTAGCAAGTAGACCTAATAAAGAGAAATCCTAACCTAGACAATAACTATTCCCCGGGCTGCGGCGCCAAAAACTTGATACGTGGGAATCGCACCACGCTTTACCTCTCGAGGGATCTCGAGAAGCTTACAACCCCCACCAGGCAGTGTACCTGATCGTTGTAGTATAGTATAGTGACAAGTACCGGGGGATTGATCATTCAACTCAGGAATAGTGTCGCTAGGATTAGAAAGCCTAAAAACTAGGTCTAGAGGTGAGGGATGATTCTTTTTGTATTTTTTATATTTTTATAAAAGCAATTAAAATCTCGGGTTTTGGAAGAGTGGGCGGAATTAGTTGCTAGCCAACTAACCCAATTTATCTAAAGATGCGATCAAAATAAAATAACAAAAATGAAATGGAACTAATTATACTAGTGTGGTGTAACAATAATGACGAAAGTTGTGTTTACTTAGGTTTCATTACTCCCTAGATATCTTTTACAGGTTGATAGCTTGTTACAATTGCATGGATGACGGGTCATATTCCTTAATACTAGTTGTAGGGCCGTGTACAATATTCCCTAACTCTATAGGATCCTACTTCACTCCTATGTCGAGCCGTTAGAAGCTCCTAACATGGGATCATTAGAATTCTCCTACGCATTAAATACAACCAAATATTGTAGTACACCTCCGATCATGTTTCTTAAGACGTTCAAGCAAGTTACCAATGGAAGTCTGCCAGTTTTCTTAATCCTAACATCGAATACAATCATCCATAACAACTATAAACAAACAATCAACCAATAATTAACATCTAGGTTTCACTACATCTAAGCAAACACAAAGGAAATCTAGCCTAGCATGTTAAACTGAAGACAAGCGTAAGATATAGTCAAACAACACACAGACATATTGAATGAATTGAAAGAGTACTTATCTTTAATAGAACATGAAAGATTCAAAGGGTTGAAACCCTTGAAAAAGCTGGAAAATTCGACCTAGGGTTTTCCCTCAAAGTTACACACCAATGAATGAATTTTGGAAAACTATATATAGATTACAATGGGTGACGGTGTCATGTATTGGGTTGTGACGACGTCAACTCGCCGCCATAATAAAAATCATATTGCCTAGATCTGATTTTGACGCCGTCATGTATGAAATAGTTCTGGGCCGTCACTAATACTTGGACCATGACGGCCTTGGGTGACGCCGTCATGTCCAATGCACAAAACTCTCTAGATCGTCACGCGTATTTCCCACATCCACCTCTTTTGTTACTCTTGACGCCGTCATTAAGGGAGTTGTGACGCCGTCAGGTACTGTTCCCAGCAAGGAAAATTAAGACTTAGCCGTTTTCTTCACTTTTATGCTCCAAAAACGTCAAAAATACTTCCTTTTCCAGATTTCTCTCCAAAAGTACCTAAAATGACAAAAGGAACGATTTAGGGCAATATTTGATCAAATAATCTCGAATCCGGGCTTAAATGACCCCCTAAAAACGGTTCATTTTTCGCCTCATCAGCCATCATACACCGATAAGTAAAACTTGGCGGTTATCAGATTAGTCATGAACTTGATCATGTGAAGGAATGAGAACGTTGTAGATACACGCCAATGAATGTGTTATGTTCTGAGTATGTGATGCACGTTCTCCACAGCAAGGGCCAATGGGATTTGATTATCACGGTTATTGTCGAGTCAAAAACTATCAATTAAGATGTACTTTATTTCTAATCTATAAAAGAAGAGAAACACATTTTCTTCAAGCAAAATAATGATGCTAACCCGTCGGCGGTGATAGTGGTAACTAGGTCGTCTCTCACTACAAATATAAAAGATACGTTGGTCCCGATGAAAGAAGAGATTATGTTTAGGTTTGGGTCAGTGATTTGGAAAGATGTGTCATTGACGGATTCAACAATTGCTTTGGGAGTAGGATCCCATTGTGGTTTAGAGTAGATTATTCTGATGGTGATGGTTGTTATGGCGACGTAGGAAACGAAAGGAAGAAGCGTGAAAAGGAAGAGCTTCATCATGATTTTCATAGTGGTGGTTCTTGAGAGTTAGTTAATTCAGTTTGTGGAATTGAGTTAAAAATTGTTTGTTACTCACGATATATACACAAGTTTTTACATGTTTCATTTTTATAAAATTATGTAAATACTTATATAGTTATAATTAATAACTGTGCACGTGCCTGTTTTCACATTAAATTTTCGTAATGTATCAACATCGATATATTTTGCATGTATTTTTATTGCATGAATGATTTGATTTTATTTAACTGACATAGTATTGAGGTTGATGTTGTTAATTTAATTATTTATATCATGTTTAATTGCACGTAATAACCCCTTAAAAAATAGTTTTTTGGATATTTTACTTAGTCTCATAAAAAGGAATAACTTGAGTTGTTCCAATGTGTATAATCTTGTTTATTCATTTAAATCTCACAGTAACCTATGTCTCCGTGCCTTCATTTTGATATTTATATAAAATAATAATTTTAACCATGTTTTATTTTTGAACCCGTGTTCGACCATCGGGTCAAACCTCTCTTCAACAAAAATTAAATTTGTTTATATTTGGAATGATACAAAAAGAATGTGTGTGTGTATATATATATATATATACACACACACACACACACATTCTTTTTGTATCATTCCAAATATAAACAAATTTAATTTTTGTTGAAGAGAGGTTTGACCCGATGGTCGAACAAGTTGAACAGGTGACCAGAGACCCGGTTTTCAAAACATTGATTAAACTGAATGAAAATAATATTGGTGGTTTATTAACGAAAATAATAATACAAGTTTATAGTTTCAATATATAGTTTTCTTAGTTTTTCCACTTTCAAAATTTCTTTAAATAGATTAAGTTTTCACTTTTCACTTTTTGATTTTTCTTTTATATATAATATAGATATATACATACATATATATTTAATTTAAACATAGAAGTGACATATATACTCAAAATATATGTTTTAAATGCATGATTTACAATATAGTTAAAATATATTTTAGATAAATATAACATTATAATGTTTAAGTTAGGTAAACATGAAATTGCTCCATACTAAAATGTAAATAAATAAAAAGATTTTCGCATGTAATTGTCCAAACTTATAACTTTAATTAATCTTTATTAAGCTTTTGAACGGCGGTTATATTAAAACACTAGCAAGGAACTAGGAACTTACAAAGTTACAAGATTAGGATTTTTAAGCCAATTTATCCAACTAAAAGAAGCCTTACTTCTATGTTTACACCAAAAGAAAGAACGGGATACAATGGTAGGAATATTCGACCCAAAAATACTCTTATTGCGAAAATTTCAAATAGACCACCACATTGTAAAAGGTGGTCATTGTAAAAGGTGCTCATTGATATCCGTTAGCAAATCTCTTATACTAGGGGATTGTCAAAGCCAAATATTTTTTTTAAACTTATGCCTAAAATAAAATGCACGCTTCCTTGAATATATGTATACTAAACGAATACCCGCGTAAATAACGGTGTATAGCGGCAAATAGTTATACTTATGAATTTGTGGTTCTAGTGTGACTATTGATGCAACACTTGCGAGTTTAATTTGTGATTATTGCGAGAAAATAGTTTTTGAGTTACAAATGAAAAATAAAAAAAGTTTGATGATTAATTAATATTTAAAATATTTAGTGATGAATGTTGTTATCATTTTTAATCAAATTGTAATATAGATAATTAACATTACTCAAATTTTAAGCATTTTAAATTAAAAAAAAATGCACGCATTATAAATAGTAAAAATTGTAACTTAATGTCACTTTAATGCTAGCACACTAGCACTTGTAAATAGCAAGGTTGTAAAAATCGCTAGGCGCTAGTGAGACGGTCGGGTAGGGCCTAGCATTTAATCGGTTAGGCAGGGATTAATCGGATTGAATTTTTATACACAAAATTGTAATTTTAAATATTATATTATATTATATTATATTATATGTATGCGATAAGCACAATGCATCAAAGTTCAAATATTTAAAGTGTTCAAATATAAACATAATACATAATTCTTTAAAGTTTAAAGTCAAACATAGATATTACTCGGTTTGTTTACTATTTTTAAGCGATCTTTGACTGATTTTGTCTGATTAATCGGTTTGTGGACCAATTTTAAGCAATTTGATTGATTTTTAAGCGATTTTGTTGACCGGTTTTTAAGCAATTTTGTCTGATTAGTCCGATTAGACCGATTTTGTCCGATTAATCAGTTTGTTGACCAATTTTTAAGCGATCTTTGACCAAAACGATTAAATAGGCCGATTATAATAAATCAAGGCGTTTAGTGAGTGATCAGCGATTATGCGGGGATTAATCGGCCGCCTAGACTGATTTTTACAACAGAGGTAAATAGCGGTGTTTATCGGTTCGGTTATTGGGTTGTTTGGTTTATTCGGTTCGGTTAGTTCGGTTAAAAAAATTTCTAGGTTAAGCCGAAAACCGAACCGAACTAGATTTCAACCGAACCGTACCGGAACTAAATTTGAATTCGGTTCAATTTTCGGGTTAACCCGAATTACACCATTATATACATATTTTTTAAATTTAATTATATAATTTTTTTGCAAATAAAAATTATTTCAAGCATAAAAGATTTTTTTATTATTATTATGATAAAATCTAATGGTCTTTTTGTATATAAATATATATAAAAAGTATATATATTTATGTAAATTTGGTTTTCGGTTCAGATAGCCAAAATCATATCCAAACCGAAAATCGAATTTTTAGTTTTCAGTTCGGTTTGGTTTATCGATTCGGTTCGGTTTCGATTTCAGTTTATTTGATTATTATCCAAACAATGCACACCCCTACTTAGGTCAATGCTAATGGCAACCATAAATATTGTGGTCACACCTTGCTATATCAGTGTCATGTCTGCTTTTTCTCTTCAAGACTACACTCAATCACATTTTGCTAATAAGACGACCGCAACAACAACCACAACCAAAACATACCCCACAAAAACTAATAAAAAAAAAATACACACACAAAAGATAATGAAACTTTCGGTTGTCAGGCCAACCATAACTTTGAAAAAGTTGAGGATGATCGGTTCCTAATTCGGATGATTTAATGGGGAGAACTCGATCATCTACTCGGTTGATATACTTGATAGGCTGGAAAGGCAACCTACCGAAACCAAGTTTTGTCACTTTAGTAAATGTATAAAAGGATAGATTATATATTTCGACCCAATAAGGGTATGGGCCAAGGTCTCCGGGTCTATTGTTTAGCAAAAGCCCAAATATGAAAATAGGATTCGGGACATATTGGAAACCTAGCTACATAAACATCTCTTTCAACATTTGAGCTTATCAAGCTGCCGCTCTCATCCGACCAGACCAACATCATGGTAATAATCAAATCTTATCTCTAGATCTCTTATATCTATATCATTTTGAGTTAAATTTTCACATCGCTAGTAATAATGCCTTGGATTGAAATGAAGTTAGTGTTTGATATTTGGGAATAAGTTAATTAACTAGTTAAGAAATTATTATGGATTGTATTGGCTTTTGTGTGTTGCGTTGGATGTTTATTTGATTATGGGTTTTTGAGGATTTTAGTATAGTGACTATGATTTATATAGTTTATTTAGGTGTTATTGGAAAACCATTTGGTGTTATTAATGATAATTTTTTTATAAACTATATGTGTGATGAGACTAGGGGTGTTTGTTTGAGCTTATTTTTGGGCTTATGTGATTTCGGCTTATTTTTTAAACCAAATTACGAAACTGGACTAAATAGTGGCTGAGTTTACGAGAATGAAAGTGGCCTTTGCATTGCCTAGGCACTATCCATAGAGTTCAGTCACAATGTATAGAAAATGAGTCCCTATGTATTTACTCGCCTGCACTTACAGAAGAAGAAAAAATCCAACTCGTTCTGTCATCACTTTAAGCAAAGAATCTTTATATGGTCAACTTGACAAAAGAACATGCATTTTACATCCCGTCAACATTAACATTAGACGAAAAATTTAATTGGGCGCGTTTAAATTGGGTACTAGGTCTTGATTTACTAATTAGGTCACGATTTGTGTCAAAATTTGCTAAATAGGTCGCGATTTCATTGGGTCGCGTTTAGTAGGTCGCGATTTACTAGGTCACGATTTCATTTTGGTCGCGTTTTGCCTTTGTCGGGTTTTACTTTTGTTAAATGGGTCGCGTTTTTATGTTTTTAACATGGAAATAAGTTGTGTTTTTTAAAAGCTATGGCGCGTTGAACTTCTTGAAAGACACGTGTAGAGTGGAAATTTTTTCCTCAAATGAATCTAACGGATGAGATTCAAAAGTTCATTTTGGTAAAAAATTTATGCGATGTCTTGTTTCGTAAATTGATAGTGGATTTGGTCCGTTTGAAAATTTTCTCTATTTTTTATATGCTTAAATGCTTTGGCTTTTTTTTAGACATATGTGCTTATGTTAGCTTACTTTAGGGTAATAAGCTTATATAAGCCCAAAAGACTCAAAATAAGCCGGAAAATTTGAGCTTATAAATAATAAGCTAAACAATTATTTTTATCATTAAGCCTAAGTTGCATGACTTGCCATAGTGTATTGTACTTTTTTTATTCATGTTTTTTAGGTGTCTTATGAATTTTGTATACGCTAGTCTCAAGATGTTTACTTTAGTGATAGTTGACATTAGCCACAAGCTCTTCGTGATCTCTGCATAAAACTATGCTACAGAAACACCAACATGCTTGCATTGTATTATCATAGCTCTCTTTTTGTATGCTAGTATGTGAGATAAATAGCCTTTATCAAGCACATCTCTGTTCATTTTCAATTGTAACTTATTGCTAATTAGATCTGGGCTTGGCTTATTGACGAGAAGTTTTCTAGTCAAGTTTAAAGCTATTTATATGCTGGTAACTGAAAATGAAGATGTGTTTGCGTTAGCAAGATATTCAATAACATTTTTTATGAACTTCAGCTACGTGCCAGTTGTGATTTATGTGAGATATTTGCTACTATAATTGTAACACGTCGGATGTTAATATCTATTGTGTATCTTCTTCCCTAGCCTGCCTCTCCTTAAATCACTTGCTTTCATGTATTATGATGTTTAGCTAATGATAATATTTGTTTGCAGCCGTCACACAAATCATTTATGATCAAGAAGAAGCTTGCAAAGAAGATGAGGCAGAACAGGCCTATTCCTCACTGGATTCGCATGAGGACTGACAACACCATCAGGTAAATTCGCTTAATTAGGGATCATTTGATTCAGAATGATTTCAATCTATAATTGTAGTTAACATAGCTTTTTGTTTGGTTCAGGTACAACGCTAAGCGCAGGCATTGGCGCAGAACCAAGCTTGGATTCTGAGGTGTTTTTGCAGCTGGTCAATATCAACCAAGAATCGAAGTTTATGTTCTTAGTTTTATCGTAGCTCAAGTGAGACTGTTGTCATCTATGACTCTATTTAGTATTGCAACTTATGTGTGACTTAAAACTGTGATGATGGTGTTAAGTATGCTATTAATGTAGTGATGAAATTTATCTTTTGACAAACAGTTAAAAACTTCATATTTTGTGGATGTATTATCTTTGACATACCAGATTTTGTGAGCATGGTTATCAGTGTTGTAAATATCGCTCGGCGGTACCTCGGCGGTCGACCACCGCCAAGCGCCAAGACCGATATGGCGGCGATATATCAGTGATATATCGGAGACCATAAATTATAAAGAAAATTATTTTTAAAAAATAAATATTAGTAATATCCTAACAAAATAAGTCAATAACCACACATTTAACTAAAACTAAATTTTTTATATATAAGTTTAAGACTTAAATGTAAACTATTAAAGATGGAGGGGGTCAAATGTTTAAATACATAAACTTATTTTAAACTTTTTGAGTAAAATTTATAAAGTTTAGAGACTAAATGTAAAATAGTAAAAGATAGAGGGGTTAAATGTTAAAAATTCTAAACTTATTTAAACCCTAAACCTAAAACCAAGTTGTAGCCACTTTAAAACATTTATACACCCACCCTTCACCCTCACTTTAATTAATACATTAATACACTGATAAACCCTAAACCAATTCTCCGGCGTTGACCATCAATTGACCGGCGTGAATCTGGAAAAAAAAACCCAGATCTGGCGTTGACCGGCGTTGACCGACCGCCGCCAAGGCCGATTTTTGACCGATTTTGACCGCCAAGCTCCGATTTTGACCGATTTTGACCAAAACGCCAAGTTAGACCGATATGGGAAATATCGTGGCGGTGGACCACCGCCAAGCGCCATGGCGCCGCCATGGCCGATTTTTACAACACTGATGGTTATTTATTTTGTCGTTTGTCAAACTAACATCTGGACATATTGTCATTTTGGAAGTTAGAATTTGGGAGATTTTCACCGAGTAATGTACAGAGATGATTAATAAAACACCCGGATTAGATGAATAGTCAAGGTAAACGGTAGTCATTCTAATATTATCTGGCCAAACATACAATGACATTGTTGTTTGTAGAAGCTGATCAGATGGGAATTGTAGAAATCGGTATTCCCGTGTCATTGAAGAGCCTCTAGTCTTGGAACAGTTGCAGAACACATACACAGATCACGTGATGCTTAGTGCGGTAAAAGTTTAAAACCATCTAAAACTAAACTACCTGTTACATTAAAATATATTCCGACATGACCCAAGATCCTCACCTAAATTCTAGTCTCGTATGAGTGTTGATAGCACTTGGCCGTGATTGAAGTGGTGCCGCGTTTTGTATATTGCATTGACCAAAGATTAAGTATGCCTGTCATTTACCAATAAGATTGCCATCAGAATGTAAGTGTATGAATTTCAAGTAAACATAAGCAACATTTGATATTAAAAAAAGCAAAGAAACAAAGGACACACATAACATTTCCCGCCTTTTCTCCTTTCCCGCCAATACAACCCTCATCCCCAATCTCTCTTTCACTTTCACACACACACACAAAAGAAAAGCCTCTAAGAACCAGAAGAAATGACGGGAGGCGAGAAACTAACAGAGTACGAACGTAAGAGAATCGAAAACATAAAACGAAACGAGGAACTTCTAGCTTCTCTCGACATCAAAGCCAAACTTTCCGATCTTTCCGCTTTCAGCAAGCTCTACAGGTTTCTCCTTATTTATTTATTTATTTCACTCATTCATTATTTACAAGATATAATTGCTTTGTCCCTTGGTCACACATAAGAAATTTAATTATTTCTTCTTATTTCCATCTTGGGTTTACTAATTACACTTGTTTGAAATTGTTATTACAAAATTTAAAAACGAGAAATATTTTTTCCTAGATTGTTTTTGTCTTGGGACTTGTTTTGGGATGGAGTAGTACAAAACTACAACTTTCATTCTATAAAATTTAAATGCAGTTCTACCCGTGAATTCTTGCATTCTATTTTTTGGGGTAGGGAATTGTATTTTTAATCGGTTATGCCTATTTTGTTTATACATAATTTGGTATGACCGTAAAAAATTTCTAGGAGTAGTCTGTCCCAAACTAAATGTTCCTGCTATTTTGGTTTGTATTGAAATAAGACTTTGGAATTGCTATTTTCGACTTTTGGTAGATAAGTGTTTATTACTGTACTAAACTTCAACTAATAAAAAAGTTTTAGAAATGTAAAATAGACATTTTATTGGCACAGAGTATAATGATTGCTGTTTTCTTAAACAGTGTGCATTACCAAAATGGACGTTTAATTTGAGACGAGTATAATGATTGCTGTTTTCTTAAACAGTGTGCATTACCAGAATAGGGGAAGGCCTAGTGGTGCTCTTTCTATTGCTGGAGGTGGAAGTGGAAGCGGGAATGAGCTTGTTGTAAAGAGAAAAAGAGGGGCCTAGAAAATATGGTCCAATGCCTGCGTCTTTGGTTGCATCATCTGATCCGATTACAACGACACCACAAAAGAATACGGGAAGTCCTAGTGGTGCGCTTTATATTGCTACCCCTGGAAGTGGAAGTGGAAGTGGAAGTGGAAGCGGGAATGAGCTTGTTGTAAAGAGAAAAAGAGGGAGGCCTAGAAAATATGGTCCAATGCCTGCGTCATTCGTTGCATCATCTGATCCGATTACAACGACACCACAAAAGAATACGGTAAGTCCTAGTGGTGCGCTTTATATTGCTACCCCTGGAAGTGGAAGTGGAAGCGGGAATGAGCTTGTTGTAAAGAGAAAAAGAGGGAGGCCTAGAAAATACGGTCCAATGCCTGCGTCTTTGGTTACAACGACACAACAAAAGAATAGGGGAAGGCCTAGTGGTGCGCTTTCTATTCCTACCCCTGGAAGTGGAAGTGGAAGCGGGAATGAGCTTGTTGTAAAGAGAAAAAGAGGGAGGCCTAGAAAATATGGTCCAATGCCTGCGTCTTTGGTTGCATCATCCGATCCGATTACAACGACACCACAAAAGAATACGGGAAGTCCTAGTGGTGCGCTTTATATTGCTACCCCTGGAAGTGGAAGTGGAAGCGGGAATGAGCTTGTTGTAAAGAGAAAAAGAGGGAGGCCTAGAAAATACGGTCCAATGCCTGCGTCTTTGGTTGCATCATCTGATCCGATTACAACGACACCACAAGAGAATACGGGAAGTCCTAGTGGTGCGCTTTATATTGCTACCCCTGGAAGTGGAAGTGGAAGTGGAAGTGGAAGCGGGAATGAGCTTGTTGTAAAGAGAAAAAGAGGGAGGCCTAGAAAACACGGTCCAATGCCTGCGTCTTTGGTTGCATCATCTGATCCGATTACAACGACACCACAAAAGAATACGGGAAGTCCTAGTGGTGCGCTTTATATTGCTACCCCTGGAAGTGGAAGCGGGAATGAGCTTGTTGTAAAGAGAAAAAGAGGGAGGCCTAGAAAATATGGTCCAATGCCTGTGTCTTTGGTTGCATCGTCTGATCCGAGTACAACGACACCACAAAAGAAGAGGGGAAGGCCTAGGGGCAGTGTAAAGAAGGAACGGGTTGCAGATGTTGGTATGTTAATGTTTTATAGTTCCTTTATGTGTTTTAAATTGGCTTAATGATGTAGTTATATGATATCAATAACTTTTATTATGCAAACTTGTTATATAGCTAACGCATTGGGCTAGTTTGATTTTACTAATTGTAGCATGTTATACTAATTTCTTTTTAATGCATTATCGTTTTGGGAGGGTGTCCCATGATCTGCTTTGGTTTGTTTTCTTATGTGTGAGGATGGTGAAATTGCTTATAGGTTGGCAGAGTTTAGGCAGATTAAAAGGAAATTTAGTCATAGGTGGGAAGTCTTCATGGGTTACTCTTGACTGTGAGTGATGCCAAATTATTTTTAAACTGTGTTTATATGCTTGTGAGGAAGGATACTCTATCTTTGTAGACATTGGTGGCAGTAAGATGGAAATGTAGCTGACAGTCTATCAGTTAGTGTAGTTTAGCAATTAAGTAGTTTACATCTTTTAGTTAACTTTTCATTATTTGACTTTCACAATGTACTCTGTATAAATGCTGAGATGCAAAGTTAAAGTAAGAGGCTGCGTAATTGGTGTTAGAGCCAAAAGAGCAATCTTAAATGCATGATCTAGTAGTTAAGTGGTTGTTTTTTGTGTTGTCTTTTGGATGTAAAACACTAAGTAGTAATTAGCTGTTAGATATAGTATTCTGTAGTGTACTTGGATAACATATATTGTGAATCAAACCTGATAAATTTGTTGGTAATGGTGTGGAGATAATCATTGTATGCAAGTTTTGTTCTGGTCTGCAAGTTTTTTGATCTGCAAGTTATTTGGTCTTGAAGTTAATTGCTCTGCAAGTTTTTTGATATGCAATCTGACCTGGTCTTGTAATGGAGATGTGAGGGATGTTTGGCGGACTTATTTTGAAATTGGGACTAACGGTGTATTTTGGGTACAAGTTCAGAGACGATCGGTGTATTTTACTCTAAACTATATGTATGATGAGACTAGGGGGCTATTTGTTTGAACTTATTTTTGGGCTTATGTGATTTCGGCTTATTTTTTATAATCTTAAATGTTTTAGCTTTTTTTTAGACATATGGGCTTATGTTAGCTTACTGTAGCATAATAAGCTTATATAAGCCCACAAGTCTCAAAATAAGCTGGAAAATTTGAGCTTATGAAAAATAAGCCCAAATTACATAAGCTCAAACAGGAGTTATTTTCGTCTTATATTGAGCCTAGTTGAATGACTTGCCATAGTATATCGTAGTCTTTTATTCATGTTGCTTAGGTGTCGTATGAATTAGTTATTATTATGTACTCAATATGTTTACTTTAGTGATAGTTGGCATTAGCCACAATCTCCTCATGATCTCTGCTTAAAATTATGCTACAGAAACATGAACAAGCTTGCATCGTATTATCATAGCTCTCTTTTTGTATGCTAGATGTGAGATTAATAGCCTTTATCAAGCACATCTCTGTTCATTTTCAATTGTAACTTGTTGCTAATTAGATCTGGGCTTGGGTTATTGGCGAGAAGTTTTCTAGTCAAGTTTAAAGCTATTTATATGCTGGTAACTGAAAATGAAGATGTGTTTGCGTAAGCAAGATATTCAATAACGTTGTTTATGAACTTAAGCTATGTGTCAGTTGTGATTTATGTGAGATATTTATACTCTAATTGTAAGTATTGAGAATTTTGTTCCCGTAGCCGGTCTCTCCTGGCATCACTTGCTTTCATGTATTATGATGTTTAGCTAATGATAATATTTGTTTGCAGCCATCACACAAGTCATTTATGATACAAGAAGAAGCTTGCAAATGAGGCAGAACAGGCCTACTCCTCACTGAATTCGCATGAGGACCGACAACACCATCAGGTAAAGTCACTTAATTATGGATCATTGTATTCACAATGATTTCAATCTATAATTGTAGTTAACATAGCTTTTTGTTTGGTTCAGGTACAACGCTAAGCGCAGGCATTGGCACAGAATCAAGCTTGGATTCTGAGGTGCTTTTGCAGCTAGTCAGTATCAACCATGAATCGAAGTTTATGTTAATAGTTTTATCGTAGCTCAAGTGAGACTGTTGTCATCTATGACTCTTTATTTAGTATTGCAACTTATGTGTGACTTAAAACTGTGAAGGTTTTAAGTATGCTATTAATGTCGGATGAAATTTATCTTTTGGCAAATAGTTAAAAACTTAATATTTTGTGGATGTATCTTTGACATATCAGATTTTCTGAGCATGGTTTTATTTGTCATTTGTCAAACTAACATCCAGAAACATTGTCATTTTGAAAGAGAGAATTTGTAGTTCCAGTCTTTAGAATTTGGGAGATTTTCACCGAGTAATGTACAGAGTTTTTTTTTTTTTTTTTTTTTTTGGGCTAAAGGGTCTTCCACCCGGTAAAATGATGTATAGAGATGATAATGTATAGAGAAAACTAAAACACCCATTAGTCAACGTAAACATTAGTCATTCTAATATTATCAGGCCAAACCTACAATTACATTGTTGTTTGTAAAAGCTGATCAGATGGGAATTGTAGAAATTGGTATTGAACCTGAAAGCTAATCTTTAACCGTGTCATTGAAGAGTCTGTTGTCTTGAAATAAATAATGCTGCGGAAACATATACACGGATCCGTGATGCTCAGTGCGCTAAAAGTCGACTGAAACTATCTAAAACTAAACTACAGTCAAGTGAATATGAATTTGTTGGTGCTAATAATGTGCGCTAGCATGGAGTAGGTTACTAAGAATCTGCTAACATGCGCACATTATATAGACAAGTGGTTTTGTTTTTTATGGAAAATAACCACATCGGGACGAATTTCCTTTTCCGTAATTTGGTTTTGGCTCTTGTTGCCTTGCAAGCTGGATTTGAATGCACTTTTGATCGCTTTGCCGGAGTGGTGTGTCATACGCTGCTCATATGACTTGAGAGAACTTAGCAATTCTTGAATACCCAAAGTTTTAAAATCTTTTGGTGTTTTCAGTGACTGCTATAATTGGAACAATTTTTTCGGGAATATTAATGAGAATTTTCTCAACAACTCGTTGGTCTTCAATTTCATCACCATAACTTTTCATCTTGTTAATCAAATCGGTTAATCTAGATGAATAGTCATTTAGTGACTCATTTTCTTTCATCTTCGTGTTCTCATAATCTCGTATGAGAGTTTGTAGTTTTATAGCTCTCACTTTCACGTGTCTTTGAAATTCTTGCTTGAGCACCTGCACCTCCCAAGCTTCTTAACCTTAAGGTAAACAAATTAATACTCCTTTTTTGTTAACCTTGATGTAAAATTCAAACATTGTTTCACAAAATCATCGAAGTATAGCTACAAGTCGATATACCCTTGTTCATATTGGCAGGAGAAATTGGTGAGCCGCGCCCGCGCTGCAACACATCTGCCCAAAAAATTTACTGCTATCTTATGTTTTATTAACCATGGACTTTGCGGTATACTATTTGTTCAAATTTGGGTTACTGATCCTTTTCTCTTACAACTCTTAATTCAGTGTTAAGTGTAGATTCCACCTGCAGCACCCTTAACGTCATCATGGAACCTTGTGGAGTGTGTGAAGTGGTGTCAAGAGCGCTCAGTCCTCACTTGTGGATTCTTACCGCTAGGTCAAACACAAAGTTATAGATCATTATTTGTCTTCAAACAGCACATTCGGGAGTTCTTGAACTTAGAATTTGTTGTCCCAGCCGTGTATCAATATGGATCGGTTTGGTTGAGTCAAATATAAAATGCAAACAAGTATAAACTATAGATAACTTATTATTTGTCTAACCATTGTAATAATACATAGTATCAAGTACTTATAGGTTTCCAAATGGTGTAATGAACCATTGTAACCTTTCACTATAAAGTCATGTCTATTTGAATGGGTGTGATGAACCTTTGTGATGGTTCGGTTTAGTCACAATCCAAACGATGTGTTCCTTCACTAAAAGGTATGCATGAATCGTTGCATCCTTTCCTAATTTACAGAAAATAAACTAACATAACTAACTTTAACTAACTACGGTTAATAAGTTTCTAATCTACAATATTGGTCCTTCACGTTTTCTTCAAAGCCATGTCGAGATTACACTTTGGTTTACATTCTCCTCCTTAATCTTGATCATTGCTTTGTCCGAGATCTTGAACTCCGAGCATTTGTCTCATAGTTGTAAACTTGAGTCTTGGTAAAGCTTTAGTTAGTATGTCTGCTATTTGTAGTTCTCCGCTAACGTGTTCTACATCTATATGACCATTCTCTACGCATTCACGAATGAAATGATAGCGAATGTCTATATGTTTACTCCTTCCATGAAATACTGGGTTCTTCACGAGTGCTATTGCTGATACGTTGTCAACTCTAAGCGCTATCCTTTTTTCTTCAATTCCAGTTAGTTCACTAAGTAAACGTTTTAACCATAAGGCTTGACATGCTGCTGCAGTAGCTGCCATGAATTCTGATTCACATGATGAGAGCGCCACTGTCGGTTGTTTCTGAGTACACCAGGTAATAGGTGACTCTCCAAAGTAAAATACGATTCCAGTAGTTCCTTTTCCTTGATCGGTATTGATTCCATAACTACTGTCACTGTAACCTGTTATCTTGCAGCCGTCTTCCTTCTTGTATATTATTCCATGTTATTTTGTTCCTTTGACATATCAGATTACTTGTTTCACTGCCTTCAGGTGATGTTCCTTCGGGTCTTGCATAAATCTGCTGAGTAGTCCGACTGAGTAACTAAGATCCGGTCTTGTATGTAGTAAATATCTGAGGCTTCCAATTAAGCTTCGGTAATAAGTTGCGTCAACTGATTCTCCATCTTCCGCCTTGACCAACTTAGTGCCGGGATCCAATGGTATCTTTGCATCATTGCTATCCTCCATACTTGTTTCTTTTAGGATCTTGTTAATATATCCGGTTTGCTTGATTTTAATTTCTCCTCCTGTCTGTGTAACTTCTATCCCAAGGTAATATGCTAGCAATCCTAAATCGCTCATTTCAAACTTTTCTTCCATCTGGGATTTGAACAAGTCTATCTCTTTCTTTGGAGTGCCCGTGATTATTAAATCATCTACATATACTCCAACGATAAGTGTTGAATTCTTGCTTCTTTTCGTGTAGACTGCTTGTTCTAGATTACATTTCTTAAAATCTAATGACTTTAAGGTTTGATCAAGCTTCACATTCCAAGCTCTTGGTGCTTGTCTTAAGCCATACAAAGCTTTTGTTAGCTTGTATACTTTTCCTTGGTTTCCTTGTTGAATAAATCCTTCAGGTTGTGTAACATAGACTTCTTCCTTCAATTCTCCATGTAAAAATGCTGATTTTACATCTAAGTGGTGTACTTGCCATCCATGATATGCTGCTAGTGCTAATATTAATCGAACTGTCTCAATCCTAGCAACTGGTGCGAATACTTCATCAAAGTCTATTCCTTGTTCTTGTACATAACCTTTTGCTACTAATCTTACTTTATATCTGATGATCTTTCCTTGTGCATCTCTCTTGGTTTTATAAACCCATTTGAGTCCAATTGCCTTCTGATTTTCGGGCAAAGTAGTAAGAGTCCATGTGTTGTTCTTGTTGATTGAATCTAATTCGACTCTCATGGCCTCAATCCATTTTTCATCTTTTGATGTTTCCTTGTAGTTACGGAGTTCTTCTTCTATGAAGTATAAACTTGAAGTTTCTACTTCACTTGCATGTTGATAGATTTCAGTGATGTCTTTTAATCATCGCACTGGTCGGTGATCATATCTTTCTGAGCTTCCTAATGAGCTTCCAAATGAACTAATAGTAGCTCGTCTTTCACTTTCTGAGTTGGGTTCGTAAGTGTATGTTGGTGGTGTAATTGGTGATTCTGGATCTGGTATTGGATCTGGTATTTGATCCAGTATTTGATCTTCTTCATGATACGTGTTATCAATGTTTTCTATGTTGATCGGTGTAGGATTTCCATTATCAACTTCGTCTACCATAAAACTAGTCCAAAATGATTCTTGTGTGTCCGTATCATCTCCATTCTTATCCCAATTCCACGGTTTCATTTCCATAAACTTTACGTCCCTACTAATGTGTTTCTTCTTTCTTACTGGATCATATAGCCTACAAGCTTTTGATCCTTCCTCTACTCCTAAATAAACCATCGGTATGCTTCTGTCGTCTAACTTCTTCAAGTGAGGTATCGTTATCTTAGCATAAGCTATGCATCCGAATATTTTAAGGTTTTGTAGATTTGGTTTTCGTTTGTAGAGTGCTTCATATGGTGTTTTATCTTCCAGTGCTCGTGTAGGTACCCTATTTAGTATGTAAATGGCGTGCTTGACTGCTTCCGCCCAAAAAGTTAAGGGTAACTTCATCGCTTTCATCATACTCCTAGTAGTTGATAACACCGTTCTATTCTTTCTTTCAACTACTCCATTTTGTTGCGGTGAGTATGGTGCTGTTAACTGTCGTGCTATTCCATTGTCTTTACAATACTTATCGAATTCATTTGATGTGAATTCACCACCTCTATCTGTTCTTAGCATTCTTAACTTCAATCTTAACTCTATTTCAACTTTCTGTCTAAATTCCTTAAATGTGTTGAAAGCCTGATCCTTAGATGTTAGAAAATAGGCCCACATGTAACGTGTACAATCATCTACTAGTAAGAAGATGAGTTTCTTTCCGGAATGTGTTGTTGGACTTATGGGACCACAAAGATCTCCATAAACTAAGTCTAATGGGTTCTTTGATCTGAATTTAGCTTGGTTTGGAAATGGTGTTCTGCTGTGTTTTCCTAATAAACATGCATCACATACTTGTCCTGCATGATTTATTCTTGGTATTCCTTCTACCAATCCTTTTCTTGTCATCTTGTTGATATCATTAAAGTTCAGATGACCTAATCTAGCGTGCCATAACCATGCTTGGTTATCCATGTTTGCTAAGAGGCATATGGGTGTTTCTATTTGTAATCTAATACTGTAAAGTCTATTCTTCGACCTTTCTACCTTCATCAACAACTTCTTATTCTTATCATACAAAGTCAACTTGTTTCCATCCATGATGATCTTACAACCTATTTCGGTAAGTTGTCCTAGACTAAGTATGTTACTCTTGAGGTTTGGTATGTAGTAAACATCCGATATTATCTTTTGCTCCTTGTTTCTACATCCTAATAATATAGAACCTCTACCCTTTATCTATACATATGATCCATCTCCAAAACGAACGCGTCCAGTGATGCTTTCGTCAATATCCTTAAAATGACTTTTGGTTCCTGTCATATGGTTGCTTGCACCATTATCTAAATACCATATGCTAGCGTCTGTTGTAGCATACTTTCCGGGTTGTACTTGTCGTAGTCATTAATAGTGATGGTTCATCGTCTTCATAGATAAGGTTTGATTGTTCTTGAGTTGTTGGTGGACTTCTACATTCTTTCTTAAAATGCCCAAGTTTCCCACAATTGAAACATTTTACCTTCTTCTTCCAATCACCTCTATACTTATTGGGTTTGTAGTTGTGAGTTGAATTTTCTCCATTCGAGTTATCTCTTCTTCCTTTATTCTGCCAGTTTCCTCGTGAGTAGTTTGATCTACCCCTATATTTGTTAAATCGTTTCTTATTTCTAGAGTGTTCGCCTTGTGCGAATAATAAATTATCCTGGCTTTCTACTTGTCCTCCCTTTCGGAGTTTTATCCTTTCCTCGAATGCCTTAAGTTTCCCCGTGATCTCATCTAAAGTAATATCATCGAGATCATTCGTCTGTTCTATGGATGCTACTATCTGAATGAATCTATCTGGTGTGGAGTCTAACAGTTTTCATACTAAAAGTGATTCATCCAAGGTCTTTCCTAATTCTTTAGCCTTAGTGCTATATCTGTTAAGTTTGTTCGTAAATGCATCCACTGTCTCATCATCCTTCATTTGAAGTGCACTAAATCCTATCATTAGTCATTGTAATCGTGCCTGTTGCACTTTCTCTTCTCCTACGTGTCTCCTTTTCAATGAATCCCACAATTCTTTTGATGTTTCGCAATTTGCTATTTGTAAAATCACATCCTCGGTCAACGCTTGATATAGTAAGGCCATTGTTTCCTTGTCTTTCTTATCATCTGCTTGCGTATCTTCCTTTGGTTCTATTGTCTCCCACAAGCCATGTGCTTCTAATATAATCTTAATATGTATAGCCCAAACAGTATAGTTTGTGTCTTTTAGTTTAGGGCATTGGTATTGTGCAATAGGTGTCATGGGTTTAAGTGTAGTGTTTGGTGTGATTGTATCTTCTACAGACATCTTAAGTGAATTTATAATCTTCACGGTTTAATTTTATGGGAATTCTAACCAATATGGCATTCTTATTTCTACGGGAACAGAAATAGTTATCCGGGAATCCTAGTAATACGGGATCAATATATAGTTCTCGGGATTTCCTAATATTGAAGTAAATATCTATACTAAAAGTATAATTGAAATCCAAAGTTTTGAATTTTTGTGACCTCGTATGTTGTGTTAAATCACGACGATGTTCCCACTTGTGTCGATACCTAGAATGATATCAACCACGTTATTTCTTTCCTCGTCTCTTTCTCAACTTGGTTCCTACTACGTGCCTTAGACCCTTGTTATGTCTCGGCTTAACCTCCAAATCACCCTAAGTGTTTTTGGCCACGATCAACTTCAGGTTGTTGTCGTTGTTTCCTTTCTTCCAAGTTCTTTTCTTCAAAAAATACTTGCGTATTCTTCTGCCAAACAGCAATTCGATTGCTTTTCCTTTTCCTTTATACCCTACGGTATTCTATCAACGTCTAAACAAAATGTTTTGTTTGTCGTTCCGCTGTTGCTTGTATGCTATCTTTCGTTGTTCCACAATAATTCTCCTTCGTTCCTCTCTTCTTTTCCACACCGTATACCAACAAATTCTGTAAATAAATTCTGAAAACTATTCGGTATTCTTTCTATGCAGCGAGTGATCAAGTCACGTGTTTTCTTCAATTTGTTGTTGTCTCCTAGTATTGCCAACGTCCTTTCTTTGTTTCTTCTTGTACCGGTATCCTTCTATAATCCAAGCAACGCCTATATTTTCTGCGTGTCTTTTCTTCTTCTTTTCTTTGTGTATCGAGATGATACACAATTTTTCCAAGTCGACTTTCCTTTCCCTTGTTGTGTCGTAGTAAGCCACACAAGTTCCTTCCTGTTTTTGTTCTTAAACAAGAGTTTTCCTTTTGGTTTTGTTGTGTTGTTCGAATCAAAACAACAAACCAAGGCACCAAGTTTTGGTTCGGTGCCCTTTTCTGTTTGCAAATTCTCGACACAAAGAAAGTTGTACAAGTCTTTCTTATGTCCCTAAGTTATCTAACGCAATCCTTCTAGTGTTAACAAGGTTCGAAGGTATGCTATTGTTTCCTGAAAAACAATTCCAGCGTGGGCTTTTTGTTTCTGGTTTTGGGTTTCTGTCTCGATACAAGGTTCTGTGATGTTTCTGTTTTGGTTTGATTGTTGTAACGAGATGTTCCAAACGAGGCTCTTGATGCCAAATGTTGTCCCAGCCGTGTATCAATATGGATCGGTTTGGTTGAGTCAAATATAAAATGCAAACAAGTATAAACTATAGATAACTTATTATTTGTCTAACCATTGTAATAATACATAGTATCAAGTACTTATAGGTTTCCAAATGGTGTAATGAACCATTATAACCTTTCACTATAAAGTCATGTCTATTCGAATGGGTGTGATGAACCTTTGTGATGGTTCGGTTTAGTCACAATCCAAACGATGTGTTCCTTCACTAAAAGGTATGCATGAATCGTTGCATCCTTTCCTAATTTACAGAAAATAAACTAACATAACTAACTTTAACTAACTAACGGTTAATAAGTTTCTAATCTACAATATTGGTCCTTCACGTTTTCTTCAAAGCCATGTCGAGATTACACTTTGGTTTACAGAATTATCTCTCATTAGTGTCTTTATCTTTTAACCATTATTTTTGGGTTACATATTACCTGGTTTTGTCCGGTATGTCTGGACATTTTCATCCTCGAGTAGTTTATGTTTTCATACACCTAGATTTTAGTTTAAGTTCTAGACACCCTAAATCTTTTAAGAAACCACTGGCATCCTGTAACCAAATACTTGCAAATTGCTCACGATCTGCAATTGGTACTACCAATTCGAATAGAATGTCATCAAGTACGATTTCCAGGCCATGTAGGCTTACATGCGGGACTCGTTCTTTGAAAACTATTTATCATCTACAAGGGGTTACATTCGTGAGATCACTTCTTTAAACCCCATTTATCACATATTAACTTCCAGATAATTTAGCTGTTGGTTGACACTACTAATTGAAACTTGGTAGTACTTATTGCAGGGGCTGTTTTGTTTTGGTTTGTGAGGGACATAATGTATGAGACACACACAACACTTGTATTATTATTACTTGACTGGATAATCAACTTACATACCCATACATATTCATAGTACACACAACTTCTGGAAGATGCTAAAACATAACAGGCACTTGCCCAAACTACCAAACACAACTGTTATAAACCTTACTGCTAAAACATAACTACTTATTAGAACTGCAAATTTAAAATTCAAACGCCACCAACTGTGACTTAATTTTCAAGCTGCTACATTAACTTGTGGCTTGAGTTTATCCTTAACACCAATCATATAGTCATAATATCATTCACAGACATTACATTTTGTGCAGAACTTGATCTTCAAAATGTTTCACGTTTCCTCTCGGGTTCCCTTCAAATCGTCCAATCTTAAACCACTTAATCTCTTCATCCAGTTCCACCGCGGCCGCCTTCCCACCAACGACCAAATCCACCAAAATCCTCCCAACAACAGGAGCCATCTTAAACCCGTGGCCTGAAAACCCACCCGCAACCACAACATCCTCACCAAACCCACCTCCCAAGAAGTCAATCACATAATCCTCATCCGGTGTCATCGAATACAAGCACGACTGACTCATCACCGGTCCATCCTCCCATTTAACCCGATCACCAAACGTCAACTTGAGCCACTCCTTCAAATGCTCAACAACCATCTCAGCAGGCCTCCATGTCCTACTATCCGGATCACATTCTCTCCAACGTTGAACCACCACTTTAATCAAATCAGGAAACTCCAAAGCAGGCGTCCCATAAATATGCGGCTCACCAAAGCTAGAAAACGTCGGAAAACCTTTCCCTAAAGCGAAATCCTCCTCACACCCCTCTTTTATCCTCCAGTAAAAAATTGTAATTTCAACCGCTTGTATAGGCAAATTCACCAATCCTTTACTCACATTTCTAACCAACTTACTAACCCAAGCACCCGCAGTAACAACACATTTCTTTCCATAAAACATCTCCCCCAAGCCACTCCTCACCACCACACCACCTTTCTCCTCATCAACCACCACGTCAGCAATCTCCGTCTTGTCCTTCACAAGCACCCCATACTTAACCGCTAACGTCTGGAACATAGCAACAGCCTTAGTAGCCTTAAGCACACCTCCATTTTCACTCACAAGCGCGATGCAACCCTCAGGCACGCTAACCTTACCACAAAACTTAACATTCACCTCCTTACTATCCATAACTTTATGATCAATCCCTTGCTTCTCACAGTTCGTGATCATGGCCAACAATGAAGTATTATCAGATGGGCCTAAGTCTAGTTGTTCTGTCTTGAAATAAACATTATATCCGACATCGAGTTCAGCTTCTCGCCATAGTTTCTCGGATTCTATGACCATAGGAGGATAGTACGCTTTAGGATAAGTTGCACGTATAGTTCTGGATTCGCCATGCGAGGATCCTCTATAGTGGAGCAAGTCAAATTGTTCAAGTAACAGAGTTTTTAGACCTTGTTTTGCTGCATGATATGCAGTTGAGCTGCCCATAACACCTGCACCTATGATGATCAGATCAAACTGAGGTAAATTTGACATGTGTTTTTAATTGGTTATTGATCAGATGATATGTGCTTTAGTTTTTGTGTTATGGTGTTTTTGGTAAAAAGGTTAAACTGCATGTGACGACTATATGAAGAAAGGCGGCAATATTATAAGGTGAATTATTAACGGTTGTTTTGTTGAACTAATAGTTGGTCAAATATTGTAGGTTCTTGTTGCCATAAATTAATCTCACATGTGTAGACCAAATGTGTAGAAAACAAACTTGCATTTCTCTTGTACAAAATAACATGTTTAAATTTTACCCAACTATTCTTTTATCAACCTCAAATATGAAACGGTCTTTACTAGAATTGTTGTTGTTGTTGGTGGTGCTGCTGCTGCCGCCGCCCCCAAACACTTGGATACGCCGTATCCCTAAGTGGGATACGCCGTATGCCTAGCTGAATCCAATATGCCATATCCATAAAACTGGATACGCTGTATTGGCTAAACTGGTGCAGTATCAACCGCAGAAAGCAACAACTTCTGTTGTAAATACATATGGCGCAACTACAAACTGTGCAAAGCCAAACTAAACATATATTTACTTCATAAAAACTGTACATAACATATATCATTCACCTAGACCCATACCAAAGTCAAAATGGGTCATTTCGGGTGAAAATGAAAATATGCCAAACACCCTTTTAACTATTTAATTTATATAACACAACGAGGACTACATTAACTTCATAATTCTGTGTTTGTACAAACCATGACCCAAAAGATAATCCCTAAGGCGTTTCTTGGTAAAAGAGAGGGTAAGGAATAGGCTCCATACCCACGAGCTCCACCAAAAGCTAAATCTCGACATTTTTACCCTTAAACATGACGAAGCAATGTAAGCAATAGCTTAGTGAGATAACATATATAGAAATAAAAATAAACATGACATGACATTAAAGTTTCTTCGTCGAACATTCTCTCCATGTAGCTATCTTAGGGTGTGTTTGTTTCATTAAGATGTTTTGAGTCTGAATATGACTACCACATCTTACTGGTAAGAGGTGGCTAAAAAGTCTGAATCTGACTGAAATAATGTTGTTTGTTTTTGTATAATTGTCTGAATGTTTTTAATTGTCTATTTTTTTAAAGTATATATTAAATTATAGCAATACGATGAATAATTAGTTTATGTATACATGAAACAAAACATTTTTATCATGAATTTTACACAATAATAAATTATTAAATAAATTATCTTAATACATATATATCTTAAATTTAACATAGTAAAAAATTATTATACGAATTGTCTTAAAATAAAACATAAGTCATTTCAAAACTTTGAAATTCGAACATGGTTTGAGTTTCACACTTTTTCAACAAACGTTGTTATGGTTGACACACATTTTATGGTCTCTCGAAAAAAATATCTCGGTAGCTAATTCAACGAACCCAAAATTGAGCCCAATTAAATCAACAAATTTTATTAGTAGTTATATATGTTCCTATTTAACTATATAAATAGCCCAATATAACTATCCTTACAGAAAACAAATGTACAATCCATACACTATCTAATTGGCCCTTTTTCAATTACCCTAAAAGCTATAACTAACCCTACATATATAACATCACTTCACTCGCTCAACCCTAACAACAACATATATGTGCAGTCACCAAAATAACCAAAACATGTCTTGGTTCACTTAAAACCAACAACACACATAAACAAATTGCAACCACTAAACCACGAACCACAAAAACCTCAAAAAAAAATGTTCAGAAACATGTTATTGGTTTTCTTGCTTTTTTTCTTTCTTGTTTAAACGAACCACAACCATAAAATAATCTTGGAATCTTGTTTTAAAGAACAAGTTCTTGCTATGGATCGATGATGATGGGTTCTTTGTGAAAATCTTTAAAGATTTTGAGATCTTTGTATTTTTAGGTGAAGTGTTTGAAGTGGGTGGGAGGCAACCAAATCTTTTTCAAGGTTAAGGTCGAGTAAGAGGGAGTAAGGGTTAGAGATAGTCAGACTCAAACATGTTCACAGCCTCTAACTGAGTCAGAGTTATTACGTCTGACCATGTCTGACTCATGATGAAAAAATAAACAACAAAAAGGTCTGACCGCGTCTGACCGGTCAGACTCAGATGCGATTCAGACATATTTTGCAAAAACAAACACACCCTTAGTATTTATTAGCACCTCTAGTTCCAGTAAGGAATGAGTTCTTGCTTGCCATACTTACTAGTCGTCCACCAAGGATGTCGTGAACCTTTGTTGGTTCTATATAGCTACAAATGCTCTAGTAGCCCACATAGGACGTCTAGTCCCCTTGTAGGGACCTTCTCTATCATGTTGTGCTATTCATCCACTAAGGATGTCTAAACATCATATTTATTAACTAATGAGCCACATGTATATACTAGTCATCCACATAGGATATCTAAGTCCCACTTCAGGGCGTAAGGCACTATTAAAGGCTCGGCTCGATTCATCCGCTACGGATGTCTAAGTTCCTTTTCGGAACATGTGATCACATAATATCACGTGTCGCCCACTTAGGACGTCTAATCCCATTTTTGGGTCATAATGCATATTAGTTATGCAAGTTATCCACTAAGGATGTCTACTTCATGTCTTTGGAACACATGTATGTCTGTTTTAGTCATGCCGTCGGCTAAGGACGTCTAAACAAGTAATAATACAACATTTAAACTAAATATGTATTTGATACGTGGGAATCGCACCAGGCTTTACCTCTCAAGGGATCTTGAGAAGCTTACAACCCCCACTAGGCAGGGTACCTAATCGTTGTAGTATAGTATAGTGACAAGTACCGGGGGATTGATCGTTCAGCTAGGAATAATGTCGCTAAGATTAGAAAACCTAATTACTAGAGCTAAAGGTGATGGATGATTATTTTTGTATTTTTATATTTTTTAGAAAGCAAGTAAAAATCTCGGGTTTGAAGGATAAGGGCGGAATTAGTTGCTAGTCAACTAACCCAATACTAAAGATGCAATCAAATTAAAATACTAGAAATGAAAATAAAACTAAATTAACTAAGGTTGTGATCAATAAGTGGAGAAGTTGTGTTTACTTAGATTTCACTACTCCCTAGATATCTTTTACACGTTAATTACTTGTTATAGTTGCGTGGATGACGGATTGTATTCCTTAATACCATTCATGGGGTAGCGCATTTAACTCCCCAATCCTATGAGTGCCTACTTCACTCCTATGTCTAGCCGGCTAAGAAGCTCCTAACATGGGATCATTAGAATTTACTCATGCATTAAATACAACCAATAAAACCTAGTGCCCATCGGTTCATGTTTCCTAAGACATTCAAGCATGTTACCATTTGGAGATCTGCCAGTTTCTTAAGCCTAACATTGAAATCATTCATCCAATACAACCATAAACAAGTAATCAACACATAATTAACATCTAGGTTTCATTAGATCCAAGCAAACACAAGAGAGATCTAGCCTAGCATAGTAGAATTAAGATAAGAACAAGATATAGACAACCAACACATAGACATATTGATTGAATTAAAAGAACACTTATCTTAATTACACTTGAAAGGTTTCAAGGGCTGAAAACCCTTGAAAAACCTGTAAAAATCGTATTAGGTTCGGCCTTAGGGTTTCTCCAAAACTTCCTCCCTTAATGTGTAAAAATTAGAAAACTATATATAGGAAATAGGGTCTGACGGCGTCAAGACCAAATTGGTGACGCCGTCATCTCGCCGCCAAAATACTTCTCGGACTGCCTTGATCTACATTTGACGCCGTCACGTTATAACTTTTTCCAGGCCGTCATGCATTTTACTCTTGGCGCTCTTCCTTGTGACGCCGTCATTTTTGTACTGGGTCGTCATGGAAATTACTCTTGACGCCATCAAAATATTACTCTTGACGCCGTCACCTACTGTTCCCAGCTTGGAAAATTGAGACTTTGCCGTTTTCTTCACTTTTATGCTCCAAAAACGTCCAAAATGCCTTCTTTTCCAGATTTCACTCCCAAAGTACCTAAAATCACAAAAGGAACAATTTAGGGCAATATTTGATCAAATAAATTCAATTCCGGGTTTAAATGACCCCCTAAAAGTGGTTCATTTTTCGCCTCATCATATACCCTTACACTTGAGATTTGCTTGTCCTCAAGCAAATGCGCTTTTATTCTACTCAAAATACAAGTTAGGTGTCATTTAACACTAATATAAAAGTAATTACAACAAATAATCGTTCCACTAAAGACCAAAGACAAGCACGGAGGTCATACACAAGCACCTCATAAATTGTGTTTAGATACTCACATCTCTCGGGTGTAATAAAGTATAAATTACAATATGGAAACGGAAGATATCTCTCACTACCTGTCATAGCAAAATAGATTACCATAGGCTTGGGAAAGGATCAAACCTCCACCACATGGTGTAAGCACCTAGGATAAACTATCAAAGAGGTCTTTTAAAGGGTTGTAACGTTAGGTGTAGGGATATGAAATACATGGTTTTGTTGGATAAAGGCAGTTTTTACTGGTGGCGAGTTAACAATCTTGGTTAATTACATGTACAACATGGCGTTGCTAAGCCAAGACTAGACTCGACTTAAGCTAATAAATGAAAAATAACAAAAACATAAAATAAACATAGAATAAAAAGGGATGGTAGTCCGTATGTTTTTTTCTCTTTCACTTTTTTCTATTTTTTCTTCTTTTTTCTTGATTTTTCAATTTTTTTTTTATTATTATTATTTTTTTTTGCATACACTCTTACCCTACCATCCAAAATAATACATCATAGGGAATGGAAATTTCCCTTACACTTGAATCTTTACATACTTTACAATAAACTAATCTAATGAATCGAATTAAGAAAATCAAAACACTTGGAGCTCTTTTAAGATTAACGTACATACGGGGGTAATATATGATGTTCTTCCCCATTACTCCATAAAATAAGTACTTACCCATGAGTCCCAATCGTCCCAAAACAATATGTACAAGGATATGACTCGACTTAGCAACCATGTAATCAATTAGATAGTTAACTTAGGGTTTAACAAATAACAATAATGCACTAAAAATGAGCGCATACACGGAAGGCTAAGGCGATTTGGTTGTACATTTAAGTGGGGTGTAACAAATTCTTCCTTTAAGTAAAATGCTTAAAGTTAGAAACGAAAAGATAGGCTCGGAGAGGTGTACTAGGGGTTTCATGTACTAAAAATGAGTACAACGCTAAGGTGTGGGAAAAATTAGTTGACTTAACTAGCCAAGTAATATGACTTAAATGGTCAAGTAATTATGATACGGGTTTAACACAAGGGTGATCCTAATGCCTCTTATCATGTAGTAAATCCTACCACACGAATGTAGTCTCACTAGCGGTCTCGGGATGCATCACTAACGCAAGTTCTAGAATCTAAATGCTACCGGTACACTCATAAGCACTAATAGTAAATGCTTTTCCTATCAAATCTAAAGGCGAACCTCACATATTTGGGTGGAAAATTTTTCTGAATAGTACGGTTTTGTGCTAGTCATACAATCTCCTATCCATGAGACGCTTGCTATGGCTAAAGTTTCACTCCTAAATGTTGTAAAAAATTTTAAATTTGGCGCTAAAATTGCACTAACAAGTATTTCTCATAGTTTTATTACACATCTACCATCAAACAAACAAACTCAAGCGAAAGTGTATTTGTAAGGTATCATCATTTTACCCTCCCCTTACACTTAGGATGAACATTGTCCCCAATGTTCAAGTAAAGAATGTAAAAGTGAAATAAGTAAAACAAATGAAATCAAATACTCCCCTGATTCGCTCGGTATGGATAATATGGTGGCCAGCTTAAATCTTCCTCCAAGAAAATGAACAATCAAAGCTTCCCTTCCAGAATATAAATCATCTTCTTGTCATACATAACCTGTAAATCCTGAGAAAACAAACAAGACAACCTCGCATAAAATCGGCGGCATCCTACATAAGTTTCTAAATCCTAGAAAACAAGATAAGATATAATGCTTGTGGAATGAAGTTTGCAGATTTCCTGGAGATTATAAAACTTAATAATTTAACAAAAACTTTAAGACTCCGTTAGAAAAACAAAACCGGTAAAATTTCCAGATTTTTACCCGTGACGCCGTCAAGAGCAAGCTCGTGACGCCGTCAGGATTGACCTGTAGAAATTCTTATGTTAAGTTTCCGGAAAATTTCTAGAAAAACGTGGTCCTACTTCCTGGAAAATCCTGCAAAACTTCATTATGACTCAATACAAGTATTTGACTCTAACAAATACGAATACACATGTTCATTTAATATTGTGGAGAATCATAATCGGGTTGTTTCTTAAAAACATATTTGGGGTTTCCCCTTACACTTATCTTTTGCAAAAATACCTTTAGGTGGAGTTAAGACTAGGCCAAACAACAAAGTAAAGTATTTCCACTTTTTAGTTTAGAAACATGATCTACCAACAATAAAAATAAAGCATGCATATGGAAGCAAATAACAAACAAACAAAAATTAAAATCACACAAAGCATGGGTTGCCTCCCAAGAAGCGCTTTTCTTTATTTACGGGTCTTGTAGCTAGACTCAAGGTCATGGGTTACTACGTAATCTCATCCCTTGAGATGATGTACCCCATATAGTTGTGATCATTACTATTGTGGTGGTAGTGCCTTAACCTGTCGATACTTGCAATCACCTCTCCTCCTACTTTACTTCTTAGGTTAACCATCCCATCTTGGCTCATGCTCTCAATTGTGAAGGGCCCATACCACCAAGGACTTGGTTTATCGGGTGGTATTGTTGTTTCCAAATGTCTTAAGAGTACCAAGTTCCCTTCCTCGAATGGTACATGACTTTCTGCTGGTCGATTATGTTCGAATTAGACATGAACCTTATTGTTTTTGCTCCTGTCATATTTAGCCTCCTTGTAGCTTTTGATTCTTGCCTCCCATGCAAGAATTTTATTCTGAACACGAATGGGTGTCGTGTCAATGTTGTTTTTGAGCTTTCTCCAACTCACATTCTCATGCCCATTCCGCGGGGTCATGGGGAAGCTAATCTTTCTTTTCCCAGATTTAAGCTCAATTTTCCTCCCTTCATACTTAATGACAGCTCTAGCGGTGGCGAGGAATGGTGCCCCGAGGATTATTGGCATGCATCCATCTCCCTTATCATCGATGATCATAAAATCAACGGGGTACATAAACCCTGCGACATTAACTAATACATCTTCTGCGATTCCTAGGGGATATACGTATGAGTGTCCAGCGAGAGATAACCTAACACGAGTAGGGGCTGGCATTTCTGACGTTAGTTGGATGTAAATAGTTAGGGGCATAAGATTTACTTCCGATCCTTGGTCGTCGAAAGCATTAAGATATTTCAAATCCCCGATACTAGCTGGTATCTCAAAGTTCCCACACGCCACCTGCTTAGTAGCCACCTTTTGTACCAATAGTTTCTCGAATATTGGCCCCCCAGGTAACATATCATACTCATCTTTTCCCCCTTCCTCTTTCTCAGAATCCTGTTTGGAAGGTTGGTTATGCCCGTCACCCTTTATCCAATTTGTTATGGTGTTTTCGTTTATATCATGTTTCAAGTAGTGACTCAAGGGTTGGGATCTTGGCGGCTTTTCTAAGGTCTGTTTAGTGGAGGCTTCTACCTTCTCGTCATCCGTGTGGACAATTGTGATGGAATTAACAAATTGGGTAGTGGGGGTGACGCTTTCTTTCCTTAGTAGTATTCTTTCGGGGGTTCTCTGGTTGGCATACTCCTCCAATTGACTCATCATCTCATTCATTTTCTCTTTCATCTCCTCTTTTTGCTTATAAACTACTTCCTCGAATCTAGCAAGCCGATCTGAATGAGCTGCCATGTATTCTCTCATCCTAGCTTCAAACTCCGAGCTAAGCTCCTCGGGCGGGGAATAAGGTGAGGCATAGTTTTGAAAAGTCTCGATGTTTTCTCTAGAGGGTGATTCTGATAATGGTTTTGAAGTCGGTTTCGAGATAGAATTGACAGTAGCTCGTCTAAGACTAAAAGGTTTCCGTTTCCTTTCCTCAAAATAGTCTACTTTTGCCTCGAGTTTGCATAGGATTTCATCGGGTAATTCGGTGGTTCCTCCAGGTGTTGAGACTGCATTGATGGCCGTGTTTATTGCATGCTTAAATTCCCATATCTCTTGATTATCGGTGGCGAGCTCCTCAATAATTGCCCAGGACTCCTCGGCGTTCTTATCACGCAGTTTCCCTCCTGCGGCCCTATCGATTGTACGTTTAGTGTGATAGTCAACATGGTCGTAGAAAATTTGAACTAATAACCAAAGGTTTATACCATGATGAGGGACCTTATGGAGGAGATCCTTAAAACGGGCCCATGCTTCGTAGAAAGTTTCACCCCGATGTTGTTCAAACATCAAAATGTCCCTTCTAAGCATTGCAGTCTTTTCCGGTGGGAAGAACTGAGTAAGGAAGCGATTGGCGAGATTATCCCATGTGGTGATGGATCCCGCGAGTAAACGCTCAAGCCATTGACTAGCTTGATCCCATAGAGAGAATTGGAATAGGCGTACTCGGGTAGTCTCTCTAGTTTCAACACCTAGGTCTATGGAATCTACAATTATAAGGAAGTCCTTTAGATGTTGGTTTGGATCTTCAGAAAGAAGTCCATGGAATAAACATCCGCTTTGCACCAACCGGATGGTGTCGGATCGCAAGGGGGTCACATTGGCTCCGGTGAGCTCAATGGTGTTTCGGTAGCCTTGGTGGCTAGGTCGGGAATACTCTCCTAAGGTTCGGGGCCTAAGGGGTTCTAGTGGTGGGTTTTGTTGTGGTTGGATGACGGGTTCAAAGATGTTCCCGTTGTCCATGATGTCGGGTGGTGAAGAGTTACGAACAAAGACACAAAGAAATAAGATAGACTAAAGAAACCTAAAAAATAAAAATAAAATCTTACTAGAAAGGAATCTAGCAAGTAGACCTAATAAAAAGAAGTTCTAACCTAGACAATAACTATTTGCCCGGGCTGCGGCGCCAAAAACTTGATACGTGGGAATCGCACCAGGCTTTACCTCTCAAGGGATCTTGAGAAGCTTACAACCCCCACCAGGCAGTGTACCTGATCGTTGTAGTATAGTATAGTGACAAGTACCGGGGGATTGATCGTTCAGCTAGGAATAGTGTCGCTAGGATTAGAAAACCTAATTACTAGTGCTAAAGGTGATGGATGATTATTTTTGTATTTTTATATTTTTTAGAAAGCAAGTAAAAATCTCGGGTTTGAAGGATAAGGGCGGAATTAGTTGCTAGTCAACTAACCCAATACTAAAGATGCAATCAAAATAAAATACTAGAAATGAAAATAAAACTAAATTAACTAAGGTTGTGAACAATAAGTGGAGAAGTTGTGTTTACTTAGATTTCAATACTCCCTAGATATCTTTTACACGTTAATTACTTGTTATAGTTGCGTGGATGATGGATTGTATTCCTTAATACCATTCATGGGGTAACGCACTTAACTCCCCAATCCTATGAGTGCCTACTTCACTCCTATGTCTAGCCGGCTAAGAAGCTCCTAACATGGGATCATTAGAATTTACTCATGCATTAAATACAACCAATAAAACCTAGTGCCCATCGGTTCATGTTTCCTAAGACGTTCAAGCATGTTACCATTTGGAGATCTGCCAGTTTTCTTAAGCCTAACATTGAAATCGTTCATCCAATACAACCATAAACAAGTAATCAACACATAATTAATATCTAGGTTTCATTAGATCCAAGCAAACACAAGAGAGATCTAGCCTAGCATAGTAGAATTAAGATAAGAACAAGATATAGACAACCAACACATAGACATATTGATTGAATTAAAAGAACACTTATCTTAATTACACTTGAAAGGTTTCAAGGGCTGAAAACCCTTGAAAAACCTGTAAAAATCGTATTAGGTTCGGCCTTAGGGTTTCTCCAAAACTTCCTCCCTTAATGTGTAAAAATTAGAAAACTATATATAGGAAATAGGGTCTGACGGCATCAAGACCAAATTGGTGACGCCGTCATCTCGCCGCCAAAATACTTCTCGGACTGCCTTGATCTACATCTGACGCCGTCACGTTATAACTTTTTCCAGGCCGTCATGCATTTTACTCTTGACGCTCTTCCTTGTGACGCCGTCATTTCTGTACTGGGTCGTCATGGAAATTACTCTTGACACCGTCAAAATATTACTCTTGACGCCGTCACCTACTGTTCCCAGCTTGGAAAATTGAGACTTTGCCGTTTTCTTCACTTTTATGCTCCAAAAACGTCCAAAATGCCTTCTTTTCCAGATTTCACTCACAAAGTACCTAAAATCACAAAAGGAACGATTTAGGGCAATATTTGATCAAATAAATTCAATTATGTGCTTAAATGACCCCCTAAAAGTGGTTCATTTTTCGCCTCATCAGTATTACTAAGGTCACATGGATCATTACGGGCTATTTTGACCGGTCTACTATATTTCACATATAAGCTTATAGTAATAATACATAAGTCGTTATAATTCAAATTATGCAAATATACTAACATGAGCTCGTAACACGAGTATAACACATGTACATGAACCCGAGTACCATGAAGTGAGTGGTACACCTAACGGGTTACTAAGGTCCCGTTTCTATTCTTATATACATTACTGTCACACCCCAAAAATATCAAAGGTGACCTGGGGTATGACGTTCATAGCACAAAGAATACAAGATATAAAGAACGACCTCTACATGAGTCGTTTAAAATACATCCCTTGATTCATTTAAATAAATAAGGTTTTCCAACAAGACAAATTCCCATAGTTTCACATCAAAATAAAAGATATGTTTTGATACAATCAAACGATAATAGTTTATGCAAGAAATCTCCAATGCGACGCAACCGCAACGACGACTCTAGCATGAGACTCCAAGTGCTAAGCAAGATCATGCAAGTTATGGACCTGAGGAATACATTCTTATAGGTGATGTTGAATATATAAACATAAAAGAAACATATAAACGCATCGGAAAATCACCAACAAGGATCCATATAGCCATATGATCAATCAATAATAAACAACAACAAGGTTATACCTTTGTAGCGTGATCGGTTGAATCGTATGGAGACCGTCACCAACGTACATGAATCACCAATGAAACCGAAGTGATCAATGGAGATCACCTCTATGTGTTGCCCACACTACACCTCACCGTATAACCCTTCAATGCTAGTCCTTAACCCCGTAACCTTGGAATGGCCTTTGAATAAGCAAGATTCAAAGGAAGAGATCAAGAAAACCAAAACCCTAGATGGGTGTTTTCTTTTTACCGTACAATAGAGGGAGAGAGAGGGAGAGAATTATGGTAAATTATTTAATCACATTATGAGGAAATCACTCCCATATATTTGACCAAAAAATTCAAACTAAACCTTCCCTTGTAAGCCTTTATGGCCGAACATTCTATGGGCTCAAATGGGCTTCCCATTTGTTTTTCTAGTCCAATGGATTAAGTACTTTACTTAGTCATTAGAAGCCCAATAGCGATCCCGAGTTACGTTAGGTTATTTATATATCATAGATACAATAAACACGACATAAAAAGAGGTACCTAAGTGTATATGTGTGTGACCCCATAGGCTCACATATGTCTAGCCATATAATTATTTATTATGACACAAGCATACTCCAACAGCTCCCACTTGCGACGTCATAATAATCAAGTAATTATACAAGTAAAGGTTAGCGTCTAGCAACACGCCAATGCCCCTAAAAATATGTGAGGGTAGTTTCTTAAACTTCTCATTTAAATGGTTTTTATATGTCATCCATACTTTTGCTACAGATACTATGTTAAACACTAGATATGGATCAAAGTCATTCCATTTGTTCAACTATTATGTTTCTCGATCTAAATATTGAAGAAGATTATCAAGTGAATTAAGATTCATCTTAATCTCATTTGGGTACGGCCATACAAACATCTGTTCAATTCATCGAGGGGCCCAATAGTATCTAAACTCCATGACATGTGGAGGAACAAATCCTATTTTGACTGCACATATGATTCATGTATTTCAAATCACTCCTGAAGATGGTTTTTATAACTACCTTATTCAGGACAGCGTTTAACCATATCAAAGAATGAAATTCCACACATGCAAGACCTACTTGCATCTCAAGTCTGAGGATAAGAGACATAACCATTTGCGAGATTCACTATTGACGCCGATCCATGCAGTGAATACTCGAAGGTTGAGTCAGTCCAATGTTCATCACAATGAACAACATGTGATTTTGGTAAATAAATCACCAACACGCTCACATTTGCCTTAATTCGATGATACTCCCGTATCGTCAAATGACAATGGACAATTTAGAACAAATAAATTATTCATGGATTAAACATGCAAATATAAAATATAGTTGATATGAATGAAAACGACTATAACCATTACATCAATTCATTAAAGATACAAATTGTTCAACATTCCAATTATTCAAATACTAAAAACATATTTACATGAGACTATTAGCAAGTCGAAGCCTAATGTTCCTAGCATGGTCCACATGTTTGGTACATGACATTGTTTTGTTAAAGGATCAGCTAAGTTTTTATCTGTGTGAACTTTGAGGAGACGCATATCACCACTTGTCACACCTCACCAAGGAGGAAACGCGAGGGTGTAACTTCATGGATATCGTCACAACACATGGTGTCTATATAGAGAACAACTACATGCACAAAAATAGAGCAAAGTACAAACACAAAGTGTTGTAACAATACCTCAAAATAAAATAACCAAAACAAAATCCAAAACAATACATAAGATCCAAACAAAATGATAAACCACTTCCAATGCAACTAGGGTCTCATCTAATCACATCCTTCTATCTTATCCTTAGAAAGCTCACCTGAAAATGATGCTTAAAACGTCAACATAATGTTGGTGAGATTCATAGGTTTAAGACTCATACACGCTAGGCAACCAAAATCACTGTGATTATAAAATATAGCTGGACAAATAATTACAGTTATCATACAAGCTACATATGTTCATAAACCAACCATCACACAAAAGGCAACCATCGGGCGGAACGTGCCCACCGATCTAAATCCACAACATCCGGGCCGGAACGTGACCCCCGCTCCAAATAATGGGTAATCAATACCCTCCGATCGGACCACACAGAATAAAAGTGAGTAGGAGTACTACTCTCCAATTAGGTCGTATGAACGAGCAACAGGGTAAGTACCCTCCCAATTGGACTACACAGCATCACACAACATTTCCACGTCGCATAACCATTCACATATAGCATACATACGATGACAATATAAGTCCAAGCTCTTTGACACACACATAATCACAGTAACCCAAAACATTTAAGACAAGCATCATTTCCATCCCAAGTTTAAAATAAAGTAAAAATATGGGACTATGAACTCACCTCAAACCTTGCAGCTTCCACAAAACAAATCACAATCTATAACACAAAAAAAAAAAAATCCACATTACACATGGTCAAGCTAAAAGCTATAACCCATGTAATACACATATGATGGATGTCTAAGACTCATATGACCCATTTAGCAAAAGGAAAAGGCGAAAACCTCAAACAAATACCCAAATGTTGTAAAGATTCTTTGCTTAAAGTGATTACAGAAAGTGTTGGATTTTTTATTCTTCTGTAAGTGCAAGCGAGTAAATACATAAAAAAAAGTGTGGGATTCATTTTCTATGCAAGATGACTGACCTCTATGGATAGTGCCTAGGCAAGGTAAAGACCATTTTCGTAAACACATGTTTTTTAGTTCATTCTCATAAACTCGGTGACTATTTAGTACAGTTTCGTAATTCGATTTAAAAAATAAGCCGAAATCACATAAGCCCAAAAATAAGCTCAAACAAATACCCCTAGTCTCATCACACATATAGTTTATAAAAAATTATCATTAATAACACCAAATGGTTTTCCAATAACACCTAAATAAACTATATAAGTCATAGTCACTATATTAAAATCCTTAAAACCCAGAATCAAATAAACATCCAACACATCACACAAAAGCCAATACAATCCATAATAATATTTTTTTTCTTCTTTTTCTCTCTTGATCGATCATAATTTGCAGAAAATAAGGGTTATGGGTCGTTTTTATGGGCTATATGGGTGGAGGATTGGGCTTGTTTGGGTTGGACTAGGATTCCATATTGCTAGGAATTGTATTTGGGCTCAAATTAGGTTTCTTTTTCCCCCTTATCCCCTTCTAGCCGAATTTTATATACATATATATATTTTTTATTTTTTTATTAAATTAATTTATTACACTCAAAACCTCATACTTTTCATATTTTATAAATTCCCAAAACAAAACCTAACGTCTTACGCGATAAACCTTAGTTTTACGACAAACCGGAAAAAATATCATTTTCAAAAATAAAGTTTCCAAAAATATATTTTCACCCTTTATAAATGTATAACACATAAAAGCAAACTCTTCGTAACTTGCTAACGCTCAAATGCATGAACGAAGACTCGTTACGCAAAAACACAAAAACACCAAAACTTCATAAGTCATTTCTACACCACAAAGGCAATCAAAAATGAACTTTCCCAAAATCAATACTTTCCAAATCACAATAAAAACCATTTACACAAAGGGATTTAGTGCTAAAACTCACCTATATCACTTCAAACGCCTAAGACACAACAAACAAACGTCAACCGAGTCAAGACTATCAGTCAAACTGACCTGCTAAAACCACGGTTGTTACATCATCCCCCATTTAGGGAAATCGCGTCCCGAGATTTCAACTACATGAGTCACCACTCACATCATCAAAAGAAAATTTATGGATATTTAAGCGGAATAATACCACACCGTAAAATCATAGAGAAAGAATCACAAAAAAATGTGAACCGACTAAATACCCGAATTCACACAATAGAAAACATTTCGTCACTCCAAAAATACACGTAAATAAATACACTCCCCAATCAATAACACCAACAATCCAAATGACTCCTCACAGGTAGGTACGATACCCTTGAACCAAATGAAAATCCAAATGGTAACCGCAGGAAACACCACATATAATGGATACACATTAAACAAACATTAATTACATCTGATCCTCACGTTCCCAAGTAAATCAGGACCACGCTTAGAATTCCACCATACCCTTACCAATGCTATCTCACCACTCTTCAAACCCTTAACATCTCGATCCATAATCTCAACAGGTTTCTCGACAAAACGAAGAGTCTTGTCAACCTTAATCTCATCTAATGGCACATGCAGACTAGTATCCGTCAAACACTTTTCAAATTAAATACATGAAACGTATCATGCACTCTACTTAACTCCTCAGGCAAATTCAACCGATATGTTTCACATCCAATCCTTTCCGTAAATCTCAAATGGTCCTACGTATCTCGGTGCTAGCTTGCCTTTCTTACCGAAACGCACAACACCCTTCCAAGGAGATACTTTTAACCTCACAATATCACAAACACCAAAGTCTAAGGGCTTACGGCAATAATCCGCATAACTCTTTTGGCGATCTTGTGCTACCTTAAGTCTTTCCTTAGTCAGAAAACCTTATTCGTAGTCTCTCATTCCAGTTCAGGACCAATTAGTTGGCTTGTTCCAACCTTTGCCCACAGAACAGGTGACCTATGATGTATTATTTTGGATGGTAGGGCAAGAGTGTATGCAAACCAAAAAAAAAAAATGAAAAAAAACATCAAGAAAAAGAAAAAAAATATAGAAAAAGAAAAGAGGAAAAAACATACGGACTACCATCCCGTTTCATTCTATGTTTATTTTATATTTTTGTTATTTTTGATTCATCAGCTTAAGTTGAGTCTAGTCTTGTCTTAGCAACGCCATACTATACATGTAATTAACCAAGATGATTAACTCGCCACCAGTAAATATTGCCTTTATCCAACAAAACCGTGTATTCCATATCCCTACACCTAACGTTATAACCTTTTAAAAGACCTCTTTGATAGTTTATCCTAGGTGCTTACGCCAAGTGGTGGAGGTTTGATCCTTTCCCAAGCCTATGGTAATCTATTTTGCTATGACAGGTAGTGAGAGATGTTTTCCATTTCCTTATTGTGATATATACTTTATTACACCCGAGAGATGAGAGTATCTAAACACTATTTGTAAGGTGCTAGTGTATGACCTCCGTGCTTGTCTTTGGTTTTTAGTGGAACGATTATTTGTTGTAATTACTTTTATATTAGTGTTAAATGACCCCTAACTTGTATTTTGATTAGAATAAAAGCGCATTTGCTTGAGGACAAGCAAATCTCAAGTGTAAGGGTATTTGATGAGGCGAAAAGTGTACCGCTTTTAAGGGGTCATTTAAGCCCGAATTCATGATTATTTGATCAAATATTGCCCTAAATCGTTCCTTTTGTCATTTTAGGTACTTTTGTAGAGAAATCTGGAAAAGGAAGCATTTTGGACATTTTTGGAGCATAAAAGTTAAGAACACGGCAAAGTCTTAATTTTCCTTGCAGGAACAGTACATGACGACGTCAAGGCTCTCCACATGACGGTGTCAAGAGTTACAAAAGAGGTTGATGTGGAAAATACACATGACGATCCAGAGAGTTTTTAATCATAGGAGATGACGGCGTCACCCAAGGCCGTCATGGTCCAAGTATTGGTGACGGTCCAGAAGAAAATCACACATGACGGCGTCACAAGCAGATCTAGGCAATACGATTTCATTATGGCGGCGAATTGACGGCGTCACAACTTAATACATGACGCCGTCACCATGTAAAATCTATTTATAGTTTTCCAAATTTCATTCATTAGGGTGCAACTTTGAGGGAAAAACCCTAGGTCGAATTTTCCAGCTTTTTCAAGGGTTCCAACCCTTTGAATCTTTCTTGTTCAATTAAAGATAAGTATTCTTCCAAATCATTCAATATGTCTATGTGTTGTTTGATTATATCTTACACTTGTCTTCTATTTAACATGCTAGGCTAGATTTTCATTGTGTTTGCTTAGATGTAGTGAAACCTAGATGTTGATTATGGGTTGATTGTTTGTTTATAAATGTTACGGATGATTGTATTCGATGTTAGGCTTAAGAAACCTGGCAGACTTCCATTGGTAACTTGCTTGAACATCTTAAGAAACATGATCGGAGGTGTACTACGATTTTTGGTTGTATTTAATGCGTAGGAGAATTCTAATGATCCCATGTTATGAGCTTCTAACGGCTCGACATAGGAGTGAAGTAGGATCCTATAGAGTTAGAGAATATTGTACACGGCCCTACGACTAGTATTAAGGAATATGACCCGTCATCCACGCAATTGTAACAAGCTATCAACCTGTAAAATATATCTAGGGAGTAATGAAATCTAGGTAAACACAACTTCCCTTATCATTGTTTACACCACATTAGTATAAATAGTTTTGTTTTCATTTTTGTTATTTTATTTTGATTGCATTAGTAGTTATTTGGGTTAGTTGGCTAGCAACTAATACTGCCCACTCCTTCAAAACCCGAGAATTTTACTTGCTTTAATAAAAATATAAAAATACAAAAAGAATCATCTCTCACTTCTAGACCTAGTTTAGTAGGCTTCCTAATCCTAGCGACACTATTCCTTAGTTAAACGATCAATCCCCCGGTACTTGTCACTCTACTATACTACAACGATCAGGTACACTGCCTGGTGGGGGTTGTAAGCTTCTCGAGATCCCTTGAGAGGTAAAACCTTTTGTGAGGGCGCAATCCCACGCATCAAGTTTTTGGCGCCGCTGCCGGGGAATAGTTATTGTCTAGGTTAGGATTTCTTTTTATTAGGTCTACTTGCTAGATTCCTTTCTAGTAAGATTTTATTTTTATTTTTTAGGTTTTCTTTAGTCTATCTCATTTCTTCGTTCCTTTGTTCGTAACCATCACCATCCGCCATCATGGAAAATGAAGATCTCTCTAACCTTAGAGTCACTAGGAGTCGTAGTTCCGTTAGAAATCTCGTTTTGTAGTATGCAGAACCCGAAAGGGAAATGCATAAGCTAAAGCAATCTCTTTCAAAACCCGAACCATCTAGCATAGCTATCAACTTTGATGAGTCCCTTTCTGAAGAAGATTCAGATAATCACCTCACACCCTCTAGCCCCTAATCCAACAACGATATGAGCACCCCCGAAACTCCCATCCCCAAGTGCCTTAGGGACTACTCCTCCCCGAATCCTCGTGGCTTCGCAAATGCCATTGTTTTCCCAAACGAACACACCGATGAGGTCTTGACTGCAACCGATGTTTGGCTTGTCCAAAGTGTAAGCAAGTTTCGTGGACTAGATACCGATGACCCAATTCAACATATCACGGATTTCTTGAAGATAGTGGACACCCTCCATACGGATGGGGCCACTAGAAACATGTCCCGACTATGATTCTTCCCTTTCACTCTTTATGAAAAACCAAAGAGTGGTATGATAGACTTCCCTCCGAGTCTATTTTTACATGGGAGCAACTTATATCCAAGTTTTATGAGAAGTTCTTCCCAGCAGGAAAAACCTCAGCATTTAGGGATAGGATCCTCCGTTTCCGAAAGGGAAAGGACGAACCCATCCATAAATCATGGATTAGATTCAAGGATTTAATAAGACAAGTTCCCTATCATGGCATCGAACTTTGGCTTCTGGTCCAAATCTTCTACGACAATGTCCCCCCCAAACAACCAGAAGGGAATCAATAATTCAAGAAAAGGGAGAATAGCTAATCTAAGCGCCGAGGAAGGGTGGAATAGGATTGAGGAATATGCTCAAGACCAGGACGATACTTGGGATGAACCCGATTCGACTATGAGTACTTCCAAAATCACACAAACACCCTCGGATCGGCTAAGAAAAATTCACGAAAGGGTGGAATACCTTGCAGGGTCACGAACAACTAAACAACTTTCAAATCCTTACTTAATCTGCGACTACTGTAGGGGCCCGCACAAGGTAGAGGAATGCGGAGGAGAAACCACGACCGAACATGCGTGTTTGTCGGGACATGACATTTACGCTGACTCCTTCGTTTTGCCTTTTTACCAAAACGATGATTACACCCTTTGGGGGAATCTGGTGAAAAGACAAGAAGGAGAATAAGGTCCTGAATACAAAACCAGGAGCACTTTTGAGGATGACCTTGGTCACTTTACTCAGGAAAAAGGCTTACAATTGAAAGGGCTTGACGAGCTCATCGCTGATCAACAGAATGACATGGAAAAATGGTTCAATATGCTTAATGCCACCCTCGATGGCCATAACAGGCCCCTAATAAGCCAAAAAGATCCCCTGCTCGCAGTGACTACTCGAGCTGGAACAACAACCAAGGACCCTCCTTATCCGAGCCCACATCCTGTCACCATTGAGCCAAACGATCCCCACGAGGAGGAAGGTAATGTGAGCAGCGAGGCTCCTGAACAACCTTCTCTGGTGACCCCATCTCCACCAACTCCACCTAACCAACCTGTGAGAATCCCATTTCCATCCCGCCTAAAAAACCAGAAGATTGAAAACGATAATAAGAGATTCTTGTCATATCTAAACGATTCAGTGGTCACCATAACTCTCCTTGATGCTTGCTATCACATGCCCAAGTATAGCTCATACTTCAAAAAATTGCTTTCCAACCAAAAGAAACTCGAGGGTCTGGTGACTCTGGGAGAAGAATGTTCGGTGGTGACCCAACGAGGGATACCAAAAAAGGTAGACGATCCAGGCGGCTTCACCTTGCTCTGTTCCATAGGATCTCTATCAATAAAGAATGCTCTTGCCAATTTAGGGGCAAGCATCAACCTCATGCCCCACTCCATGTTCCTCAAACTAGGATATTCCGGACTAAAGCCTACCCGTATGAACATCCAGCTAGCCGATAGATCAGTCAAATATCCCTTAGGGATATGCGAGAATGTGCTAGTCAAAGTAGGGAAGTTCAAATTTCCAGTTGACTTCGTGATCTTGGAGATGGAGGAGGATGACCTGGTGCCCATCATCTTAGGGAGACCCTTTCTTGCTACCGCTCGTGCAGTCATTGATGTTCACGACGGCAAGTTAACCTTACGAGTAGGAACTGATAGCTTGACCTTTGATATTAAAGACACTATGAATCTATCTCTCGAAGCAGCTAACCAGCTCTATTTCATCGGAGAGGTCGATGAACTAACTGATGTCATTGACAACTGTGTTGATGAACAAATCGAAAAAGGTTGGTTACGGGATGAAATTTTCCTCCCCATAATGGAGTAGGAGAAGACGGAAGGCGCTAGTGTAGTCTCCTTCTATCCCAGACAAGAGACCACTGAACAGCTCGAACTCCATAAACCCAAGAACAAGCTAAAATCCTCCATTATCGAACCACCTAAGCTTGAACTTAAAGAACTCCCAAACCACCTGGAGTATGCCTTCCTCCAGGGAGAGGATCAACTGCCGGTAATCATAAACTCTTCCCTCGAACATGAGCAAAAGGATAGGCTCTTAGGAGTCCTAAAGAAATATAAAGGAGTCATTGCGTGAAGTGTAGCCGACATTAAGGGGATTGACTCAACCTTTTGCACGCATAAGATTCTTATGGAAGAAGACTATAAACCAGCCGTGCAACCCCAGAGGCGGGTGAATCCCAACATTAAGGAGGTGATGAAAAAAGAAGTTATCAAACTCTTGGATGCAGGGCTGATATACCCGATTTTGGATAGCCTGTGGGTTAGTCCTATACAGGTTGTACCAAAGAAAGGAGGAATGACTGTGGTGAAAAATGACAACGGAGAGATGGTACCCCAGAGAACGGTTACTGGTTGGCGGGTATGCATAGATTATAGAAAGCTCAATGATTCCACCAGGAAGGATAACTTTCCCCTCCCGTTCATTGACCAAATGTTGGAAAGATTATCCGGGCACGAGTACTACTGTTTCTTGGATGGATTCTCAGGATATTTCCAAATCCCCATAGCCCCTGAGGACCAAGAAAAAACCACGTTTACTTGCCCTTATGGAACATTCGCCTATAAGAGGATGCCTTTTGGGATGTGTAATGTTCCCGCCACTTTTCAGCGGTGCATGACCGCAATCTTTCACGAGTTAATGGAAGACAGCATGGAAGTTTTCATGGATGACTTTTCGGTCTTCCGGGACTCTTTTGACTGCTGTCTCGCTAACCTCAAAAAAATGCTCAAACGTTGCGAGGAAACCAACTTGGTCCTAAATTGGGAGAAATTCCATTTAATGGTAAAAGAAGGGATTGTGCTAGGGCATAAGGTCTCAGGAAATGGGATTGAGGTGGACCAAGCAAAGGTTGAAGGTCTATCTAAACTACCTTATCCCACGACTGTTAAAGCAATACGTAGCTTCTTGGGTCATGCCGGATTCTACAGGAGATTCATTAAAGACTTCTCTAAAATAGCTCAGCCAATGACTCAATTGCTTGTAAAGGATGCCCCTTTCGATTTCTCTCAAGAATGCAAGGATGCATTCAATCTCCTGAAAAAGGAACTCACGCAAGCCCCAATCATGGTTACACCCAACTGGGAGTTACCTTTCGAAATCATGTGCGACGCTAGCGACTATGCTGTTGGGGAAGTATTAGGCCAAAGGTGTAACAAACAATTCCAACCTATATACTACGCTAGCAAAACTATGAATCCCGCTCAAGAGAATTATTCTACCACCGAAAAAGAACTATTAGCCGTGGTGTTCGCTTTCGACAAATTCCGCCAATATCTTGTCCTTTCAAAGACGGTCATTTTTACTGATCATTCGGCTCTCCGATACCTTTTTGCTAGCAACACGCTAAACCATGAATAATTCGGTGGGTCTTGTTGTTACAAGAATTTGATGTTGAAATTCGTGATAAAAGGGGGCAGAGAATTTGGCTGCTGATCACCTCTCTCATCTCGAAAATCCCCTCCTTAGTGAGCTTGACAAGAGTGAGATTCGGGATTCATTCCCTGACGAACAGCTTATGTCAATAACAGATTCTGAGCCATGGTACGCTGATTATGCTAGTTATCTTGCGAGCAGGCTCATTCCGGAACACAAGACTAGACACGAAAAGAAAAGGTTCTTTGCCCAACTAAAATACTACTTCTGGGATGAACCCTTCTTATTCCGAAGATGTCCAGATCAAATAATCAGGCGTTGTGTTTCGGGAAAAGAAGTGATAAAGATCATGAAAGAATGTCATTCGGGCCCATCTGGGGGCCATCATGGGATAAACACCACCGCACGAAAGATTTTTGATGCAGGATTCTATTGGCCCTCAATATTTTGAAATGTAAAGGAGATGATACAGGCATGCGATGCATGTCAACGGGCCGGGAATATATCAAGTAGAGATGAAGTGCCTCAGAATTTTATACAAGTTTGTGAGGTTTTCGATGTTTGGGGAATTGATTTCATGGGACTCTTTCCATCTTCAAGGGGAACGAATACATTTTAGTGGCCATTGATTATGTTTCAAAATGGGTAGAGGCAAAAGCCCTTAGGACTAACGATGCTAGGGTAGTTATTCATTTTCTGAAAAAGCTGTTTGCTAGGTTCGGCATTCCTAAAGCTCTCATTAGTGATAGGGGGACCCACTTTTGCAATGCGCAAATGGAAAAGGTCATGAAGAGGTATGGAGTTTCCCACCGATTCTCTACTACTTATTACCCACAAACCAACGGTCAGGTCAAAAACACCAATAGGGCAATTAAGAGAATATTGGAAAAGACGGTCAATCAAAATAGAAAGGACTGGTCATTTAATCTTGATGAGGCCCTATGGGCATTCCGAACGGCCTACAAGACACCTATTGGAACGACCCCATTCCGCATGGTTTATGGCAAGGTGATGAGGCAAAAAATGATCTGTTTTTAGGGGGTCATTTAAGCTGGAATTGGAATTTATTTGATCAAATATTGCTCTAAATCGTTCCTTTTGTGATTTTAGGTACTTAGGGAGTGAATTCTGGAAAAGGAAGCATTTTGGACGTTTTTGGAGCATAAAAGTGAAGAAAACGGCTAAGTCTTAATTTTCCTTGCTGGGAACAGTACCTGATGGCGTCAAGAGGAATTTGACGACGGCGTCAAGGGCAATTTTGGTGACGGCCCAGAGAAAACATGACGGCGTCAGAACAAGGCCGTCAAGAGTAAAAGTGGTGACGGCCCAAAGCAAAATTACACATGACGGCGTCAGATCTGGATCTAGGCAATCCGAGAATATTTTTGGCGGCGGGTTGACGGCGTCAGAACTTTCTTCTTGACGCCGTCACCTTAGTAAATCTATATATAGTTTTTGTAATTTTCATTCTAAGAAGAGGAGAATTTTAGGGTCGAACTTAATAAACCCTAACACGACTTTTACAGTATTTTCAAGGGTTTTCACCCTTTGAAACCCTTCATGTTCAATTGAGATAAGTATCCTTTCAATTCATTCAATATGTCTACGTGTTGTTTGAATATATCTTACGCTTGTCTTAATTTTAACATGCTAGGCTAGATCTCTTGTGTGTTTCCTTATATGTAATGAAACCTAGATGTTGATTATAGGTTGATTGCTTGTTTATAGTTGTAATGGATGAATGATTTCAATGTTAGGCTTAAGAAAACTGGCAGATCTCCATTGTGTAACTTGCTTGAACGTCTTAAGAAACATGAACCGATGTGTACTAGGTTTTTACGGTTGTATTTAATGCATGAGCGAATTCTAGTGATCCCATGTTAGGAGCTTCTTGCAGGCTCGACATAGGAGTGAAGTAGGAGCTTATAGAGTTGGGGAAGTAAGTACGCCACCCCACGACTGGTATTAAGGAATATAACCCGTCATCCACGCAACTGTAACAAACAATTAACCTGTAAAAGATATCTAGGGAGTAGTGAAATCTAAGTAAACACAATTCTCCCATCTATTGTTCACACCATTAGTTTAATTAGCTTTATTTTTGTTTTTGTGATTTTATTTTGATTGCATCTTAGTTATTGGGTTAGTTGACTAGCAACTAATTCCGCCCACTCTTCCAAAAATCCGAGATTTTACTTGCTTTCATAAAAACATAAAAATACAAAAAGAATTGATTGAGGCAAAAGCAGTCAACTAAACAAAGTCAAACTGCTCAGGCTCAATCTCCGCGGAAGTATAGTGTTTCCCCGGGTCGTTATGTCCCGACGAGGTGTGGATTGTATTCAAACGGCTTGTGATCGGGTGAATCTGGACGGGAAAGGGTTTGTGATTGATTATACTACTGATTTGTACAATGAAATAGCTTAAATAAGCTATATTAACAAGGCTGGAATTTTGGAAAAACAAGAAACGTTTAAAACCTAAAACGCGTACGTTTAATTTAAATTTACGTTAACGTACGAGATAAAACGCGAGTTTTAAAGAAATAAAATACTTACAGATATGAAAATTACATTTTTACAATCCTAATAATAAAAGAAAATTTTTGGAAAATTAAAATTAATTTTTACACTATTTAATTATTTATTATTAATTAATTACTTATTATTTATTTAAATTAACCTAAATTACAACTAATTATGAATTTACACTAAAAATATGAAAATTAAATTTGGAAAAATCTAAAATATTATAAAACTAATTTTAGAATTAAAATTATATTTTTCTTACTTTTTAAATAATTAATATTAATTAAAAACTAATTATTAATTAATTTAAACTATTTTAAATTAAGAAAAATAGAAAATGAACAGTAAAAATTAAAAGAAAATTCCTAAAATTATTTTATAACTTATAAAAGCTAGGAAAATTATAAAAACTAGGGTTTACTTAATAAAAACTAATTTTGCTATTTAAAACTTAAATATGAATTAATTACTAATAAAACTAATATTAAATCTAATAAATACCAAATGATAATATAAAAATCTGATAAAATTAATAAAAATACTTTAACATAAAAGGAATTTAAAAAAAAATATAAAAATACCAAGTGCTTAATAAAAATCTAGAAAGGAGAATTAAAATTTAAATTACATTAAATAGAAACTATCACTTAAAATTAAATTGGATTTTCTGGATTTTTCTTTTTGAAAACTATTTTATACCTAAAAATATGAAACTTTTATAAAAACAACTTTTTTGAAAATAAAAAATAAGCACTATGGATACAATAAGTCATGATAGTTGACTTATGTTGACCAAATTAGTAAATAAGCTCAAGTGAGCTTAAGTGGGACCCACTATGGGTGATTCTGGTCTAAATAAGTTATGTGAATTTGATTAAGCTAGAAAAAGCAAGTGGGGTTCCACAGAATAAGCAAATAAGCAACCAAAAGCACTTTGATATCTTGTTTCCAAACTGAAAGTGGGACAGACTTGCAATGTCTAAAAAGGGGGAGGGGGGGCAAAGGCACCTGAGCTCAAACTACCACTTGATCTTGGTTCTCAGCTGGTAGGGCAACCCAATGCAACCAAGAACACCTATTGGGGCCCACTAGGGAGGTCAGAAAACACCACCAAAGGTGGTGGTGTGGGACTGCAGTGGTGGTGTGCAGGGGATATCCTCCCCCTGCAGGTGGCTTTGGGCCAATGGTGGGGCCCATAGAAAAATCCTAAAAATATAACAAAGGGGGGAACTCAAGGTTGAGCTGGTAGACTATGATTCTTACAAAGCACAAGGTCTGAAACCTTATACAAAATTCTAGACAAATCTTGCAAATAATGGATTTTCTAAAAATGGAAAATTTGATTTTTTGACAAAAACTTGATATTTTGACTTTCTTGGATTTTGATCCTTCTTTACTGATTAATTAAGCTATAATAAGCTATAAGAGAACTAAATTATGCTAAATTATCTACCTATGCATTGAAATGGAGATTTGTAGGTCTTAAGTCCTTAACAGCTAACTGTTAGGGGACTTTGAAATGGATTTTGACTTCTACACTAATGAGGTACCAATTTTATGCTTCTAATCACTCTACTATGACCCTGTGAGTATAACTAAACTGAATATGACTCCTAATAACCTTATTAACACAGAAGTACAAGCTGAACCAAACACCCCTATATGATTGACTGTTTTGGATTTTACCAAGTAAAGCACTGATTTATCCTAGGCTAGCAAATCACAAAGGCATATTATGACATGATGAGCTTAAATGAACAGGTAAACATCAACAAGAACAACAATTACCTATAGGGATGAGCATTTTGGCCCGAATCCCGGAACCAAACCGGAACTGTACCGGTACCGTACCGAAACGGTACCGATCCCGATATATGGTACGGTACCGGGACTACTAAATAAGGTGAAAAAAAATCGGGACCACTAATTCGGTACGGGACCGGTACCAAATCGGGAAATTCCCGAAAAAAAGGGAAATACCCGATTTTCCGGTACCGGTACCGATACCGATACCGTTACCCGAATCCCGTTCGGTACGGTACCGATACCACTAATTTATGCTCGGGAAAAATTCGGTACCACTAATTCAGTACGGGATCGGTACGGTACCGGTACCGTGCTCATCCCTAATTACCTAATATTACTAAAATGCCTAAATTGACAGTAAAAATGAAAAATGTTAGCACAAAGTGAACTAACAAATAAACATCCAATATTAAGCAATTACTCAACTCTGGTATACCAAATAAACATGAATCAACAAACATAAGCAATTATAAGCTATGGTACAGTATTTTGCAAGAATATGTGATTTTGCTTACAAATGATTTCCAAATAGAGAACAAGTGAACTAGTGATCCAATAACCACCCTAACACCTCCCAGAGGCACTAATACCTCTGTAATCCAAAAGCAACCAAGCTTCTTGCCATCTTTCTTCTTGTTTCTTGATTTTTTTATTTTATTTTATTTTTTTGCTATTTTTCTTGGAATTTTGAGTTTTTAAACTGAAACAGTTTCAAATGTTTAGAAACTTTAGAAAGCTCATACATATGCTGAAACAAGTTGAAATAAACAGGAAACAACAACTTATATCAACATTTAGGTAAAAATGAAATTTTCAATAATAATGAGCATAAACTGAAATGGAGCTGAAAAACTTAAATTAAAACTTGACAAAGGTTTAAAATACAAGGAAATTACTTATTACAACATTGGAAAGCTAAAGAGTACACTGGAAAACAGAATTTAATTAAAACGAGCTAAAACTACCCTAATTAAACTACTACTACTCTACTTATCTTCTGCTTTCTTCTTTTTCTTGATATATATGGACCAGTGTGGGTCCCATATGCTTTCCCACTTCTATATGAGCCGTAGGATGTGTTGAAATTGATCCTAGCCTTTGAATCGATTTTTGGCGGGAAATTGAGTTTGGCAGTTGTGAGTGGTTTTGGCAGGTGAAGGTATTAATGGGGAGGGGGGTGGGTTGATTTTGGCAGGTGAAGGTATTAATGGGGTTGTGAGAGTTGGTGATAAAGTGGAAGGAGGGGGAGCAGGATTACAGGGATTAAGGGGGGATTAGGGATGATGAATAGTAACATGGGGTGAGGGTTTGACCCGGGTTGACCCTGGCATGGGGTTTTATTGTTTTGGATTTGGGCTGTGGGTGGGCTTAAGGGTATACATGGATCAGGTTGTGTTTTGTTTTGGGTTTGGGTTTTGGTTTAATAATACTTAGAGTCCAATTGGTTTTAAGTTAAAAGTACAAGGACCAATTTGTAAATTCTGAAAATTTAAAGGACCTGAAATGTAATTATTTCAAAGTACTCACAAGGACCTTAATTGACAAGTATGAATATTACAAGGACCAAAATTAATATTTTCCAAAATAAAACACCCGGGGACCAAAATTGTCATTTTTGAAAAGTCCAGGGACTAAACTTGCAATTTTCTCAAACTTTTCATCAAAAGGCTATTTATGATAACCTTTGAGTTTCCAAGGACCAAAAATGATTTTTCTTTCAAAAATATCCCACCAGGGACCAAATCTGCCAAAGTTTGAAACGCTAGGGACCAAAATTGTAAATTTCCAAAACTTTTGAGATTTTTCACCAAAGGACTAAATATGATAACTTATTATTTTAAAAGGACCTTTGGTGATAATTTTCCATATTTTGAATTACCAGGGACTAGTTTTGACATTTTATGAAAGTTGGGGGACTGAAACTGCCAATTTTGCAAACTTTGTACGTTTTTCATTTGTTTTTACTCATTTTGCATCTAAAACATATAAAACACAATTTTGAAATATTTTTAGTATTTTGATGCATTTCTGAGTGTTTTTGTATGTTTTTGCAGTTCAGATTGACTAAAAATGATGAGTGTTTGAGCACTCATCAATCCCTCACACTAAAATATTGCAAGTCCCTAGCAATAACTGTTTTGAAAACTTAATGGATTTGAAACTCTTTACCAAAAGCCATCACTTCTGGAGTAGCCAAGTGTTTCGATTCAAATAAGAACTATGGTCCACTTGATAACCATGTGATTTTGAGCAAACCACCAGCTGTCAACGGATTTGATTTGTCTTTACCAAAAGCCGTTTGCTTCTGGACTAGCCAACTCTTGATGGACAAAGTCAACATATTGGTGAGCTGATTACAAATTATGTTTTTTCCACTGCCTTTACCACAAGCCATAATCTTGCGGGCTAGCCAACTCATTCACTTTTTAGGATGTGGCGAGTTGATATACCATACAATTTTGGCAAATTGCAAGCCATCAACGGATTTGAGATATCTTTACCAAGAGCCGTTTGCTCTTGGATTAGCCAATCCTTTTGTCGTTCAGACATGGCGGATTGATAACCACAAAAAATTTTAAACTTTAGTGAAAAAAAATTATAAATTTTTGGCAAAAACGGGGGTACTAGATAGTAAAATGTGATAAAATTCGCTAGAATACCCCCCCCCCCCCTACACTTAGAATGAATATTGTCCTCAATATTCAAAGTCCCGGCTATTATGCCGACATTTTGAACGTAAAAGGGCAACATTACAAGCTAAATGTGGAAACACCATTTTCTTTTCACTGTATTTGTAACCATAACAGGGGTAACTCCCCCACACTTAGGGTGAAAACCCTAAGTAAATGCTACTGTTTTTGTTTACCGAGTCGGTAGCTTGACTCGACCCCGAATTCAATTGTCCTTAGGGAAGCATGATGTGGAAGGAACAATCTCAATCGGACTTTCATTCAAGATGTTTGGACAAACATTTGAAGCACGTGAAAGTTCCACACCGATGAGATATAATCCCGGCTAAAGATAATGGTAAATGAAAATGCCAGGATCAAAGATGGTATCTTCATTCCCGAAGGAGTGAAGAAGAGAAGAAGTCACCTTATAGGTGAAGAAAAGGAAGAAAACCATGATGAAAATCATGATTTGATATTCTTCCTCGAGATCAGGCTCATTAGTCTGAATTTGGATTTCAAGGGTTAAGCTCAAAAACATCCCAGGAGGGTGGGTGGGAATTTGCAAATTCTCATGATTGAGTGCATCTCCCCCCGGGCAATCAAACTCCGGAGGAGTCATGATATGATGAGTGAGTTCACCGGAGAACTCCTCATGAAGAGAATTATTCACAAGATGTGAATCTGTAAATTCATGTTCCATTGTGGGCTCATCACAATCCTCATTTTGAATATCAAAGAGTGGATTATTAGAAATCAAAGTGAATTCAGAATCGAATTCAAATAAAGGATTGGTGAGAGTAGTATTGAATGCTTCGGGAACAAAATGATTAACATTCTCAATTGGACTGTTGGGATCAGAAGTGAGTGACGGATCATGATATAGGAGACTTTCAATTTCTCCCAGATCGGCTTCGAAATCAAGGAGACTATCATCACTTTCCAATGAAAGTGGATTGATGTGAGTAAGTTCATCGGTGAACTCCTCAAGAAGAGGATCAGCATCAGACTGTGGGAGTGATGCCTCAATGTACTCAATGTCTCCATGAGATGTACAATCATCATTAAAATATGAGAAGGTCTCAAAATAAACGTTTGAACACTCAAGAGGGGAAGGAATATCACACATATGCTCAAGAGTTCCCTGTGACTCTCTTAGGATTGGGACAAGGATCTCAACAGTAGACTTTATGAATTTGTCCGATTCCTTTTTAGGAACAATGTCAAGATGCTCGTCCCCCATGATCAAAGAGTAAGTGGGAACCTCGGGTGTGATAGCAGTTGTTTGAGATGGAATCTCAACTGTTGGGATATCAACTGATGAACTTGATGAAGTTTTATAAAATTAAAGAATATCAAGGGTATCTTCATCATCACTGTCATCAGGGATGAAACGGAACTGAGAGCTAGCTCTGGCTGCTTTTTCTTTTGCAATGGATTCCCTAACAGATTTTTCATAGGCATCTTGGGAATTTATTCTAGCAGCCTGCTCTTCAGCCAGCAATTCTTCCATGTATTTTTTATGAGTATGTCTTTGGGCAAAGTCTTTAACTAAACCCTTAAGTTCATCAACGATTTTCATCATATTTTGCATTTCTGGAAGAAGTGCTTGATTCATTTGGTACTGTGGAGGTTGGTCATAATAAGGTGTGTCAAAATTGTCACAAGGATATGGATTCCCCGTTTGACAATCTGAGCTGAAGTGTGGACCTCCACAGTAATCACAACAGTAAAACTGTTGGGTCTGGACTGGTGAATCATATGGGTATTGGTCATAACCAAAGTTTTGAGCATCACCGGAAAACTGTTCATAGACAAACGTGTTTCCGGCTTGACACTCAAATCCTTGGTGAGGACCTCCACAAAACTCACACAGATATGTCAGTATCTCATGATGTGGTGGCTGGTAGGATGAATCAGATGTGTCATGGTAAGGATAGGGAGCTTGGTTATAGACAGACCCATCTCCTGACTCTACCATGCTACAGTCGGGACAATTTCCACCATTATGAGGACCACCACACCAATGGCAACCGAAATGGTGTGGATACGACATAGGTAAGAATCAAAGGTTTACAGAGGGGTAGGGATGAAGAATCAAAGATGTGAGAGGGTAAAGGTGAATATTTTTGGATTTTTGGATAAACATTTTGTACAAATAGGAAAGAAAATGTTTTTGTGTTTTTGTGTTCGTTGAAAACTGATTTTAAAATGTTTTTGGGAACAGTTTTGTTTTTATATGAAAATAAGAAGATAATATGAACAAGGGTGGTAAATATACAATGGATGTATATCCCGATTCACTAATACGCAAAACCGTTTAGAATAGCGCGCACACTTCCCCGGCAGCGGCGCCAAATTTTGATTGAGGCAAAAGCAGTCAACTAAACAAAGTCAAACTGCTCAGGCTCAATCTTCGCGGAAGTATAGTGTTTCCCCGGGTCGTTATGTCCCGACGAGGTGTGGATTGTATTCAAACGGCTTGTGATCGGGTGAATCTGGACGGGAAAGGGTTTGTGATTGATTATACTACTGATTTGTACAATGAAATAGCTTAAACAAGCTATATTAACAAGGCTGGAAATTTGGAAAAACAAGAAACGTTTAAAACCTAAAACGCGTACGTTTAATTTAAATTTACGTTAACGTACGAGATAAAACGCGAGTTTTAAAGAAATAAAATACCTACAGATATGAAAATTACATTTTTACAATCCTAATAATAAAAGAAAATTTTTGGAAAATTAAAATTAATTTTTACACTATTTAATTATTTATTATTAATTAATTACTAATTATTAATTACTTATTATTTATTTAAATTAACCTAAATTACAACTAATTATGAATTTACACTAAAAATATGAAAATTAAATTTGGAAAAATCTAAAATATTATAAAACTAATTTTAGAATTAAAATTATATTTTTCTTACTTTTTAAATAATTAATATTAATTAAAAACTAATTATTAATTAATTTAAAATATTTTAAATTAAGAAAAATAGAAAATGAACAGTAAAAATTATAAGAAAATTCTTAAAATTATTTTATAACTTATAAAAGCTAGGAAAATTATAAAAACTAGGGTTTACGTAATAAAAACTAATTTTTCTATTTAAAACTTAAATATAAATTAATTACTAATAAAACTAATATTAAATCTAATAAATACCAAATGATAATATAAAAATCTGATAAAATTACTAAAAATACTTTAACATAAAAGGAATTTAATAAAAATATAAAAATACCAAGTGCTTAATAAAAAACTAAAAAGGAGAATTAAAATTTAAATTACATTAAATAGAAACTATCACTTAAATGAGCTTAAGTGGGACCCACTATGGGTGATTCTGGTCTAAATAAGTTATGTGAACTTGATTAAGCTAGAAAAAGCAAGTGAGGTTCCACAGAATAAGCAAATAAGCAACCAAAAACACTTTGATATCTTGTTTCCAAACTGAAAGTGGGACAGACTTGCAATGTCTAAAAGGGGGGGGGGGGGCAAAGGCACCTGAGCTCAAACTACCACTTGATCTTGGTTCTCAGCTGGTAGGGCAACCCAATACAACCAAGAATACCTAGTGGGGCCCACTAGGGAGGTCAGAAAACACCACCAAAGGTGGTGGTGTGGGACTGCAGTGGTGGTGTGCAGGGGATATCCTCCCCTTGCAGGTGGCTTTGGGGCAATGGTGGGGCCCATAGAAAAATCCTAAAAATATAACAAAGGGGGGAACTCAAAGTTGAGTTAGTAGACTATGATTCCTACAAAGCACAAGGTCTGAAACCTTATACAAAATTCTAGACAAATCTTGCAAATAATGGATTTTCTGAAAATGGAAAATTTGACTTTTTGACAAAAACTTGATATTTTGACTTTCTTGGATTTTGATCCTTCTTTACTGATTAATTAAGCTATAATAAGCTATAAGAGAACTAAATTATTCTAAATTATCTACCTATGCATTGAAATGGAGATTTGTGGGTCTTAAGTCCTTAACAGTTAACTGTTAGGGGACTTTGAAATAGATTTTGACTTCTACACTAATGAGGTACCAATTTTATGCTTCTAATCACTCTACTATGACCCTGTGAGTATAACTAAACTGAATATGACTCCTAATAACCTTATTAACACAGAAGTACAAGCTGAACCAAACACCCCTATATGATTGACTGTTTTGGATTTTACCAAGTAAAGCACTGATTTATCCTAGGCTAGCAAATCACAAAGGCATATTATGACATGATGAGCTTAAATGAACAGGTAAACATCAACAAGAACAACAATTACCTAATATTACTAAAATGCCTAAATTGATAGTAAAAATGAAAAATGTTAGCACAAAGTGAACTAACAAATAAACATCCAATATTAAGCAATTACTCAACTCTGGTATACCAAATAAACATGAATCAGCAAACATAAGCAATTATAAGCTATGGTACAGTATCTTGCAAGAATATGAGATTTTGCTTACAAATGATTTCCAAATAGAGAACAAGTGAACTAGTGATCCAATACCACCCTAACACCTCCCAGAGGCACTAATACCTCTGCAATCCAAAAGCAACCAAGCTTCTTGCCATCCTTCTTCTTGTTTCTTTATTTTTTTTATTTTATTTTATTTTTTTGCTATTTTTCTTGGAATTTTGAGTTTTTAAACTGAAACAGTTTCAAATGTTTAGAAACTTTAGAAAGCTCATACATATGCTGAAACAAGTTGAAATAAATAGGAAACAACAACTTATATCAACATTTAGGTAAAAATGAAATTTTCAATAATAATGAGCATAAACTGAAATGGAACTGAAAAACTTAAATTAAAACTTGACAAAGGTTTAAAATACAAGGAAATTACTTATTACAACATTGGAAAGTTAAAGAGTACACTGGAAAACATAATTTAATTAAAACGAGCTAAAACTACCCTAATTAAACTACTACTACTCTACTTATCTTCTACTTTCTTCTTTTTCTTGATATATATGGACCAGTGTGGGTCCCATATGCTTTCCCACTTCTATATGAGCCGTAGGATGAGTTGAAATTGATCCTAGCCTTTGAATCGATTTTTGGCAGGAAATTGAGTTTGGCAGTTGTGAGTGGGTTTGGTGAGTGTAGGTGGGAGTATTAATGAGGAGGGGGTGGGTTGGTTTTGGCAGGTGAAGGTATTAATGGGGTCGTGAGAGTTGGTGATAAAGTGGAAGGAGGGGGAGCAGGATTACAGGGATTAAGGGGGGATTAGGGATGATGAATAGTAACCTGGGGTGAGGGTTTGACCCGCGTTGACCTTGGCATGGGGTTTTATTGTTTTGGATTTGGGCCGTGGGTGGGCTTAAGGGTGTGTTTGGTAGGGAGAATTTCAGAGAATAGAAATGAAGCAGAGAATAGAAATTCAGAGAATAGAAATCAGTAGAGAATTTTGTTCAATTGTAATGTTTGGTAACAACAGAGACTTGACCCGAGAAATGAAAAAAAAATATTTGTTGATTTTTTTAAAAAAAAATTATTTTCTCTAAATAACAATTCTAAAAAAATATATTTAAAAAAAATATTTTTTAAAAATTATATATTTTTTTTAATTTATTTTTAAAAAAAATATTTAAAAAAAAACTTATTTTTTAAAAAATTTATTTAAAAAAATTATTTATTTTTTTATAAAAATTATTTAAAAAAAATTTATTTTTTTAAATAACAATTCTAAAAAATTATATTTAAAAAAAATATTTTTTTTAATTTATTTAAAAATAACTTATTTTTTTAAAAATTTATTTAAAAAAATTAATTTTTAAAAAAATTATTTTTTTCTAAATAGCAATTCTAAAAAAAATTATTTTTTTAGGGTTCACGTTATTTGATTTTGAAGCTTCAAAACTAGAGAGTTTGATTTCCACTTGAAAAGTAGAGGAATCTAGAGAAGTTGGATTGTGTATAAATGGAAACTCCCAAAGAATTGTGAATTCTCCGCTTTTTTTTTTCTCCATGCTACCAAACAAGAGAATTGTGCTCATTTCCATTTCTTTGGGTTCATTTCTCCCAACCAAACATGCCCTAAGGGTATACATGGATCAGGTTGTGTTTTGTTTTGGGTTTGGGTTTGGGTTTTGGTTTAATAATACTTAGGGTCCAATTGGTTTTAAGTTAAAAGTACAAGGACCAATTTGTAAATTCTGAAAATTTAAAGGACCTGAAATGTAATTCTTTCAAAGTACTCACAAGGACCTTAATTGACAAGTATGAATATTACAAGGACCAAAATTAATATTTTCCAAAATAAAACACCCGGGGACCAAAATTGTCATTTTTGAAAAGTCAAGGGACTAAACTTGCAATTTTATCAAACTTTTCATCAAAAGGCTATTTATGATAACCTTTGAGTTTCCAAGGACCAAAAATGATTTTTTTTTCAAAAATATCCCACCAGAGACCAAATCTGCCAAAGTTTGAAACTCCAGGGACCAAAATTGTAAATTTCCAAAACTTTTGAGATTTTTCACCAAAGGACTAAATATGATAACTTGTGATTTTAAAAGGACCTTTGGTGATAATTTTCCATATTTTGAATGACCAGGGACTAGTTTTGACATTTTATGAAAGTTGGGGGACTGAAACTGCCAATTTTGCAAACTTTGTACGTTTTTCATTTGTTTTTACTCATTTTGCATCTAAAACATATAAAACACAATTTTGAAATATTTTTAGTATTTTGATGCATTTCTGAGTGTTTTTGTATGTTTTTGCATTTCAGATTGACTAAAAATGATGAGTGTTTGAGCACTCATCAAGAATCATCCCTCACCTCTAGACCTAGTTTTTAGGCTTTCTAATCCTAGCGACACTATTCCTGAGTTGAATGATCAATCCCCCGGTACTTGTCACTATACTATACTACAACGATCAGGTACACTGCGTGGTGGGGGTTGTAAGCTTCTCGAGATCCCTCGAGAGGTAAAGCCTGGTGCAATTCCCACGCATCAAGTTTTTGGCGCCGCAGCCCGGGGAATAGTTATTTTCTAGGTTAGAATTTTTTTTATTAGGTCTACTTGCTAGATTCATTTCTAGTAAGATTTTTATTTTTATTTTTAGGTTTTCTTTAGTCTATCTTTTCTTTGTGTATTTGTTTGTAAAAACCTTTCCATTGACTATTCCGTTAGCCATTATGGAGAACGTGAATCCACCATACTACCAACCACGAAATTCACCCACTCCAAATGACATCTTGATGTTTAAACAACATGAGGATGAACCTATCTATGATGCATGGGCTCGTTTTAAATATTTACTCCGAAAAGTCCCTCATCATAATTTTGATCTGTGGTCCCAAATTGAAATATTTTACCATCGTGTCGACCACTATACCAAAATGGACATTGACCATGCCGCAGATGAGGACCTTTGGGGATTAAGTGTTGATGAATCATGGGAAACCAAAGAGAATTGTGCCATACCTGCCAAAAAAATGGACAACCCAACAAACGTTGTTACGGATCAATTGATAGCAAGTTTAAAAGAACAAGCAAGAAGATTGTTTGGGGATAAGCCTATAGATGAGATAACTGGGTGCACGGAGTGGTTTGATTTCACCACAATACAAGCTGAGCACATTGGTAATCTTGATAAGATAGAGGATAGAGTTGAAAATCTAAGCCCACCAAGCACCCCACGAGTCCTACTATTATTTGAGGCATACACACCGCCCGTGACTTATTTGGAAGAAGTAGAAGAAACTATAGGAACCCCAATAGAGGTAGAACCTTTGAACCAAACACAACTAGAGGATATAGGTTTGAATACTTATAATGATAACCTTTCTTTTAGTTCTAGGGAAGTTCCTAGTTTTGATGAACCGGAGCCTCAACCAAAACCGTTACCTAATCTTCCATCCTTGGATGAAAATTTAGGAATTGAAATAGGTCCCGATCCACCCATCAAACCATATAGTCCGGGTAGTCTTAGGATAAAGGTAGTGGACTCTAAGCCTTGTAGAGAGGAAACCAATATAGGAGTGGAAAATGACCTTACATGCTTACATCACCCATTTATGTTTGATCACAAGAAACATTATGGGTTTAAACCGGGTTTATTAGGTCAAGATGAATCCCCAACTAGTAATCTCTTGAAGTTGATTGAAAATGATCCCTTTCTAAGAGAAAATCTTAATCCACCCATTAACCCGATTGAATTAGGTAAGGTTATGATGATAGGAGCACAGCCCTTTGAGCATATAATTCATCCACCACTCTTTCCTCACGTGGCATACTTCCACCGAGATGGTGTGTATCGCTACTTTTACCCGCACTTAATCCTAAGTGTAGGGAAAACCTCCCCTATTTCTGTTAAATAAGGGTAGAGTCAGGCTCGTGACTCGAACAAAAACAAGCGCTTCTTGGGAGGCAACTCATGCTTTGTGTGATTTTTATTTGTTTGATTGTTATTTGCTTCCGTATGCATGCTTTATTTTTATTGTTGGTAGATCATGTTTCAAAACTAAAATGGTGAAAATACTTTATTTTGTCGTTTGGCTTTGTCTTAACTTCATCCACATGTATTTCGCAAAAGACAAGTGTAAGGAGAAACCCCAATTATGTTTTTAAGAAACAAAATTGATCATGATTCTCCACAATATTAAATGAACATGTATATTCGTATTTGTTAGAGTCAAATGCTTGTATCGAGTCATAATGATGTTTTGCAGGATTTTTCAGGAAGTAGGACATAAGTTTTTCCAGAAATTTTCCGGAAACTTAACGTAAGAATTTCTGCAGGTCACTTCTGACGGCGTCAGGAAGAAATTCTTGACGGCGTCACGTGTAAAAATCTAGAAATTTTGCTAGTTTTGTTTTTCTAACGGAGTCTTAAAGTTTTTGTTAAATCTTTAGTTTTATAAACTCCAGGAAATATGCAAACATTCATTCCACAAGCATTATATCTTACATTGTTTTCTAGAATTTGTTAGTATATATAGATTGCCGCCGATTTTACGCGAGGTTGCCTTGTTTGTTTTCTCAGGTTTAACAGGTTATGTATGACAAGAAGATGATTTATATTCTGGAAGGGAAGCTTTGATTGTTCATTTTTCTTGGAGGAAGATCTAACCTTGTTACCATACTATCCATACCGAGCGAATCAGGGGAGTATTTGATTTCATTCTTTTACCTGTTTTACTTTTACAATCTTTAATTGAACATTGGGGACAATGTTCATCATAAGTGTAAGGGGAGGGTAAAATGAAGATACCTTATAGAATACACTTTCACTTGAGTTTGTTTGTTTGATGGTAGGTGTGTAATAAAACTATGAGAAATATTTGTTAGTGTAATTTTAGCGCCAAATTTAAAATTTTTTACAACATTTAGGAGTGAAACTTTAGCCATAGCAAGCGTCTCATGGATAGGAGATTGTATGACTAGCACAAAACCGTACAATTCAGAAAAATTTTCCACCCAAATATGTGAGGTTCGCCTTTAGATTTGATAGGAAAAGCATTTACTATTAGTGCTTATGAGTGTACCGGTAGCATTTGGATTCTAGAACTTGCGTTAGTGATGCATCCCGAGACCGCTAGTGAGACTACATTCGTGTAGTATGATTCACTACATGATAAGAGGCATTAGGATCACCCTTGTGTTAAACCCGTATCATAATTACTTGACCATTTAAGTCATATTATTTGGCTAGTTATGTCAACTAATTTTTCCCACACCATTAGCATTGTACTCATTTTTAGTACACGAAACCCCTAGTACACCCCTCCGAGCCTATCTTTTCGTTTCTAACTTTAAGCATCTTACTTAAAGGAAGAACTTGTTACAACCCACTTAAATGTACACCCAAATCGCCTTAGCCTTCCGTGTATGCACTCATCTTTAGTGCATTATTGTTATATGTTTAAACCCTTAGTTAATTATCTAATTGATTACATGGTTGCTAAGTCGAGTCATATCTTGTACATATTGTTTTTGGACGATTGGGACTCATGGGTAAAGTACTTATTTTATGGAGTAATGGGGAAGAACATCATATTATTACCCCCATATGTGCGTTAATCTTAAAAGTACTCCAAGTGTTTTGATTATCTTAATTCGAGTCATTAGATTAGTTTATTGTAAAGTATGTAAAAATTCAAGTGTAAGGGGAATTTTCATTCCCTATGATGTATTATTTTGGATGGTAGGGTAAGAGTGTATGCAAAAAAAAAAAAAAAAAAAAAAAAAAAAAAAAAAAAAAAAAAAAAAACGGACTACCATCCCGTTTCATTCTATGTTCATTTTATGTTTTTGCTATTTTTGATTTTTTAGCTTAAGTCGAATCTAGTCTTGGCTTAGCAACACCATATTGTACATGTAATTAACCAAGATTATTAACTCGCCACCAGTAAAGATTGCCTATATCCAACAAAACCGTGTATTCCATATCCCTACACCTAACGTTATAACCCTTTAAAAAGACCACTTTGATAGTTTATCCTAGGTGCTTACGCCATGTGGTGGAGGTTTGATCCTTTCTCAAGCCTATGGTAATCTATTTTGTTATGACAGGTAGTGAGAGATGTTTTCCACTTCCATATTGTGATATATACTTTATTACACCCGAGAGATGTGAGTATCTAAACACTATTTGTGAGGTGCTAGTGTATGACCTCCGTGCATGTCTTTGGTCTTTAGTGGAATGATTATTTATTGTAATTACTTTTATATTAGTGTTAAATGACCCCTAACTTGTATTTTGATTAGAATAAAAGCGCATTTGCTTGAGGACAAGCAAATCTCAAGTGTAAGGGTATATGATGAGGCGAAAAATGATCCGTTTTTAGGGGGTCATTTAAGCCGGAATTGGAATTTATTTGATCAAATATTGCCCTAAATCGTTCCTTTTGTGATTTTAGGTACTTTGGGAGTGAATTCTGGAAAAGGAAGCATTTTGGACGTTTTTGGAGCATAAAAGTGAAGAAAACGGCTAAGTCTTAATTTTCCTTGCTGGGAACAGTACCTGATGGCGTCAAGAGGAATTTGATGACGGCGTCAAGAGCAATTTTGGTGACGGCCCAGAGAAAACGTGACGGCGTCAGAACAAGGCCGTCAAGAGTAAAAGTGGTGACGGCCCAGAGCAAAATTACACATGACGGCGTCAGATCTGGATCTAGGCAATCCGAGAATATTTTTGGCGGCGGGTTGACGGCGTCAGAACTTTCTTCTTGACGCCGTCACCTTAGTAAATCTATATATAGTTTTTGTAATTTTCATTCTAAGAAGAGGAGAATTTTAGGGTCGAACTTAATAAACCCTAACACGACTTTTACAGTATTTTCAAGGGTTTTCACCCTTTGAAACCCTTCATGTTCAATTGAGATAAGTATCCTTTCAATTCATTCAATATATCTACGTGTTGTTTGAATATATCTTACGCTTGTCTTAATTTTAACATGCTAGGCTAGATCTCTTGTGTGTTTGCTTAGATGTAATGAAACCTAGATGTTGATTATAGGTTGATTGCTTGTTTATAGTTGTAATGGATGAATGATTTCAATGTTAGGCTTAAGAAAACTGGCAGATCTCCATTGTGTAACTTGCTTGAACGTCTTAAGAAACATGAACCGATGTGTACTAGGTTTTTACGGTTGTATTTAATGCATGAGCGAATTCTAGTGATCCCATGTTAGGAGCTTCTTGCAGGCTCGACATAGGAGTGAAGTAGGAGCTTATAGAGTTGGGGAAGTAAGTACGCCACCCCACGACTGGTATTAAGGAATATAACCCGTCATCCACGCAACTGTAACAAACAATTAACCTGTAAAAGATATCTAGGGAGTAGTGAAATCTAAGTAAACACAATTCTCCCATCTATTGTTCACACCATTAGTTTAATTATCTTTATTTTTGTTTTTGTGATTTTATTTTGATTGCATCTTAGTTATTGGGTTAGTTGACTAGCAACTAATTCCGCCCACTCTTCCAAAAACCTGAGATTTTACTTGCTTTAATAAAAACATAAAAATACAAAAAGAATCATTCCTCACCTCTAGACCTAGTTTTTAGGCTTTCTAATCCTAGTGACACTATTCCTAAGTTGAACGATCAATCCCCCGGTACTTGTCACTATACTATACTACAACGATCAGGTACACTGCGTGGTGGGGGTTGTAAGCTTCTCGAGATCCCTCGAGAGGTAAAGCCTGGTGCAATTCCCACGCATCACAAGGCGTGTCACCTTCCAGTGAAACTTGAACACAAGGCCTATTGGGCACTTAAGGCATGTAATTTGGATTATACGGTCACTGGAACGAATAGGTTTTTGCAACTCCATGAGCTTGATGAGTTAAGGCTAGAAGCGTATGAATCCTCCGTCACATATAAAGAAAGAGCAAAAATATGGCATGACCAGCGAATTAAGAAACCTAAGGAATTCTCAGAAGGAGAAAAAGTTCTATTGTATAATTCTCGGTTAAGGTTATTTCCCGGGAAACTCAAGTCTAGATGGTATGGACCCTTTACAGTGCAGAGTTCCTCTAAAATGGGCGTTGTTGTGTTAATGGACGATGAAAATAGAGAGTTCACTGTCAACATACAACGCGTAAAACATTATCAAGAAAGTAGTAATGAGATGATTAGTGAGGAGGATGTAACATTTGATGATGAGGTCACGTAGTTGCCCATGACCTTGAGTCTAGCTACAAGACTCGTAAATAAAGAAAAGCGCTTCTTGGGAGGCAACCCATGTTTTGTGATATTTTTAATTGTTTGATTGTTATTTGCTTCCGTATGCATACTTTATTTTTATTGTTGGTAGATCATGTTTCAACTAAAATTGTGAAAATGCTTTATTTTGTTGTTTAACTTCGTCTTAACTTTATATAAAGGTATTTTGCAAAAGCTAAGTGTGAGGGGAAACCCCAAATTTGTATAAGAACGAAAATTGATCATGATGCGCCACAATAATAAATGAACATAGGTATTAGTATTTGTTAGAGTCAAATGCTTGTATCGAGTCATAATGATGTTTTGCAGGATTTTCCAGGAAGTAGGACATAAGTTTTTCCAGAAATTTTCCGGAAACTTAACGTAAAGATTTTTGCAGGTCACTTCTGACGGCGTCAGGAGTTAACTCTTGACGACGTCAGGTGTAAAATTTTGGAAATTTTGCATGTTTTGTTTTTCTAATGGAGTCTTAAAGTTGTTGTTAATTCTTTAGTTTTATAAACTCTAGAAAATCTGCAAACATTCATTCCACAAGCATTATATCTTAAATTGTTTTCTAGGATTTGTTAGTATATATAGATTGCCGCCGATTTTACGCGAGGTTGCCTTGTTTGTTTTCTCAGGTTTAACAGGTTATATATGACAAGAAGATGATTTATATTTCTGGAAGGAAGCTTCGAATGTTCATTTTCTTGGAGGAAGATCTAACCTTATTGACACACTATCCACACCGAACAAATCAGGGGAGCATTTGTTTTCATTCTTTTACCTATTTTACTTTTACATCTTTTAATTGAATATTGGGGACAACGTTCATCTTAAGTGTAAGAGGAGGGTAAATGATGATACCTTATAGGATACAATTACACTTGCGTTTGTTTGTTTGATGGTAGGTGTGTAATAAAACTAAGAGAAATACTTGTTAGTGTAATTTTAGCGCCAAATTTAATTTATTTACAACATTTAGGAATGAAACTTTAGCCTTAGCAAGCGTCTCATTGATAGTAGTTGTATGACTAGCACAAAAACCGTACCATTCAGAAAAATTTTCCACCCAAATATGTGAGGTTTGCCTTTAGATTTGATAGGAAAAACATTTATTATTAGTGCTTATGAGTGTACCGGTAGCATTTAGATTCTAGAACTTCTGTTAGTGATGCATCCCGAGACCGATAGTGAGACTACATTCGTGTAGTAGGATTTACTACATGATAAGAGGCATTAGGATCACCCTTGTGTTAAACCCGTATCATAATTACTTGACCATTTAAGTCATATTACTTGGCTAGTAAAGTCAATTAATTTTTCCCACACCTTAGCGTTGTACTCATTTTTATTACACGAAACCCCTAGTACACCCCTCCGAGCCTATCTTTTCGTTTCAAACTTTAAGCATCTTACTTAAAGGAAGAATTTGTTCACAACGCACCCAAATGTGCAACCAAATCGCCTTAGCCTTCCGTGTATGCACTCATCTTTAGTGCATTATTGTTATATGTTTAAACCCTTAGTTAATTATCTAATTGATTACATGGTTGCTAAGTCGAGTCATATCTTGTACATATTGTTTTGGGATGATTGGGACTCATGGGTAAAGTACTTGTGTTATGGAGTAATGGGGAAGAACATCATATATTACCCCCCCCCCCCCCCCCCCCCGTAAATCTTAAAAAGTACTCCAAGTATTTTGATTATCTTGATTCGATCCATTAGAGTAGTTTATTGTAAAGTATGTAAAAAGTCAAGTGTAAGGGGAATGTACATTCCCTATAATGTATTATTTTGGATGGTAGGGCAAGAGTGTATGCAAATAAAAAAAAATCGAAAAAAAACATCAAGAAAAATAAAAAAAATAGAAAAAGAAAAGAGGAAAAAACATACGGACTACCATCCCGTTTCATTCTATGTTTATTTTATGTTTTTGTTATTTATGTCGAGTCTAGTCTTGGCTTAGCAACGCTATACTATACATGTAATTAACCAAGATGATTAACTTGCCACCAGTAAATATTGCCTTTATCCAACAAAACCGTGTATTCCATATCCCTACATCTAACGTTATAACCCTTTAAAAGACCTATTTGATAGTTTATCCTAGGTGCTTACGCCAAGTGGTGGAGGTTTGATCCTTTCCCAAGCCTATGGTAATCTATTTTGCTATGACAGGTAGTGAGAGATGTTTTCCATTTCCTTATTGTGATATATACTTTATTACACCCGAGAGATGAGAGTATCTAAACACTATTTGTGAGGTGCTAGTGTATGACCTCCGTGCTTGTCTTTAGTTTTTAGTGGAACGACTATTTGTTGTAATTACATTTATATTAGTGTTAAATGACCCCTAACTTGTATTTTGATTAGAATAAAAGCGCATTTGTTTGAGGACAAGCAAATCTCAAGTGTAAGGGTATTTGATGTGGCGAAAAGTGTACCGCTTTTAAGGGGTCATTTAAGCCCGAATTCGTGATTATTTGATCAAATATTGCCCTAAATCGTTCCTTTTGTCATTTTAGGTACTTTTGGAGAGAAATCTGGAAAAGGAAGCCTTTTGGACGTTTTTGGAGCATAAAAGTGAAGAAAACGGCAAAGTCTCAATTTTCCTTGCTGGAACAGTACCTGACGGCGTCAAGGCTCTCCACATGATGGAGTCAAGAGTTACAAAAGAGGTTGATATGGAAAATACACGTGACGATCCAGAGAGTTTTTAATCATAGGAGATGACGGCATCACCCAAGGCCGTCAGGGTCCAAGTATTGGTGACGACCCAGAAGAAAATCACACATGACGGCGTCACAAGCAGATCTAGGCAATACGATTTCATTATGGCGGCGAATTGACGGCGTCACAACTTAATACATGACGCCGTCACCATGTAAAATCTATTTATAGTTTTCCAAATTTCATTCATTAGGGTGCAACTTTGAGGGAAAAACCCTAGGTCGAATTTTCCAGCTTTTTCAAGGGTTCCAACCCTTTGAATCTTTCTTGTTCAATTAAAGATAAGTATTCTTCCAAATCATTCAATATGTCTATGTGTTGTTTGATTATATCTTACACTTGTCTTCTATTTAACATGCTAGGCTAGATTTTCATTGTGTTTGCTTAGATGTAGTGAAACCTAGATGTTGATTATGGGTTGATTGTTTGTTTATAAATGTTACGGATGATTGTATTCGATGTTAGGCTTAAGAAACCTGGCAGACTTCCATTGGTAACTTGCTTGAACATCTTAAGAAACATGATCGGAGGTGTACTACGATTTTTGGTTGTATTTAATGCGTAGGAGAATTCTAATGATCCCATGTTATGAGCTTCTAACGGCTCGACATAGGAGTGAAGTAGGATCCTATAGAGTTAGAGAATATTGTACACGGCCCTACGACTAGTATTAAGGAATATGACCCGTCATCCACGCAATTGTAACAAGCTATCAACCTGTAAAATATATCTAGGGAGTAATGAAATCTAGGTAAACACAACTTCCTTTATCATTGTTTACACCACATTAGTATAAATAGTTTTGTTTTCATTTTTGTTATTTTATTTTGATTGCATTAGTAGTTATTTGGGTTAGTTGGCTAGAAACTAATTCCGCCCACTTCTTCAAAACCCGAGAATTTTACTTACTTTAATAAAAATATAAAAATACAAACAGAATCATCTCTCACATCTAGACCTAGTTTAGTAGGCTTCCTAATCCTAGCGACACTATTTCGGAGTTAAACGATCAATCCCCCGGTACCTGTCACTATACTATACTACAACGATCAGGTACACTGCCTGGTGGGGGTTGTAAGATTCTCGAGATCCCTTGAGAGGTAAAACCTTTTGTGAGGGCGCAAATGGAAAAGGTCATGAAGAGGTATGGAGTTTCCCACCGATTCTCTACCGCTTATCACCCACAAACCAACGGTCAGGTCAAAAAAACCAACAGGGCAATTAAGAGAATATTGGAAAAGACGGTCAATCATAACAGAAAGGACTGGTCATTTAAACTTGATGAGGCCCTATGAGCATTCCGAACGGCCTACAAGACACCTATTGGAACGACCCCGTTCCGCATGGTTTATGGAAAGGCGTGTCACCTTCCGGTGGAACTTGAACACAAGGCCTATTGGGCACTTAAGGCATGTAATTTGGATTATACGGTCGCTGGAACGAATAGGTTTTTGCAACTCCATGAGCTTGATGAGTTAAGGCTAGAAGCGTATGAATCCTCCGTCACATATAAAGAAAGGGCAAAAAGTTGGCATGACCAGCGAATTAAGAAACCTAAGGAGTTCTCAGAAGGAGACAAAGTTCTATTGTATAATTCTCGGTCAAGGTTATTTCCCGAGAAACTCAAGTCTAGATGGTATGGACCTTTTACAGTGAAGAGTTCCTCTAAAACGGGTGTTGTTGTGTTAATGGACGATGAAAATAGACAGTTCACTGTCAACATACAACAGGTAAAACATTATCAAGAAAATAGTAATGAGATGATTAGTGAGGAGGATGTAACATTTGATGATGAGGTCACGTAGTTGCCCATGACCTTGAGTCTAGCTACAAGACTCGTAAATAAAGAAAAGCGCTTCTTGGGAGGCAACCCAAGTTTTGTGTGATTTTTAATGGTTTGATTGTTATTTGCTTCCGTATGCATGCTTTATTTTTATTGTTGGTAGATCATGTTTCAACTAAAATTGTGAAAATGCTTTATTTTGTTGTTTAACTTCGTCTTAACTTCATATAAAGGTATTTTGCAAAAGCTAAGTGTGAGGGGAAACCCCAAATTTGTTTATAAGAACGAAAATTGATCATGATTCGCCACAATAATAAATGAACATGGGTATTAGTATTTGTTAGAGTCAAATGCTTGTATCAAGTCATAATGATGTTTTGCAGGATTTTCCAGGAAGTAGGAGATAAGTTTTTCTAGAAATTTTCCGGAAACTTAACGTAAAGATTTCTGCAGGTCACTTCTGACGGCGTCAGGAGTTAACTCCTGAAGGCGTCATGTGTAAAATTTTGGAAATTTTTTGCGAGTTTTGTTTTTCTAACAGAGTCTTAAAGTTTTTGTTAATTCTTTAGTTTTATAAACTCCAATAAATCTGCAAACATTCATTCCACAAGGATTATATCTTAAATTATTTTCTACGATTTGTTAATATATATAGATTGCCGCCAATTTTACGCGAGGTTGCCTTGTTTGTTTTCTCAGGTTTAACAGGTTATATATGACAAGAAGATGATTTATATTTCTGGAAGGGAAGCTTTGAATGTTCATTTTCTTGGAGGAAGATCTAACCTTGTTGACACACCATCCACACCGAACGAATCAGGGGAGTATTTTTTTTCATTCTTTTACCTATTTTACTTTTATATCCTTTAATTGAACATTGGGGACAATGTTCATCTTAAGTGTAAGGGGAGGGTAAATGATGATACCTCATAGGATACAATTGCACTTGAGTTTATTTGTTTGATGGTAGGTGTGTAATAAAACTAAGAGAAATACTTGTTAGTGTAATTTTAGCGCCAAATTTAAAATTTTTCACAACATTTAGGAATGAAACTTTAGCCTTAGCAAGCGTCTCACGGATAGGAGTTGTATGACTAGCACAAAAACCGTACCATTCAAAAAAAAATTTCACCCAAATATGTGAGGTTCGCCTTTAGATTTGATAGTAAAAGCATTCATTATTAGTGCTTATGAGTGTACCGGTAGCATTTAGATTCTAGAATGTTAGGAATACAATTATTCCTGTAAAAGTCTCGGTCACCTGATTATTGTAATAGCATTAAGTTAGCTCGTAGTTAGTTTATATATTAGTTAGTTAGTATTAGTATAAGTAACACCGTGGAAGAAGGACGGGTCTTTACCCACTGTATGCCTGATCCACAGCCCGGGTGTGGGCGTTTATGTTGTAAGTATAAATACCCCTCTCCACATGTGGAGAGGGTTGGAGCTTCCATTCACCTTAATCTAATTATCTCATTTTTCTCTCATCTCTTTCTCTCTCTAGGAATCCCTCCCAACTCTCTTTCTCTCTCTAAATTCTAATACAATTCGAATCATAATCACATAAACCATTCTAGTTAATATTATGAGAATCCTACAATTGGTATCAAGAGCCATGGTTCCATCTTAGGACTTGGTGTTCTTGAATTTGCATTTGGTTTTGTTGTTCTATTTTTTTTATTCGAATTGTATATCTAGATTAGTTTGGTTGTATCTCGTGGTGTTTGTGCGTTTTGGTGATTCTCGTGGGCTCATTGTGCTTGGTTATTCTTTGCAAGTTTTGATATTGGGATTATTTTTAATTCGTTACATACTTGGTCATTGCTCACTTTTGTTTCCTGGTTGCGTTTAAATATTCAGCTTAGAAACGTCTTTGAGTTTTTTGTCCATAAGTGCAATAAGACAACAATACATGACTGTGACTGTTTTGTATTTTTGTAACTTGCGGTCACCTAAAAAAAACCTGAGGTTATATATCTCTAATACTAGCGGTTACCATCAATACTTGCGGCTATCTCCTGGTTGCGATTACCCCTGTCTTGCGTTTACTTCATTACCATACTGCAGTTAAGTTATCAGACCTGCGCTTAACTCTTGTCCCTGGGTTTAACTTTCTCATTTTGGTTAGCTCATCTTCAGTTTGCGTTTAAGTCTGTGTTGCGATTTGTACAAGATATTCAAGGTCCATATCTACAGCTACCAATCCAAATTAGCTACCAATCCAAATCTACTCTCAGATCCATCATCCTTTATTTCATTTGGTCTAAGATAAAAGGATAAACCAAACAAGAAAGGAAAAAGGATAATTATTCAAGATCTCAGGTTATCTCATTGTGTAATATCAGAATCGTTCAATGAACAACACCACATGAGACATTCATCACAGATCCGTGTCTGAAGCTTACACTTCTTGTTTATTATTCGAAGATAATTAGGTTGAAACATTTACAAGAGTGTTTACATCCTCTCTTATCTTTCGATCTTATAAGCATCCAAATTGATAATAAACTCATAACCTTACAATCTAATGACAAAGCCAGATTCATACACCTAATCCTACAATCCAACTCCTCGCATCACATAAACAAGTTATTGTATAACCAAGATCTCAGTGTTATTTCGTGTGTCACATGAATATTTCAAGATCGTTACAGATAAGAACAACACAAAACGAAATACTTCATTGATCTAATTTTGGTTTCTATCCGAATATCTCAAGAAAGGAACAAAAACAACTCGTGTTTTCATCCTTTCCTTCATTCGGGTGATAATATAAACAACAAGAACATCATATCAACCTACCTCTGACCATTAGCTCATCTTTGTGTGGCTCATCTATGAAAGAACAAGTGAGTAAAAGGGTCGCATGTTGTGATTGTCTCTCGTATAAGGAAAAATCACAAAAAGGATTTAGTTGTGTTGTAGATGTTCGAGCAGTAAACAAGCATAAAGGGACGAATTTCTTAAGAAATTTCCGTTTGGTTTGATTTGGTGAAGTGTGTGAGCAGATTTGTTGTGACTGCATTCTTTATTCAAGTGATTAGGTTTTAGTTAGTGTGCAGTATATAGAGAGTGATTAGGGCAAGGAGTAGTTTTGTCTTGGCCTTCTGGTTATTAAATGTGGTGGGCTGGAAACATAAGGGATAATTTGTGGTATTAAGTGTCATTTATTGGGCTGCATCAGGGTTAAACACAATTTGGGCCTAAAGTTCTTGCTTGTGTGTTTGGACTGTCGAGCTATTTTCACAAGGACGAATTTATTGAGTTTGTATTAGTAATTGAATATTTGAAGTTGTTGTTTGGTAAGGTATTCTCTGGTATAATGTTGGACCACGATTTCAATTGTGCATTATGAATCCGAGATTGTGAATTATCTTGGGGTGAGATACTTTCGGGTTTATTGGAGTTTACTACGGGGCTTATTCGGATTTCAATCATGCAATACTCACTTTAAACACACAATCTCGAATCATTTTTGTCCGATCCAACTGTTTTTCATAACACACTCGATCCATTCTTGTCTTAAGGTTTTGTCTTGATTTTGTAAAATCCCGCAAAAGATTCTATTTTTCAGTTTAAATCATAGACTTGTAAAATCCCGTGCACGGTTACATCATGTCTACTACTTATGATTCTGCCAGATCTGAGAGTGTACTTCACCAGCCACTTAAATTGCTCGATGATGGAAAAGATTATTGCATAGAATGTTTTCAACAACTTCATTCACACCTCTCGGCACTTTTAGAGGGAACTGGATTCAAGATGGGATTTGAACGTGCATTTGAAACTCTCCTCGGTCAAGATGTTCAGACTTTCACGGACACAATGATTCTTAATTTAGATCAATTACGACAACAACTTAACCAAGCAGAACCTTCCAATATTGGATCCTTGGTTGCCCTCTATGTGATCAACAAACAACTGCTTAAGTTCATCGATTCAAAATTCACTCTAGAATATGACCATTATAGTGAGATGACGAAAAAGTGTTTTGCTGATCACACGGGAATTGAGGTTGATACGTTCAGAGACACACTTGTCCAGCTTATGGATAAAGTGAAAAGATTCATTAACGAAAAGGCACAGCATATACCTGCATATGATGACAAGGTGAAGGTATGTAGGGTACAATCATGTGATGGTGTTGGTGACTCGGGTATAGCATCGGATGTTGGTTCAGGTGTCACGTTATGCAAAGAATCAGAGTCTGATAAGCTTGACACATCCTGCAACTCAGTGACTAGTGATACTCCAGACATGGGCACTAAATTAAGACAAGTAAAAGAACGAGTGTCATGTGCTGAGGTACCCCTAACTGAACATCATAATGTGCTTTCTGATGAACGACTGCATACTAATCAAGTTATGCTCACTTATGACACATATTTGTTGAAAAAGACTGATAGTAATACCATTTCTGATTTAACAAATATGAATCATAAAGGGGGAGAAAGTGATCAGGATGCTGAACGTGATGATGAGTCAAGTTCTTTGTTTACAGCTGAGTCTTTTAAACCAAATGATATGGTTGATAAAGAAACATTTAATGAACTTTCAAAGAGATTCTTACAACTTGAAAAACATTGCATTTCACTTGAAATTGCAATGCAACAAAAGGAAGAAAGTTTTCAAACTAATCAACCGTGTAAAAATCCGGAACTTCCTGATTTCCGTGAATACTTTATGATAAATGATTTGAAAGCTCAGCTGGAAGCCAAAAACTTGACAATCAACAACCTGAAAAAATGTATGTCTGAGATGTGTGATGTGTGTAATGAAGTTGAGGATAATCATGTCAGTAAGACTTTTGCAACAAGAGATTTTGAATTGGAACAAAATTTGGCTGAGTTACTTATGGAAAATGAGTCTTTGAAAATTCATTGTAAAGACTTGTGTGATTCAATCAAAGAAACGAAAACTAAGACTATAGAACAGATAACCGCTTTGATTGCCAAAAATGATGAATTCAAAGCTCAAATTCTGGAAAAGGGGCTCACAATTACAGCATTAAAGAACGAGCTAAGAAAAGCAACAGGGAATAGTGTGAACACTAAGTTTGCAAAACCATCAATCTTGGGGAAACCAGATTTTCAATCAAATAGAAATCGATCAGTTGTTAGACAACCGACTGCGTTTATATCTGAACGACCAAAACTTTCAAAAACACGGTTTGCCTCCCAAGTTGATGCGGAACAAGTTTTGACAAAACCTGTCACTCCACATTATTTGCCTAAGTCTGATGATTCTAGCTCTGCAAAACCTCAACATGTAGTTGCTACTGCTCCCAGCTCCTCTAGGTATGGTTCCAAAACAGTGACGAAACCAAGCATTAAGGTTCAAAAGGACTATGATCTAGAAAAGGCTAGGAAACGGGCCCTACTTCAAAAGGATGGTATATTAGGTTCACAACCTTATAGGATGCCTCCTAGTGTATTGAGGAACAATGCTAAGGTTCAACCTGCCAAGTCTAGGGTTTATTGTAAGTCACCTACAATGCATGTGAAGCAAAACAAACCGAAAACTTCTACTAGGTGGATACCAACTCCTAAATCATTGGAGTCTAGGAATATTGATAAACCTTCCACTATGCATAAGATGTTGAATAATCCTAGAACTTGCCATAAGTGGGTTCTAACCGGTAGAATTTTCAAGCACGTTGGACTTAAGTGGGTTCCTACCGGAAAGGTGCTCACTGATGATAATGGCATGGTTGACCATGAAACCCCTAAGGGTCTGGATACTGTTGTCACTAACCCATATATATGCAATCAAGTTTGTGATGTTAGTGCAGGTAGTCCTTACTCAGTTGCAGGTACATCAATCATTCACCATATGAGAAAACTCAAAGTTTGGAGGCCTAAAGCAATCATTTCTCCAGCTTCAGGAGCTCTGGAATGTCGGTGTTGATGTATGTGCATAATGACGTTTGATCACATCAGATCAAGCCTCGCTCTTCAACGACTATGACGTCTGTTCACATCAGTTCAGGCCTCGTTCTTTAAAGACTATGACGTTTGAACAATTCAGTTCAAGCCTCGTTCCTCAAAGTCATCATTATGGCGTCTGCTGACAACACTTCAGGCCCCGTTCATCTAAGAAAAGAAAGGTGTACGATTCAGTGCGCCTTATCTTCGGAAGAAGAGAAATCTTCTTGTTTTGACCATTCTCAACAACATGCTTCATGCTTTCTCCATGTTCGTTCAGTCATCAAGTGGATCTACTCATCTTTGCTCGAATTCATATTCACTTGCTCATTCAAAAATGGCAAACTTCGTATGCGATTTTTGAGGGGGAGAAGAGTGAATAAACTACATGATGGAGTGTATTCTTATTCACATGCTCAATCAAAAATGGCAACCTCGTATGCAATTTTTGAGGGGGAGAAGTGTGAATAAAATACATGACTAATTGTATTATTATTCACTTGCTCAATCAAAAATGGCAAACCTCGCTTGCAATTTTTGAGGGGGAGAAGTGTGAATATACCACATGTTGATTGATGCTTGAAGAATGGTCATACGACTCTCCTCCAACACCTAATGTTCTACTTACTAAGGATGATTGGGATTTATGTTTGATGATTACTTCCAAGCTTCAACGAATGATGATTGATCAAGATGTACCATCTAGAAGTATTATGAATGATGATTGATCACTTGCTCAAGTAATCCAATCTCTAGTTATTCCTCAAGGTGTTGATGATGACTATCATGATTACGAAGTTGTACACATGAATAATGATCCTTCTTTTCGTTCTTAAATCAAGGATTGTTGTTCCTACCAATGTGCACTTTGAAAATCAACCCGAAGAACATTATGGAAAATGTCGGTTAAAATGCCTAAACGGCTAACAATTTGGACATGAAATGTCAAGTGATCATGGAGTTTATTTGGCATCCCTTAATTGAGATTGAAGAGTATTTTACGAAGGCGTCTACTTATTTCATCATCGAAACTTCATGCATCGATTGATGACTTGCGTGAACTCTTAAAGTTTATGATTGGGACTTGGATTATCTAGTTATACCCGATGGAAGGAGTTACATTGTAGTACTCACAGGCTATAGCTATCACTTCAAGGAGTTACATTGTAGTGCTCAGTGTCACACACATATGCGGATGTGGATAGTCTCAAGAGGTGTTGTACTTATTCTTCTACATCGTTCTTTAATCAACAACAGTGCAAGCTTAAGTTACGAATTTGGGGAATTCTTCTTCAGTTTCAACTTTGGTATATCGGGTTTACTTCATCAGTGGTCACTTCAAATAGCCTACATAAGGGTTGGTAAAGATAGTCAGAAAGAGTTTTTGTAGCAGTTGATTCTCACCAGATCCTGTTAAACAAATTTTGTTCTCCTCACATGATTTCAAGTAGATGTGCCTATAATGTGTTGCTGATTCTGAGGTATCAAAACCAGCAAGGGGGAAGGAGACATACATCTGAATGCATAATGAGCACACGTGATGAACTTAATACTTCTTCTGAATTGAAGTTATCCCGGGAAGACAAATATCATAACCGCAGAGAATATCAGTGTACTAACTTGTGGCGTTTGGTGTATCATTCCAACTATGTGGGGGAAGTGGTCTTCTGATACTTGTGGTATGTATTACTTCAGCTTTCAATAGGAAGAATTATGAGAAGAACAGTTGGTGCGTGAGATGATATTGCTTATCGACATCTTCATTCGTGTTGATATGATTTTTGGCAAAGTGCTTCTGGTTAATGCTTCATGTACACAATGGTATGATGATTCCGATGAGATCGCAACCATCAGGGGAGAGATTTGTGTACATCAAGGACGCGCAACAGGTTCACGTGATCGGACTTAATCATATATTCCGGACGTGATATCCGTAGAGATGATCCGTGCTTCAACCTGTTACTTTGGTGTCATCGTTTCCTCTTGTGTTGGATACATGCGTACAATATGGATTGAGTTGGTATGTGTAAGATAACTGGAAAGCATTTGGTGAAATGAAGATGTTGATATCTTATTCCCCCGAATAGACAACTGCTCCAAACCATAAAGTAATGTGTACATTGGGGATGTACAACAGGGTCATGTGATCGGGCTTCATCATACATTCCGGGATTGATAACCGCAGAGATGATCCGTGGTTCACCTTGTTACTTTGATGTTATCGTTTTCTTCGGGTTTCTGAGCTTCATCCAATGAGATCTTTTGCGTCACTTCAACGTCTTGGGGAAGTGGTCTCATGTAGGTGATTGTCGGTTTAGGGGGAAGCTACCAAAGCTTCACATTGAGGAGACTATAACTCTGCAATTTGGTGGTGTCTAGCGATTAACTCAGTTGTGAGATTCCAGTGATGTGTTAACTACTTGTGTTTGGAGAACTGTTGTGACTTAAGTCGTTTCGATTAGTCTGATTGTAATTTGACGTTGTGAGTTAATCTTTACAACTTGACTTATTACGATCGGATCTATTGTAACTTAACTTGTTGTGACTTGACACTTAATGCTAATTGTCACTTATCCTAGATCTCTCTCTAAGTTTAACTTGCATATTACATCTTTCGGTTTCTTTTGTTGACATTAGTAAAATCCCGGGAGAGAATCGATCTCTCGGTTTAAGTCACAAGAGTTGTAAAATCCCGTTTAAGATTTTATCATGGCATCTACCGCTTCAGACGATTATTCAGGAGCCTCAAAAGCTTTGGTGGTGAAAGTTTAAGAGATGTTGACTACATACTTCTACAACGAGCTGAACGATTATCTCATTTTGATGCTCATGTCAACATCTCCTTAAACAGTTTGGTATCCTTTGTACATATCTTATACCAATATGTAAATAGAAAAATATAAAGCCTATAAAAACCATAAAAAAATCTGAAAATCATAAAAAATACAAAAATATTCTTCTCACGACATGTCTCTTGTGTAATCAATATTATGTACGTTTCTAGAAATGTCATTCAATAATGACACAGAATCATACATATGCTTGAGCAAGAGTTTTTCGGTTTCCAATAATGTTTTTTTCTAAAACATGTCGTATCTCAAAATATTCTTCAAATATGGCTTGCAGTCATTTCAGCCTGTAACCCGAACTTCAAAAATATGGTTTGTAGTCATTTCAGGCTACAACCCGGACTTCAAAATTATGGCTTGCTATTACTTCAGATAGCAACCCGGGTTTCAAAATGAGGAAAACACGTCGCCAAAAAGACGGTTGTTCCTAGTAAAGGGTGTCGTTCATCCGAGCGTGAATTACTTTATATTCATGCACCCTCGATCTAATGTACGTTTCAGTGCATTATTTCTTGATAAAGAAGAGAAGTCTTCTTTTTATCGCCAAATACTTTCCCTTCTATGATTTTTCCGGAAAGTATTTGTGCAAAACTTGGTGGTACCTTGAGATTTTGACTGAAATCAATTTGAACTCACACTTTGATGAAAAAATTTCACTCAATCAATGACATAACTTATTTATGTGTTAAACATCCGTCATTGATTGAGGGGGAGAGTGATTTCTCAAAATTTCATGTATCATCAAACCTCCCCACACTTTGTACTATACAAATGTAACAACACGATTTTTGATGGTTATGTGTCAAAATGAGAAATTTTCAAAGAGTTTTCGTTAAAACTTCAAATCTTTTGTAAACTCATCAAATCTGACACATAACAACCTCCCTCACAGATTGAGGGGGAGCAAGAAAAAATTCCTTTTATCAGAAAACATCAAAAATTAACCGCACTTCTCTCCCAAAACGTTTTCTAACTTATTTAAATCAATTGGGATCCAAAATCTCAAAAGATTTGAAATTTTTGATCGGGGGAGAGAATGTGATTTAAATATGGAATCTGATAATCAAATGTGATCTTTTGGACTCAATAAATGTGCTCCCACATATGTGCTAAACTCTTTCGAATATCGATGCACATATTGAGGGGGAGCAAAAGGCGTTTGTGGAAATTATACCAAAGACCGACCATTTATCTTTACGCATGGAGTTATAAGGTTGGTTAAGGTTAGGTATGAATTCCCATGATCCACCAGAACCGGAAGGATCTTCCCAGGGACAATCCTCTAGATAGATTAGAAGTCCTTAGGAATGATTGAAAAAATGAGAAAAGTGAGAAAGGGAAGAGTGTGGACTGAGATAGAGCTAGGACTGGAACAAACCCAACAAAGTTCTAGTGGTGAAGTCTCGGTAAGCACTGAAGGGGTTGAAAATTGAAAAAGAAATGAAATGAGAAAGGGTGAAAAGAAATAGCCCTCCATATATTCAACCTTAGGGCATAAACCGGGTTCAATTCATAATCTACTAGTGGTTACTAAGGTAACACTAGTATTGAAGACAAGACGTCATGGACCCAGTGACGCACTGAACTAAACTTCCCAACCACTCAAGTTCTCTTAAAAGAGCTTGTTTCATTCTCACGGGGAACCCTGTGCAATGTATCGACCGCTCATTGCGAGCTATGTTGATACCTAAACAGGAGACGCCTCCCCAGTCTCCAGGAGCGGATCAAAACGCACTATTGAGTCTAGAGCCATGAGATCATCCATAAATCTCGATAGGACACATTCCAAATATGCTTATTGTTTCACACAATGTGGAAAATAAGATAAAATATTTAGAGTCCTACGCATTATCCTCGTGGTATTGCCAGAACATCTGAGTGATATGTAAATATTCACAATGAGGATGGAAATCCTTCTAGAGCGAACATCACTCAAGCTCTTGGTAGGTGACATGTGAGATCCACCTTGGATCAATGATTAAGTGACAACTGAAAAGCAACAATGGTGCGATTCATAATTGAATCAAACTTGTTCCAGGAAATGGATTGACGGATACTTTTGCTAAAACCTTTCAATGTGCTCACTTACTAATTTTTCAAGCACATTGATTGTGTAATATCTTTCAAACAAAAGCATTTTTGATGGAAATTTGATTCAAAGTATAAAACTCTCGTCGTGTCTCAAAAATGTTTATCATAGGACACGCGAGTGATTTCTATAAATCTATTTCTCATCAATCCGTGAATATTTATTCACCGATTCACTCTATCGTGTTGTCTGCTTTGAGACGTTCCGGTATGAGAACATGCTAAGTATGAAGATTCCAAAGTGGATTCTTTGGAAAATTCATTACTACAAGCTGGAAATTCCTGTCAAGGAGAGTCTTCTTTAAAAGAGACTCTACCTGATCACAGGTCGGTTTTCACAAAACCGGAGGGTAGTCTGTCCTCGCAGAACGAATGACAAAGCCATATTCGTTCTCTATCTTTATTGCTAACTGTTTTATTTCAGGGACACATATAAAGATCGCGTTGATGGCTCCAGTTTCCAGTTGAATCGGGTCAATCCATACCTCATGCTCACACATCCTCCACACTATCAATGAAGATGAGAGACTTGCTACAACAAATGTTGAGAGACTACCAACAACGTTTCCGCAACTCTGATGAAAAAGTCTCCTGATCTACAACTCTAATGCAACGTCTCCAGATATAGAAGGGTGTGAGCATGATGGTCCTTAGTCACTACATCACATAAAGGCAATACTACTATGGATGAGCTTGGAGATTTACTTTGGCTGATGATCTCAAAGGAAGCTCAAACATCATATATCACAAAGGAATTCTAATCACAAGTTCGCTTGCTTGAAGTACAAAGTGTGTAGAAAAGTGAAGAATCAGATCCTACGAGCTACTGAGACGAAAGAATGCTTAAAGACCAAAGAACTTAATTTCAAAGGTGACCTCGCTTAGGGGGAGATTGTTAGGAATACAATTATTCCTGTAAAAGTCTCGGTCACCTGATTATTGTAATAGCATTAAGTTCGCTCGTAGTTAGTTTATATACTAGTTAGTTAGTATTAGTATAAGTAACACCGTGGAAGAAGGACGGGTCTTTACCCACTGTATGCCTGATCCACAGCCCGGGTGTGGGCGTTTATGTTGTAAGTATAAATACCCCTCTCCACATGTGGAGAGGGTTGGAGCTTCCATTCACCTTAATCTAATTTTCTCATTTTTCTCTCATCTCTTTCTCTCTCTAGGAATCCCTCCCAACTCTCTTTCTCTCTCTAAATTCTAATACAATTCGAATCATAATCACATAAACCATTCTAGTTAATATTATGAGAATCCTACATAGAATTTGCGTTAGTGATGCATCCCGAGACCGCTAGTGAGACTACATTCGTGTAGTAGGATTTACTACATTATAAGAGGCATTAGGATCACCCGCGTGTTAAACCCGTATCATAATTACCTGACCATTTAAGTCATGTTACTTGGCTAGTAAAGTTAATTAATTTTTCCCACACCTTAGCGTTGTACTCATTTTTAGTACACGAAACCCCTAGTACACCCCTCCGAGCCTATCTTTTCGTTTCAAACTTTAAGCATCTTACTTAAAGGAAGAATTTGTTCACAACCCACCCAAATGTGCAACCAAATCGCCTTAGCCTTCCGTGTATGCACTCATCTTTTGTGCATTATTGTTATATGTTTAAACCCTTAGTTAATTATCTAATTGATTACATGGTTGCTAAGTCGAGTCATATCTTGTACATATTGTTTTGGGACGATTGGGACTCATGGGTAAAGTACTTGTGTTATGGAGTAATGGGGAAGAACATTATATATTACCCCCATATGTGCGTTAATCTTAAAAAGTACTCCAAGTGTTTTGATTATCTTGATTCGAGTCATTAGAGTAGTTTATTGTAAAGTATGTAAAAAGTCAAGTGTAAGGGGAATGTACATTCCCTATGATGTATTATTTTGGATGGTAGGGCAAGAGTGTATGCAAATAAAAAAAATCGAAAAAAAAACATCAAGAAAAAAGAAAAATAAAATAAAATAGAAAAAGAAAAGAGGAAAAAACATACGGACTACCATCCCGTTTCAGTCTATGTTTATTTTATGTTTTTGTTATTTTTGATTCATTAGCTTAAGTCGAGTCTAGTCTTGGCTTAGCAACGCCATACTATACATGTAATTAACCAAGATGATTAACCCGCCACCAGTAAATATTGCCTTTATCCAACAAAACTGTATATTCCATATCCCTACACCTAACGTTATAACCCTTTAAAAGACCTCTTTGATAGTTTATCCTAGGTGCTTACGCCAAGTGGTGCAGGTTTGATCCTTTCCCAAGCCTATGGTAATCTATTTTGCTATGACAGGTAGTGAGAGATGTTTTCCATTTCCTTATTGTGATATATACTTTATTACACCCGAGAGATGAGAGTATCTAAACACTATTTATGAGGTGCTAGTGTATGACCTCCGTGCTTGTCTTTGGTTTTTAGTGGAACGACTATTTGTTGTAATTACTTTTATATTAGTGTTAAATGATCCCTAACCTGTATTTTGATTAGAATAAAAGCGCATTTGCTTGAGGACAATCAAATCTCAAATGTAAGGATATTTGATGAGGTGAAAAGTGTACCGCTTTTAAGGGGTCATTTAAGCCCGAATTTGTGATTATTTGATCAAATATTGTCCTAAATCGTTCCTTTTGTCATTTTAGGTACTTTTGGAGAGAAATCTGGAAAAGGAAGCATTTTGGACGTTTTTTGACCATAAAAGTGAAGAAAACGGCAAAGTCTCAATTTTCCTTGCTGGAACAGTACCTGATGGCGTCAAGGCTCTCCACATGACGGCATCAAGAGTTACAAAAGAGGTGGATGTTGAAAATACACGTGATGATCCAGAGAGTTTTTAAGCATAGGAGATGACAGCGTCACCCAAGGCCGTCATGGTCCAAGTATTGGTGATGGCCCAGAAGAAAATCACACATGACGGCGTCACAAGTAGATCTAGGCAATACGATTTCATTATGGCGGCGAGTTGACGGCGTCACAACTTAATACATGACGCCGTCACCATGTAAAATCTATATATAGTTTTCCAAATTTCATTCATTAGGGTGCAACTTTGAGGGAAAAACCGTAGGTCGAATTTTCCAGCTTTTTCAAGGGTTCCAACCCTTTAAATCTTTCATGTTCAATTAAAGATAAGTATTCTTTCAAATCATTCAATATGTCTATGTGTTGTTTGATTATATCTTACGCTTGTCTTCTATTTAACATGCTAGGCTATATTTTCATTGTGTTTGCTTAGATGTAGTGAAACCTAGATGTTGATTATGGGTTGATTGTTTGTTTATAATTGTTACGGATGATTGTATTCGATGTTAGGCTTAAGAAAACTGGCAGACTTCCATTGGTAACTTGCTTGAACGTCTTAAGAAACATGATCGGAGGTGTACTACGATTTTTGGTTGTATTTAATACGTAGGAGAATTTTAATGATCCTATGTTAGGAGCTTCTAACAGCTCGTCATAAGAGTGAAGTAGGATCCTATAGAGTTAGGGAATATTGTACACGGCCCTACAACTAGTATTAAGGAATATGACCCGTCATCCACGCAATTGTAACAAGCTATCAACCTGTAAAAGATATATAGGGAGTAATGAAATATAAGTAAACACAGCTTCTCTTATCATTGTTTACACCACATTAGTATAAATAGTTTTGTTTTCAATTTTGTTATTTTATTTTGATTGCATTAGTAGTTATTTGGGTTAGTTGGCTAGCAACTAATTCCGCCCACTCCTTCAAAACCCGAGAATTTTACTTGCTTTAATAAAAATATAAAAATAAAAAAAGAATCATCTTTCACATCTAGACCTACTTTAGTAGGCTTCCTAATCCTAGCGACACTATTCCTGAGTTGAACGATCAATCCCCCGGTACTTGTCACTATACTATACTACAACGACCAGGTACACTGCCTGGTGGGGGTTGTAAGCTTCTCGAGATCCCTTTAGAGGTAAAACCTTTTGTGAGGGCGCAATCCCACGCATCACACACCAAAAAGTTTTTAATTAGAATAAAATTCTTCTACAACTTTTTATCGCGAATCCTTTTCGTGGTAGTCTAAGATAACCTAAAACTTAACTATTCCAGAAGGGCTAGTTTAAATACCACTTTTACAACCACAATTCACTATCAAACTTTTACCCAAATTCTGTCCCGATTTAACAGCTTTGACACCTTATTAAAGAAAAATCAAAAGACTAACTTCCCGATCTTAAAATCAATCGTGGCCGGACTTTTTGGAAAACTCTTTCATTAAAATTCAATTTAGACTTAAAATTCGTGATCTAACTCATCACCATCTGTTAAATACATTTGAATCTTTACAGCACTATTTTTCTGTCCAAACCCTAACTCAATAACCAGCATGTTTTACGCTCAATTCTCTTCACCAATCATCATAATATAATCATTAATTGATCCCAACATGTTTTAATTAATTAATTAATTAAACATAGGTTTTAAGGATTTTACCTTGATTCTTGATTATTGCTTCAAAAACAAAACCCTAAATTTTTCTCCTTCTTTTTCTCTCTTGATCGATCATAATTTGCAGAAAATAAGGGTTATGGGTCGTTTTTATGGCTATATGGGCAGAGGATTGGGCTTGTTTGGGTTGGATTAGGATTCCTTATTGCTAGGAATTGTATTTGGGCTCAAATTGGGTTTCCTTTTTCCTTCTTATCCCCTTCTAGCCGAATTTTATATACATATATATCTTTTTTTATTTTTTTATTAAATTAATTTATTACACTCAAAACCTCATACTTTTCGTATTTTATAAACTCTCAAAACAAAACCTAACGTCTTACGCGATAAACCTTAGTTTTACGACAAACCGGAAAAAATGTCATTTTCAAAAAATAGATTTTCACCCTTTATAAATGTATAACACATAAAAGCAAACTCCTCGTAACTTGCTAACGCTCAAATACATGAACGAAGACTCGTTACGCAAAATCACAAAAACACCAAAACTTCACAAGTCATTTCTACACCACAAAGGCGATCAAAAATGAACTTTCCCAAAATCAATACTTTCCAAATCACAATAAAAACCATTTACAGAAAGGGATTTAGTGCTAAAACTCACCTATATCACTTCAAACGCCTAAGACACAACGAACAAACGTCAACCGAGTCAAGACTATCAGTCAAACTGGCCTGCTAAAACCACGGTTGTTACACCACTTTCGACAACTTCTCGAATATAGTGAACTTTCCGACAAAAGTGTTTGGCACCCTTAAGAACACTTGGTTCATTGGCTATGATAATAGCACCGGAATTATCGCAGTACATATCCATAGGTCGTTCATTGCTGGGGACAACGCCAAGCCTAAAAATAAATTTCCGCCTCCAAAGTGCCTCCATTGCAGCTTCAGAAGCAGCCATATATTCAGCCTTTGTAGATATATATTCAGCTTCTATAGAGGGCATCGCAATAGTGCTTTGTTTGGCACTCTTCCAGTCAACAGCACCTCTATTCATGACGAAAACATATCCTGTCTGGGATTTGATGTCATCACGATCTATCTCCCAGCTTGCATCAGTATAACAAGTAACACTGAGCTCACAATTGACATAACCACCATAAACAAGAAACATATCTTTAGTATTTCACAGATACTTTAATATGTTCTTAACAGCAGTCCAGTGATATTCTCCTGGATTCTGTTGAGATCTACTCGTTAGGTTCTGAGAGAACGCTACATCAAGTCTAGTGCACCTAACCGCATACATGATGGACCCCACAACCGAAGCATAAGGTACTCCCTTCATCCTCTTCACCTCAGCGGGTGTAGAGGGTCCTTGAGTCTTACTCAATTCCGTATTTGGTTGCATTGGAAGACTTCCATGTTTAGAATCTTGCATCTTAAATCGCTTCAGGATTTTTTCAATGTATGCACTTTGACACAAGCCGATTAACCGCTTTGATCTATCTCGGTAGATCTTGACTCCAAGTATGTACGATGCTTCTCCTAAGTCTTTCATAGCAAAATACTTTCCAAGCTAGGATTTTACATCTTGTAGCATTGGAATGTTGTTTCCTATGAGTAATATGTCATCGACATATAAGATTAGAAACACAACTATACTTCCACTAGTTTTCATATATACACATGGCTCATCGAGATTTTGTGTGAAACCAATCTTTTTGATTTCCTCATCAAATCTCTTGTTCCAGCTTCTAGATGTTTGCTTCAATCCATAAATGGATCTTTGAAGTTTGCATACTTTGCTAGGATGCTTTGGATTCACAAATCCCTCGGGTTGCACCATATAAACGTCTTCGTTTAGGTGGCCGTTCAAGAAAGCTGTCTTGACATCCATTTGCCAAATCTCATAGTCATACGCTGCTATGGCTATAAGAATCCTAATTGCTTTAATGTCTGCAACAAGCGAGAAGGTTTCTTCATAGTCAATTCCGTAGGTTTAAGTGAAACCTTTTGCTACAAGACGAGCTTTATAGGTATGTACATTGCAATCCATGTCGGTCTTCTTCTTGAAGAGCTAGACATCATTGTTTTTCATGGATTGCATTTCCACATTCATAGCTTCATTCCACTTATCGTGTTCATGACTCGATAAAGCTTCTCGATAGTTAGTGGGTTCACTATGATCCCCTAACTCATGTTCCTCAGCATCGATATAGAAACCATATCGTTCAGGTGCTTGAGGTATCCTTGCGGATCTACGAATGGGAGCAACATCAAGAAGAGGCTCAATGTTGGGAATTATATTAATAATTACCATGGCTAGTGAAGACATTACAACTGCTGAAGAATGTACTTGAAGTGGAAACTCATTACCACTGCAAGAACATATATTACCACTGTTGTTTTAATAACTGTTAGGAAACGTGTTTAGATAAATATAGAATAGAACTTGTGTATATCTTATTCTATTAGCATTATAATTATCTTGTAAAAGAGGACTCCTTGTGCTATAAAAGGAGATCCTAGGTTAAAGGTTAGATATATGTTTTTCTAGAGCTTCAAGGTGTAACCCTAGTGATACTAAGATCACTCGTATTATTATCATTAATAATATTGGAGCTAATTGTTTGTTACATACATTGTTCTCATTCATAAACAACTGTTTCATTCACAATCATTACTTCTAAATGTTACTAAGTAGATTCGGCATACTTAGTGATATAACTCAAAGTATCAATCTAACACAGTTCAAGGTGTTTAGATCCATCAAGTGGTATCAGAGCCAGGTTTTGATACTTTGATTTAGAAGACCCTAGTTCACTCAGAAGAATCAATGGAGACAGAAACCAGTCAATCCAACATTGCTGCTAAGCTTCCAAAGCTTAAGTTGAATGACTTTGAGATGTGGAGGCTTATGATCGAACAATTTTTTATGGTGCAAGACTATACACTCTGGGAGATCATTATGCTTGGTAATTCCTTCAAACCAAGTTCTACCTCAGAGATGGTTGGTGGCAAGGAAATAATAAAGGTTAACACTGGACCTGTTACTAATGATGAAAGATTTCAGATGAAGAATGATCTGAAGGCCAGAGGTTTGTTGCTGATGACACTTCCCAGAGATCAAGTTCTTGCATTCAGCAAGTACAAGACTGCAAAGACTCTGTTTGAGGAGATCTGTAATGTTTTTGGTGGTAATGATTCCACCAAGAAGGCTCAGAAGACCCTGCTGAAACAGACTTATGAAAACTTTGGTTCATCAAGTAATGAATCTATTGATAGCATCTTCACAAGGCTACAAAAGATTGTTACTCAACTCACTGTTTTTGGAATTGAGGTGGAAAGGGAAGACCTCAATCTAAAGTTCTTAAGAAGTTTACCCTCTGAGTTTGGAACCAATGTTGCTGTATGGGAAGATAAGCCAGATTTGGAGACTATGAAACTTAATGATTTGTACAATAACTTCAAGGTTATTGAACAAAGATTGAAGAAAGCTGGCAAACTAAGCACAGGTTCAGGAAGTGTAGGACTTATATCATCATCTGTTGATGATAGTTCAGATGGAGAAAGTGATAGTGATGATGACAGTGCTAACATTGTTGTTTCCACTGGTAGTGGAAGTGTTTCCACTGGTAGTTCAAAGAGGCAGATTGCAGGACTTAGTGATTCTACCTTCTATGCCTTTATATCAAGTCAGGTGGGTGGTTCAATTCTCAATCATGAGGATTTGGATCAAATTGATGAGGATGATATGGAGGAGATGGACATTAAATGACAGGTGGCATTACTAAGTTTAAGAACAAAGAAGTTTTGGAAGAAGACTGGAAGAAAGATTAACATTAATGGTAATGAGACAGTAGGTTTTGACAAAAAGAAGGTGGAGTTCTATAATTATCATAAGAAGGGGCACTTTGCCAGGGAGTGCAGGAAACCAAGGAAACCTGATAACAGGTCAACTTGGTATAAGCAGGACAAGAAGAAATAATCTACTACTTATGAGCCAAAGGGGCTATTGGCTATTGATGGAGTGAGCTTTGATTAGAGCTTTATGGTTGAGGATGAGGAAGATGATTCAGAGTCTGCAATGGTTGCTATTGAGCTTGCACTAATGGCTTTTTCTGACTCTGAGGTACAAATCAATAATGCTTGCTCTAAAACTTGTAAGGCCTTAAAAGAGTATGAGAAAATTAAAGCACAATATGATGAAAAATTGCTAGAGTTAAATCATACTAATTATAACTTAGGAAATCATAAAAGAGGCCTAGGTGTTTTAGAAACTCAATTAGAGCATTATAGGGAAAATGAATCTAAGTTCAATGATGGTATTGCAGTGTTAAAAAGAGACTTAGATTATCAGGTTGTTGTAAACAAGGTTCTTAGGGAAGAACTAGAAAAGGTTAAAAGGGCTAGTGAGAATATAAAGATAACTTGTAATACACTGGATCACCAATCCAAGTGTATTGACAAAATTTAGGAAGCCCGAGTAGGATACAAAACTGTTCCACCACCTCTAAGAGGTGTTCCATCACCTCCTGGCATTGACTTAGCTCACATAGGATTAGAAGAATTCCAGGAACCAACCATGACCTATGGACCAAAATTTGTTAAAGAAACTGTTATTGAAAAGGTTCAGGTTGAGGTTGATACATTTGATAGTGCTAGTGACTCATCTCTTAAAGATGAAAATTTGAATGTTGAGTCTAAACCTAGTGTTTCTGAGAATGTAAAAGTGGAGGTTAAAAGGAGTATTCCTGATGTTGTCAAAGAGAAGCCTAGGTCACAACCTAATTTCACTAGGCCCACTACTAGATATGCAGAGATGTACAGAAGTAGGTCAACAACTCCTAGGGGTAATATGAGGGGTTGGAATCATGTTAAATCTAGGCAATTTGGTAGTGACTTTGTGTTTAATAATAAACCCTGTCATATATGTGGTAGCTTTGACCATTTGTCTTATAGCTGTACTTATCACATGGGTAGAAGGGAAGTGTTTGGGAATATTAGGGTGAATGGTCATAATGCTAATAACTTAACTCACCCAAATCCACTTAGCAAGATGATTCCCAGATCTGTTTTGTTTAACTCTAGCATTAAACCTATTTCCACTGCTAGACCAGCAGTTGCCACTGCCAGAAATAAAAACAGAGTTTACCCTAAGTCCCCTGTTGCTACTTTTGTTAAATCTACTCAAACAGGGAAAAAGACCAATTTTGAAAAGAAAGTTTACAATAATCACAAGTGGGTACCCAAAATTTCAAAACCAGCAGTTTCAACTGCTAAGCCAACAGTTACCACTGCAAGGCCAAAGGTTACCACTGGTGGGTCTGTGAACAATAAAAGGGTAAATATGGGAAATACTGTTAAGGCCTCAGCACCTTGGGAATGGAAACCAAAAGGAACTATCACCTCAAACAATCCCAGTGGTGTATCAATGACCTTTGATAGATTCAATTATATTGATACACGAGGCAGATCCAAGTCATTTGTGGCTTGGGTCCCCAAAAGGAACTAATTCCTTTATTTTGTGTGTAGGAACATTCAAAGACAACAAATGATCAAGGATACTCAGACAGTGGATGTTCCAGGCACATGACTGGCAATAAGTCCTATCTTTCAGACTTACAACCTTATGATGGACAATTTGTCAGCTTTGGAGGAGGAATTGGTGGCAAAGTTTCTGGCAAAGGAACAATCAAGGATGGAAACATAGACTTTGAGAATGTGCACTATGTGAAAGAACTCAAGTACAACCTTTTCAGTGTGTCACAGATGTGTGACAAGAAGCATAGAGTTCTATTCACAGAAGATGAATGCTATATCTTATCTAAGGATTATAAGCTCCCTGATGAATGTGACATTTTGCTTAAAATCCCTAGAAAAGGTAATCTGTATAGCATTGACATGAAGAACATAGTGGCTAATACTGATGTTACTTGCTTGATTGCAAAAGCCACTTTGGATGAATCCATGCTTTGGCACAGAAGACTTGGTCATGTTAACTTCAAGACCATCAACAAAATTGTGAAAGATGGACTTGTCAGAGGTTTACCTGAGAAAAGATTTGAAAATGACCAAACTTGTGTTGCCTGTCTCAAAGGAAAGCAACACAGAGCTTCATGCAAGACCAAAGCATTCAATTCTATTGATCATCCACATTTCATGTTACATATGGACTTGTTTGGTCCTACATCTGTGAGCAGCATCAATTTGAAGAAGTATTGTCTTGTTGTGACTGATGATTTTAGTAGATTCACATGGGTTTTCTTTTTAAGAACCAAGGATGAAACCACTGGCATCCTTAAGACATTCATCACTGAAGTTGAAAATCAAGTTGAAAAGAAGATCAAGATCATCAGGTGTGACAATGGGACAAAGTTCAAGAATAAAGTTATGGATGATTTCTGCAGAGACAAAGGTATTAAGAGAGAATTTAGTGTTGCAAGAACTCCTCAACAAAATGGAGTTGCTGAAAGAAGAAACAGAACACTAATTGAGGCTGCTAGAACCAAGTTAGCTGACTCAAAGCTTCCAATGACTTTTTGGGCTGAAGCAGTTAACACTGCTTGTTACATACAAAACAGGGTTTTAGTGGTCAAAACAAAGAACAAGACACCTTATGAGTTATTCAGAGGAAGACCTCCTACTTTGGAGTTTATGAGGCCATTTGGGTGTCATGTTACTATTCTCAATACCATTGATCATCTGAGTAAATTTGAAGAAAAGTCTGATGAAGGCTTCTTTGTTGGATATTCTATGGTTAGCAAGGCTTTCAGAGTCTATAACTTAAGAACAAAGAAGATTGAAGAGAATTTTCATGTTGAGTTTCTTGAAAATAAAGCTAACATGGCAGGTTCAGGACCAGATTGGCTATTTGATCTTGAAACATTATCCAATACAATGAATTATGTACCTCTTACTTCAAGCACAGGAGACAAAGATCTTGAAGATTCATAAGAATTCATTGATGAAGATGAAGCTTGCAAAGATGATGAAGATCAAATTGTTATGCCACTTTGGGACTTTGTTGATAATTCTGAAAAGAAAGGTGATGCAGATGGTGTGAATTTTGATGTATTGAATAAAGAAATTCCTGCTAGCAGTAGTAACTCAATTCCCACTGCTACACCAGAAGTTTCCACTGACAGCCCAAATGTGGAACATACATCTCAGGAATCACCAAGTGATGATGTAGAGATCTCAAACATGCCTACAACATATGATATTCCTAGCACATCACAAACTTCAATTCACAAAGTGCATCTACTTGATAATGTTATTGGTGAACTTCAATTAGGTGTGAAAACTAGAAGACAGACAAATAAATATGATATTCATGGGTTCATTAGTGAAGTTTATGAGTCCAAGAAACATAAGAGGAAGAATGAGTGTTTGTTTTTCTGTTTTCTCTCACAAGTGGAGCCTAAGAATGCTTATATGGCTCTAGAAGAATCTAGCTGGGTTGAAGCAATGCAAGAGGAGTTGTTGCAATTTAAACTTCAAAAGGTTTGGGTTCTTTGTGACTTGCCTGATGGTATGAAGGTCATTGGTACTAAATGGGTTTTCAGAAACAAGAAAGATGAAAGAGGTATAGTAATCAGGAACAAAGCTAGATTGGTTGCTCAAGGATACACTCAAGAGGAGGGTATTGACTATGAAGAAGTTTTTGCTCCTGTTGCAAGGATTGAGGCTATTAGATTGTTTCTAGCCTATGCATCATTTATGGGCTTTACTGTCTATCAAATGGATGTTAAGAGTGCCTTTCTGTATGGTACTATTGATGAGGAGGTATATGTCTCTCAACCTCCAGGCTTTGAAGATCCTCAACACCCTAATAAAGTGTATAAAGTAGTTAAGGCTCTTTATGGCTTACATCAAGCTCCAAGGAAGTGGTATGAAACCTTAGCTACTTATTTGTTGAATAATGGGTTTCATAGAGGCAAGATTGATCAAACTTTGTTCATCAAGAAAGACAAGGGTGATATTCTACTTGTTCAAGTATATGTTGATGATATTATCTTTGGGTCTACTAGACAAGAGATGTGCAAAGAGTTTGAAAAGCTGATGAAAGATGAATTTCAAATGAGTTCTATGTGAGAACTTACATTCTTTTTGGGGCTGCAAGTACAACAGAGTAAAGAAGGCATCTTTATCAGTCAAGACAAATATGTGACTGAGATTATTAGGAAGTTCAAGTTTACTGATGCAAAACCTTCAAATACCCCTGCTGACAAGACCACTCATCTATTGTTGAAGAATGCTAGTGGTGCTAATGTTGATGTGCACACTTACAGGTCTATGATTGGTTCTTTGATGTATCTTACTTCATCAAGGCCAGACATTATGTTTGCTGTATGTGCTTGTGAAAGATTTCAAGTGACTCCAAAGACATCACATATGACAGCAGTGGAAAAGATTTTTAGGTATTTGAAGACATATCCTAATTTAGGATTATGGTATCCAAGAGAATCCCCTATGGAATTGGTCACATACTCAGATAGTGACTATGCTGGTGCAAGTTTGGATAGAAGGTCAACCACAGGTGGATGTCAATTTCTTGGATGTAGATTGGTGTCATGGCAGTGCAAGAAGCAAACTATGGTTGCTACTTCAACCACTAAAGCAGAATATGTAGCAGCTGCTAGTTGTTGTGCTCAGATCTTATGGCTTCAGAATCAATTATTGGATTATGGGTACAATTTCATGAACACCATTATCTATATAGACAATAGTAGTACCATATGCATTATTAAAAATCCTGTGCAACACACTAAAACTAAACATATTGAAATTAGACATCATTTTATTAGAGATTGTTTTGAGAAAAAGCTTATTAATGTTGTCAAAATCCATACTGATGACAATTATGTTGATTTATTAACAAAAGGGCTTGATGTGGGTAGGTTTCAATACTTGGTAACAGGTACTGGAATGCTAAATCCATAAAATCTTTGATGTCTAATACTTTTCAGTGTTGCAGGATAGTTTTTAGGTACTAGTATTGTTTGTATATGTATGTATGGTTTTCTACTAACTTGAATGCAGAGTTATCAAAAGCACAGTGGAAATTATCATACAACAGTAGAAAGATTGGTGATAAAAGCATAAAGAAAAAGTACTTTTATTGATGCATAAAGAAAGTACATAACAACCATCAAGAAAACATTGTCACCAAAATAGAAAAACATCACACAACAAATCCAACAAACTAACATCTACTCCATAGGCTTCTTTCCCTTTCCCTTATAATCATGCTTGCCTTTGGAAGTTTTCTTTCTCTTGTCATAAAAAGAAAGTTGCTTCCTTGGACAAGCAAGTCCCAGAACTTGCTTGGGAGGCCTTGGTGCTTGTGCAGGCTTCTCAACAGCAGGCCACTTCATGTTGCTTACGGCAGACTTCAATGCTGTGGTGAGGGCCTTTGGAAGTTCTTTAGAAAGATTGAAGGTTGGATCATCATCATCATCAGAGGAAGAACTGGAATAGAACTCCAAGGATGGAGCAGGTGAAGCTTCAGTCTTTTTAGATTTCATGTTGGATGATGTGGATGTGGTAGCACTTGGAGGAAAGTAATCACTCCACCCTGTAGAAAGTTCCTCTGAGTTTGTGCAATAGCTGATCTCTTCATCAGATGAATCATCTGAGGATATGTAGACTAATGGAAACCAGCTCATTGTGTTGGTAAAGGGTTTGTGTTGATGATATGTGTTGATGAAAGATAAAGGTTAATGAGCCCCCTTTTATAAGCAAAGTCAAGGTCGAATTCTAATTAATGAAGAATATTTACTCTTACCTGTTTTGGTAGGTTGGAGCAGTAAATTTGGTTATTATCGGGTTGACTTTTGGAAGATATTTTTGAAAATAGTAACTTGGTTAAAAATTTACTTTGGGTTAAATGTTTATGGGTTAAGTTGAGTGTTATTTTTTTCTGCAGCATACAACCCATATTATTGGAGTCATTGGAGTTATAAGGTGTGTATCATAGACACACAACAAATGGTTATTGATTCACCATGTCTAATCCACATAAGAATCAACTAGTCCAGAGCAAACGGCTCCTGGTAAAGACTTACCAAATCCGTTTATGGTTGATAGTTTACCAAAAACTATATGGTTATCAAATCACCATACTCCAAGTGATCAAGAGTTGGCTAGTCCATAGCAAACGGCTCATGGTAAAGACATATCAAATCCGTTGATAGCTGGTAGTTTGCAAAAAACTATGATAAGAGTAGCTAATTTTCATGTTTTACTTACCACTGCTCTTTGATATGTTGTGAAAATTTTACCACTACTAGTTCATTAGTTACCACTGCAAGAGTAATTTTTCCACTGATGAACTAGCCGTTACAACTGTTGTGTCAGTAATCTATTTTTACTAGCCGTTGTAAATATAACCGTCTTTCCTTATTAATAGGGTAAATCTTTTGTGAATTATCTTCTTACCTATTATAATTTATTCTTTTCCAAAGATAAATCTTTCTAAAGATAATTCACATTACGCACCTCCTCAAACCCTATTAGTATAAATTGATCATCATATGGCTTGATTTTTATCTTGATTACTAACACTTTTATTCTCTTTTCACAAATATCATGGCGATTCTAAAATTTGTCGAGGAGCACAACCAAGTGGCCTACCTACAAAAGTCAAACGAGAAGAGTGGCCCTGTTTTTCATCAGATTGTGGATTTTCTAAATACAACTCATATAAGGTATGCCTTAACTATTAATCCCACAATCTATGTCTCTCATATCAAACAGTTCTGGAACAATGTGGAGTCCATAACTCTTGAACAAGGAGACACACATGAATCTGTGGACGCTTTAAGAGCCACAGTGGATGGGGTAACTATTGATGTTACTGAGTCATCCTTGAGGAGAATTCTCTAATTGGATGATCTCAATGGTATCATCACATTACCCAATTCAGAAATTTTCACTAATATTGCTTTAATAGGGTATGATACATCTGAACAAAAAGTAACTTTTAGAAAAGGATGTTTTTGTCCCCATTGGAGATTTTTAATTCACACTCTTTTACATTGTCTAAGTCCTAAGAAAACATCTTATGAACAATTTGCATCAACCATGGCTTATCCTTTGGTTTGTTTGGCAACTGATAGGACTTTCAATTTTTCAAGGTTTATTTTCAATAATATGAAAGGCAATGTAAAGAGTCCATATAAATTTTTGATGTATCCAAGGTTTGTGCAAGCAGTGTTAAATGAGTTTCAACTGCAACCTCGCAATAGAATTTATGAAACCTCCTGTCTTAAGCCAAAAGTTTTTCAAAACATGAGTAAGGCTTAAGATCTTTGGAATGGGGAGGTTCATCCACTTTTTCCTCAAATGCTTGCTAAAATTTCACAAGTACAGGGTGCAGATGCAACCATCCCAGTTGTATCCCATAACACACCCAATATTTTTGTTCCACCAATTCACCATACCCCTGCAGTCACTCACACTTATGAGAGAAGGCATAAACAACCAACTTCTCTTATCTCAACATTGCATGTTGCTGAACCTTTTGGTTTAGGGACAAGCAGTGGTGGTTCAAGGCTTAATCCTAGTCCAACTAGGGAAGAGCCTGAATCAATGCCTCACGATTCACCTCTCCCAACAGGTAACACAGTTGGAAGTGTTGAGGGCAGTGTGAAACTACCTGAATTGATGGACATCTGTACAAAATTAGTCAAGCAGGTTCAAGCTCTGGAGAAAGATCTGGCACAGACCAAAGTACAACATGCCACAGAGCTGAATCAAATGAAGGCAGAGATTCAAAGGTTACAGAATGAAGTTGAAAGTCTCAAGAAGAAAAGATCTGCCAAAGTTGTGTTCTCTTCATCATCTTCACCTCAGGATGAGTTTTCTGCAGGTTCTAGTAAAGATTTGGGAGATTCTTCCAAACAGGGGAGGAAATCAGATGCAGAGTTTAAGGGGAGGAAGTTAGACTTTGGGGAAGATTATGATATGGATGCTGATGCTAATTTTAATTTTGATGATACAGTTGGAACTGCTCAACCAATTTCCACTAATGCAGAACAAGTTCCACTAATCAAAATATTTCCACTGCAAGTGATCACATTCCCACTGATAGCCAAAATGTTACCACTGCAGAGGAAGAAGCTGCCAGAATAAGAACAGTCAAAGGAAAAGCAATTGTGACTGGTTCAGAACAAGAGCAAACAAGAAAGATTTCTAAGAAAGATCAAGCTCAAATTGATTTTGATGCAAGATTGTCAGAGCAATTAGCTGCAGCAGAGAATGAAAAGAAGAGAAATCTAGAGGAAGATGAAGTTGCTAGTTTTATGGAAGCAAAGAGGTTGGACAAACTTGAAGCAGTAATGGCAGAACCACTTTCAGTTGTTCCACCAACTGTCATACATGAGAAACCTCCAATGTTCACTTATGTGCCTACAGAGGAAGAGATTGACTACATGATTAACAGTGATCCTATTATCAGAAAGAAGGCTATTGAACTTATTGCAAATACAACCCTGAATGAAGAACAAAGGTCTGCTCAACTAAAAGATTTCATTCAAATGAAGAATCAGCAGGCTCTTGATGATATTATTGGGGATGTAAGAAAAGGTCAAAAGAAGCCAAGGAAACTTACAAAGGCACAGATCATTGCTGAGATGAAGACTTTTTGTTGTCATGTTGGCAATATGAAGATGGCTCAATTCAAAGGAATGTCACATGATCAAATTGAAGGTATTTACTACAGGATTAAAAGACAAGATAGTAATTTCATTCCTATGGATCAAGAACCTGTAATGATGAAGACAAAAAGGTCAGGAGTGAGTCTTGGATCAAAAGATACAAAGAAATTGAAGACTCAGGAGTTATCTCAAGCAAAAGAGGGTCCTAGCAAGTTGACAGAAGAGCAAGTTACAAACATGATGTTTATAGAGACTGATGTACTTAATATTGAACCTCTACAAACAAAATATCCAGTAGTTGGTTGGGAGATCTATTCTGATGATTTTGGAGTTGCTTGGAAGATCATCAGAACTGGAAGTGTCACAAGTATTTGCAGAGATTTTGAAGACATTGTTAGATCTTGTGATAGAGAAGACTTGGATACTTTGTGGAGAATTGTTCAAGATCAGTTTAAGAAGGATGAACTTGTTGATGTCAAAGCTAAGGAGTTATGGGTTCACTTCAGAAGATTATATGAACCTGACCCAAGTGACAGATATTGGAGATTTGAAGCTCACAACATGAATACTTTGTGGAAGTTTTATGACTCAAGTGCTGTACATCATCTTTCTACTCAAGATGGAGTTGATGTGTTTATGCTTGCAGAGAAAGAATATCCATTAAGAGCTGGAGTATTACCTGTGATGATGTCAGTGAAGCTTAGGTGTTGGGAAAGAAGTGAAGTCATAGAAGATTTGCTGCAAAGGATTTATGATCAAAGTGTGAGAGCTGATAAAGAGTTAAGAAGAAGAAGATAAGTGTTTGGAAGAATTCCCATATCCTGATGTTTGCTGATTACTTGAAGAAACTTATTGATTTGTTTATTAATCATAAGTTTAGGGGAGGATTGTTGGGAATTATATTAACAGTTACCATGGCTGGTGAAGACATTACAACTGCTAAAGAATGTACTTGCAGTGGAAACTCATTACCACTGCAAGAACATATATTACCACTGCTGTTTTGATAACTGTTAGGAAACGTGTTTAGATAAATATAGAATAGATCTTGTGTATATCTTATTCTATTAGCATTATACTTATCTTGTAGAAGATGACTCCTTGTGCTATAAAAGGAGATCCTAGGTTAAAGGTTAGATATATGTTTTTCTAGAGCTTCAAGGTGTAACCCTAGTGATACTAAGATCACTTGTATTATTATCATTAATAATATTGGAGCTAATCGTTTGTTACATACATTGTTCTCATTCATAAACAACTGTTTCATTCACAATCATTACTTCTAAGTGTTACTAAGTAGATTCCGCATACTTAGTGATATAACTCAAAGTATCAATCTAACACAGTTCAAGGTGTTTAGATCCATCACTCAACACTTTCATGTTCAGTCTTATTTTGATGTTCACTAGTGTCATTAGAAGGTTGTGCATCTTCGCTTTGAAGTTTATCAAAGTCTACTGTGCTCCCACTTGCTTCTTGTGAAATGAGATTGTTCTTAAGAAACTCAGCATATCAAGCAACAAATATTTTGTTCTCAGGTGGGTAGTAGAAATAGTAACCCATCATTTCCTTTGGTTATCCTACAAAGATACATTTGATAGATTTGGGCTCAAGTTTGTTAGGTGAGTCTCGTTTTACGAGAGCCTCACAACCCCAGACTTTCAAGTAAGACAGATTAGGGACTTTCACACATAAGAAATTTACTCCGTCCCAAATTATTTCTTCTTATTTCCATCTTGGGTTTACTAATTACACTTGTTTGAAATTGTTATTACAAAATTTAAAAACGAGAAATATTTTTTCCTAGATTGTTTTTGTCTTGGGACTTGTTTTGGGATGGAGTAGTACAAAACTACAACTTTCATTCTATTAAAATTTAAATGCAGTTCCACCCGTGAATTCTTGCATTCTATTTTTTGGGGTAGGAAATTGTATTTTTAATCGGTTATGCCTATTTTGTTTTTACATAATTTAGCATAAATGTAAAAAATTCTAGGAGTAGTCTGTCCCAAATTAAATGTTCCTGCTATTTTGGTTTGTACTGAAATAAGACTTTGGAATTGCTATTTTTGACTTTTGGTAGATAAGTGTTTATTACTGTACTAAACTTCAACTAATAAAAAAGTTTTAGAAATGTAAAATTGACATTTTATTGGCGCAGAGTATAATGATTGTTGTTTTCTTAAACAGTGTACATTATGAAAAATAAGCCCAAATTACATAAGCTCAAACAGGAGTTATTTTCGTCTTATATTAAGCCTAGTTGAATGATTTGCCATAGTATATCGTAGTCTTTTATTCATGTTGCTTAGGTGTTGTATGAATGAGTTATTATTGTGTACTCAATATGTTTACTTTAGTGATAGTTGGCATTAGCCACAATCTCTTTGTGATCTCTGCTTAAAACTATGCTACAGAAACATGGACAAGCTTACATTGTATTATCATAACTCTCTTTTTGTATGCTAGATGTGAGATTAATAGCCTTTATCAAGCACATCTCTGTTCATTTTCAATTGTAACTTGTTGCTAATTAGATCTGGGCTTGGGTTATTGGCGAGAAGTTTTCTAGTCAAGTTTAAAGCTATATATATGCTGGTAACTGAAAATGAAGATGTGTTTGCGTTAGTAAGATAGTATTCAATAACATTGTTTATGAACTTAAGCTATGTGTCAGTTGTGATTTAGGTGAGATATTTGTACTCTAATTGTAAGTATTGAGAGAATTTTGTTCCCATTGCATTCTCTTTACATCACTTGCTTTCATGTATTATGATGTTTAGCTAATGATAATATTTGTTTGCAGCCATCACAAGTCATTTATGATACAAGAAGAAGCTCGCAAAGAAGATGAGGCAGAACAGGCCTACTCCTCACTGAATTCACATGAGGACCGACAACACCATCAGGTAAAGTCACTTAATTATGGATCATTAGATTCACAATGATTTCAATCTATAATTGTAGTTAACATAGCTTTTTTCAGGTACAATGCTAAGCGCAGGCATTGACGCAGAACCAAGCTTGGATTCTGAGGTGCTTTTGCAGCTAGTCAGTATCAACCAAGAATCGAAGTTTATGTTAATAATTTTATCGTACCTCAAGTGAGACTGTTGTCATCTATGACTTTATTTAGTAGTGCAACTACTTAAAACTGTGATGATGGTTTTAAGTATGCTATTAATGTAGGATGAAATTTATCTTTTGACAAATAGTTAAAAACTTAATATTTTGTGGATGCATTATCTTTGACATATCAGATTTTGTTAGCAAGGTTATATTTGCCATTTGTCAAACTAACATCCAGAAACACTGTCATTTTGAAAGAGGGAAGTTGTATTTCCAGTCTCTAGAATTTGGGAGATTTTTACCAAGTAATGTACAAAGATGATAAATAAAACTAAAACACCCGGATTAGACTATTAGTCAACGTAAATATTAGTCATTCTAATATTATCTGGCCAAACCTACTATGACATTGTTGTTTGTAGAAGCTGGTCCATAACTAATTATGGACTTTTAAACTATTCTAAAATAAAAAAAGATGCATGTGTTTTATATATGCATTGTACAAATTAATACAATAAACAAAAAATATACAAAGTTTCGTACAATTTATATGGAAACAAGTTGATGATACATATGGTTTTAAAAAACGGACCGGACCAACGTGTTTAAATGTTTTAACCGGGAACCAGATTCGCCACCCGTTCGACTAGCCATTAAAAGCCGTCCGAAAACGAACCTCTTAGGTCGTCAGAACCGGTAAAAACGGGTCAACTGGGTCAGACTTGGATCATTTTCTTTTTTCTCAAATTAATCAGCTTATAATTGCTACTTTAATAATGGGAAGTAATACTTACACTACTTTTTTTTATGCACACACCACAATTATGCATATAACATATAGTAACATGTGCATTAACAGGGGCGTAACCAGGATTTTACTTTTTGGTGGGCCAAATAATTTTCGACACACTGACAAGTATAAAAAAATTTAAAATAGAATAATCTTTACTTGAATTTTAAAATACTTTGCAATCACCATCAATGTAAAAAAATATATGAACTATCATTGGAAAAGAATAGTTATGGGCTTTAATCAATTATTTTTTGGGCTTAGTAGTTAAAATTGGCATACATGTACAAAATATGTAAGAATTTCATGGGTATATGGGTAGTACACCTCATTTGATGTAATATTATGATGTGTGCAAATGATCCACTTCCCTTTTAATAACCTCGACTTGTAAGATTGTCAAGACTTGTTAATAGCAAAGAAACAAAGGACCCAACAACCGATAGAAATTGCCGCTAAAACCACCCAATGAAAAACCAAGGACTTGACCCATCACATAACTTTTCCCGCCATTTTCCCTTTTCCCGCCGCCCTAAATAATACAACCCTCATCCCCAATCTCTCTTTCACTTTCACACACACACACACAAAAGGAAAAAAAAAAAAAAAAAAAAAAACAAAGCCCAGAAGAAATGACTGCTGAAAAATTAACAGAATACGAACGTAAGAGGATCGAAAACATAAAACGAAACGAGGAACTTCTCGCTTCTCTCAACATCAAATCCAAACTCTCCGATCTTTCCGCTTCCAGCAAGCGCCACAGGTTTCTTCTTATACTCCTTTTTTATTTATTTAGCGGCGTAATATTCTATTTCAGTCGTTGAAAATTTTAGTGGTCATACTTTTATTAAACTGTGTGATTTTTGTCTCTCGACAATAATTTTGAGGTATTACAAAATTTAAAGAATATATATTAATTTTTTTTTTATGTTGAACAGGGTTCAGGCTAAATCATACAAACTTAGTCCAGAAAAGAAACTTAAATCCGAAACCCCGGTCGTAATCCGTAGATCTCTTAGAAACCAAGGAATAAAGCCCGATTCCGCAGGTTTAAAAGATGATTTTACTGAACCACCTAAGTCATCATTAACTAGCTTAAAATCACATGATATGTGTAATAAGTCCCCTCGAGAATTGGTACCGATTAGTATGAGTGATGCAAGTACTTGTTCTCAGTCGGATGATGCACTTGTTAACAACATTTTGAGTGTTTGTGAATTGGTACCGCTTAGTATGTCGAAGAAGGCTAATTGTAAGGTGAGGGCTGCAATTGATTTGAAGTCGATGAATTTGGAATCTGAGAATGTTGCACGCGTTGTGCCGAATAGGATACTGAGTGTTAAGTTTTTTCCTTCGGCCGATATGAGGATGGTTGTTGTGGGGAATAAGTTTGGAAATGTTGGGTTTTGGAATTTGGATTCGGAAGGTGAGGAGGGTGATGGGATTTATATGTATCATCCTCATCCGGGACCTGTTTCCGCAATTCTGATTCAGCCGTTTTCTTTGAACAAGGTATTGCGTGTGACATGTCTTTCACGTTTGTTTCTGTAAATAAATTTGTAAATTTTTTGGATTGGCTTATATTAATAATGTCAATTTACCATTAACTGTTAAATTATAGTATATTGTGATTGCTGCAAAAATTTGAAACGGGTTTCTGTTGCTGTTGATTTCTGATTATAGCTCATCATAACTTGCAGTAAAGTAATCATCATACATTGTTGTGATAGTAGATATCTCATGATACTTGTTCACTATTACTCTAGTTATGTCAATTTTGCTTGTAATTAGGAAAAACAACCATAATGTTTGTCGCTTGGCTCCTATAGGTGCAATTAAATAATATTAGTCAAGTGACGAACCTTTTGAAAGGAGTATATTTCGACTCATGCCATATGCTTTCTAATCTCAAGTAGTATTGATATACTTAGAGTAGTGAACCGTCATATATCGACACTAAAAGGTATCTTGTGCTCTTCTGTATGTGTAATATCTGAGAACTAATGAACTTGAGGCCTCGTGGTGATAGTGCATGCCAATTATCACACACCTGTATATATTAGGGTAGTAACGGAATAAAATCACCCTACTAACAGTCTACAATACTTCCCTAGCCTGCTGAAAACCTTAAGATACTGTTATGAAATTGAGGCATTGTTTGTTTTTGTAACTCTGACATGCGCATGTTACCTGTGCAGATAATTACAAGCTGTTATGACGGTCAAATTCGCTCATTAGACATTGAAAAGCAGACATTTGGCCTCTCATATACTTCTGACCATGCAATTTTTTCAATGTCTCAACGACTTGATGATGTGAACTCTTTATATTTTGGCGAGGGCCACGGAGGAGTCCGTGTTTGGGATGAGAGATCTGGGAAATCATCATTTTCATGGGAGTTACATGATTCTAGGATTAATACAATAGATTTCAATCCGGTAAATACTAATATGATGGCTACAAGTTCATCAGATGGAACTGCCTGCATTTGGGATTTACGAAAAGTTGGTAAGAGCAAGCCCAAATCTCTTAAGGTGATTACCCATAAGAGGGCTGTACATGCGGCTTACTTTTCACCTTCTGGAAGCCTTCTTGCTACAACAAGGTACGATGCATGTGTCTAAATTTAAAAGTTAGTTGTAAAAATGTTAATGCTTAAATTGTTTTTGCTTAGTAAACTCTAATCTACATATTTAGGTATCAATGACTTACCTGAACTGTTTCAATATTGTAGCCTTGATGATAAGATTGGAGTGTTTAGCGGAGCGAATTATGATGATGAATTCATGATCAACCATTTCAATCAAACAGGCAGATGGCTTTCTACATTCAAGTAAGCCTCTCTAAGTTTTCAGCCAATAATGTATAATGTATATGTCGACTTATATGGTGCTCCGCCTCCTGGGCTGTTATGATTGGTCTTGGGTGTTTCTTTGCCTCTTTTCTGACTACGGTTCTTTATTGTTATTTGGAATGCAGAGGTGTATGGGGGTGGGATGATTCATATATATTCGTGGGCAACATGAAAAGAGGAGTTGATGTTATTTCTACAGAAGAGAGGCGACTTGTTACAACTCTTGAGAGCCCTAACATGACTGCAATCCCTTGTCGTTTTGATGCTCATCCCTTTAAGCCTGGGATGCTTGCAGGGGCCACAAGTGGAGGCCAGGTCTATGTCTGGAGCTCATAGTGGTAAACGACCTCTAATGGCTAGTTTTATCATGTGGATTTATCAATCTTGTAACATGTAAAAAGTTCTGATTTTCTCATGGCATGTTTTTCTTTAATCCCTTCATTTGATGTTGGATGTTTGTGTGATGCTTTTATAACTGTTCCTTCTAAGTTGTGCTTTCCTAGAGATTTTTCCAAAGCTTACTCGGGCCAATTAAGAAGTAAGACAGTTAAATTATGAGATTGTGTAATGTTATTGTTGGATTATATTAGTTCAATATAGAGGTTGCAGTTTTTTTTTTTTTTTTTTTTTTTTTTTTTTTTTTTTTTTTTTTTTTTTTTTGTGTGTCTAGTTATGAATTGTGGTTCTGGTCTGTCTTATATCTCGAACGGCCCAAATATAATTTTTGTAGCCATAAGGGGAGGGTTGATATACTGTATTATGTTTCAGTCACTATGTAAACATTGATTAATTATCAAAATTATATAAAAAGAGATCAACAATAAGTCTATTTGCCTAGTTTCTTAATCCTCTGCCTTAAGAGCGGAAGGTGCAGGGAGGAACCAAATCTCCTCATTTGGAGCTCACGGGTGTCACATCACCTTATCTCCTTTTCACAACTAACCCCTATCACAAACAACTAACCTCAACTTACTCATTTGAGGCCCACTACTTACAACTTTATTTTTTTTATTCATTTCATTAAACACATTAAATTCATTGCCACTTACTTTACAACGTATGCATTACCTTTTTGTCAAAGCATTTGCTCGTCGTGCAGACGATTAGCACCAAAATGGCGAGCTACGGCGGGGGGGGGGGGGGGGGGGGGGGGGGTGCAGCGGTGAGATACAGCGAGGGGGAGGACACAGCCACGTAGGAGTGGCGAGGCTATTTGAAGAGCTACACCGTCCGCTCTAATCTATTTTAACCCAGAGAAAGCATGATATGCATCCAGTCAGCCACATCAGTTTTTTTTTTTTTTTTTTTTTTTTTCAACCATTGCTGTTATTTGTCTCAGTCAAGCTTAGATGCACAGGTTAAATTTTTGTAAAAATATTTATTCTAGTGAATCGCTGACATTTTTAGGTAAAAGCTTTGTGAAGAATCCAACACCTGTCAAACTCGCAACATATGATTTCCTGGTTTCATCTGCCTGCTGCGGTGCTGCCTCAGCATGAAATACAGAGAGTCGACATTTTATGGCTTATTAAGCCATATACAAATTCCAATTTTTGGGGGCAAAGTAACAGATGTTCATTGACACCTTTGGAAAAATTTGATGTGTAGATTCTGGTAGCAAGATCTTACAGACCAGTTAAAATGATGGAGTATCCATTGTGGCCATACGTGTCTAATTCTAACCCAACACACCCACAACAATGTGCCTGTGATATCTGATAGTCGAGGTTGACTCATGGCCCGGTAGTTCTGATATCCCATGTTTACTCATCATTTTCTATTTGATAAGATGTTATGAACTTTAAAGGGTTAACAGATCAGAAGTATGCTTTTTAAAGGGTGTGTTTGCCATAAGTATATGTAGGGAACAAGGCCATTATGAAAGAGCAAATTAGTCTTTAATTATTGGGTTTGCCCTTAAACTAAAACAGAAACAAAGTTAGACTTGTGATGTATGTATCTAGTCATCCTTTGATAACCCACCAATGTTTCAGGTTTTGTAAATGATCCAACTCAAATGACTAGAAAACGAGTCGAAAAGCAAGTTTGTGGAATTGAAGTTCAACCAAAGGTAAAATGACAGATAATCACCTCAATACTGCAATCCGTTTTTAACTTCACTAGTTTTCTACGCGTTGATTATATCAGGATTAGCACAACGAAATGGACCAATAAAACATGTAATACAGCGTTACAGATTAAAAGATCATAAGAATTTAAGTAGGAAGATCACAAGACTTGGGACCAACGTTGACTCCAAACAAGTTGATATGCCGTGAGATGCTTTTTCTTTCATGTTATCTCGAATCTTACACTACAGGGGTGGCAAAGATGATTACTAGTATCATAAAGTGATCTCTTAAAACCTCATGAACTTTTGTCAAGAACCAGCGATTGCATTGTCTCCATTTTACTGAGAATTAGCACCATGAAAGGCACTGGATCCAAATAGTCTATATCTATGAGATAATATTTAAAACACCCAGTAGTCTTTTGCAAAAACTCATAAGGATGTTTCTTGTTGCCATTCTTAAACTGTGTTGGTTTCTTGTAATCAACTCATTGTCCTAGCCATGCTACAGTTCTAGTACCTATAAGTGATGAACCTCCAGACATTTGCATGATGTGTTGGAAAATTTAGTGCACTTGTGGGATTTGTTCACACCTGGTAATGGGCTTGGAGGTACGGAGTGTACACCCATCAGGTCCCTGAACACCCTGACTTAGATAGTGGTTAAGTGTTTTCAGTGTATGATGAAGTTCAGTGAGTTCACTCTTTCAGGGAGTGATACTCTGGACTGAATGGTATTCATCAGGTTGATGAGTTCAGCTCAGGCTGAAGGATCTCATCAGGGAGTTGATGTCCTCAGGGACTAGCTCATCAGTGAGTATAACGAACTCACTGGACTGAATTCAAACTTGATTAGTAACTGCTTTGACCTATTCAAGTGGCAGTTATAACTGCATTAATGACCACGTTTAATTGGTCATGTAACCGCTAATTCCTATAATTATGGAGGCAAATTAAGTGGGATTAATGGGCCGTTAATCACTCTTAATTCCATTGACTAGGGTTGAGTAATATTACCTATAAATAGGTAAATCAATCATGCATGAAAAATATACAGAAAACACACAATACTTAAACACGAAGGGTTATTGATTTGTGTCTAAATCACTAACAACATTTGGTCTTATCCCAAGTAGATATTCGTGATACCCAGGCATTAGGGTCGAATAGTTTACTTTGGAAAGTGATTACACGATTCTAAGTGATATCCGGTAACCTTAATTGGTACGTAGCTAGGTCTATTGATTATCTCCACCCTGTTCTGGGCGAATAACCAACCAACAATCAAAGTAAACTATTTTGTGATAATCAATGGCTGCTGCTATGAGGCATATGGCTGCTAACTTTTCCAAATTGGATAAGTTTGAAGGTGTTGATTTCAGAAGATGGCAAAAGAAGATGCACTTCTTGCTTTCAAGCATGAATGTGGTGTATGTTCTAAGCACTGCCATTCCTGAGGATCATGGGGATGATGCTACTGTGGAACAGATAAGGAAAAGGAGCAAATGGGAGAATGATGACTATGTATGCAGAGGTTTAATACTCAATGGTATGTCTGATTCTCTCTTTGACATTTATCAGAACGTTGAATCTTCCAAAGAACTTTGGGATTCCTTGGATGCCAAATATATGGCTGAGGATGCTTCAAGTAAGAAGTTTCTTGTGAGTAATTTCACAAATTACAAAATGACTGATTCAAGACCAGTTATGGAACAATACAATGAACTTCTTGGAATACTTGGAAGGTTTACACAACATAAAATGAACATGGATGAGGCTATTTCAGTCTCTTGTATCATTGACAAACTCCCTCCTTCTTGGAAAGATTTCAAGCATGCCTTGAAACATAAGAAGGAAGAACTGACACTTGTTCAGTTGGGTAGTCATTTGCGTATTGAGGATTCCCTCAGGGCGCAGGATAATGACAAGCCAAAGAGTAGCAATGCTACTGGTGCATCTGTTGTCAATATGGTGGAACATAACAATTCCACCAGGTACAATGACAACAAAGGCAAACACAAACATCAGGATAACACAAGGGCTGATCCTAACAAGAAGGCTACACCTACTTGTTGGAAATGTGGCAAATCTGGTCACATTAAAAGGGATTGCAAAGGTGTTAAAGTTGGTGGTAAAACCAATGGTTCAGGCACTAGTGGTTCAGGGAGTGGTGGTTCAGCCAACTCACTGAAAGGTCAGAATATGTTTAATGAATCTCTTCAGGTTTATTATGTTACATATGTATCTGAATCTAACTATGTGCAGGATGATGATGTTGCGTGGTGGGTTGACTCTGGAGCAATTGTTCATGTGTGCAAAGATAGATGCTGGTTCAAGACTTATGAGTCACTGAATGATGGATCTATTCTTCACATGGGAAATGAGTCAACAGCCTTGGTGCATGGTCGTGGTTGTGTAGATCTTAGTTTTAGTTCTGGAAAGATTGTAACTTTGTTTAATATTATTCATGTTCCTGATATAAGGAAGAACTTGGTTTCAAGTAGTGTTTTGAATAATCATGGATATAAACAAGTTATCGAATCTGATAAATTTATTTTGTCCAAACATGGTGTGTTTATTGGTTTTGGCTATTTGTGTAATCAAATGTTCAGGCTTAATGTTGTCACTGACATTGCTAATTCAGCCTTTTTATCAACCTCTAAACTGAATGACTCTACCCTGTGGCATATAAAAGGATGCAAGATATGTCTAAGGATGGGTTAATCCCAGCATTTGACATGGACACTGAAAAGTGTAAAACTTGCATGTTGACCAAATTACTAAGAAACCTTTTCAGGGTGTAAAACGTGAGACTGAGCTCTTGGAGCTTATACACAGTGACCTGTGTGATTTGCATGCCACTCCCTCTTTGGGGAACAAGAAGTACTTTGTGACATTTATTGATGATGCTTCTAGGTTTTGTTATGTCTATCTGTTACATACCAAGGATGAAGCATTAGATAAATTCAAAGTGTTTAAAACTGAAGTTGAGTTACAACTTGGGTCCCTGATCAAAAGATTAAGGACTGATAGGGGAGGTGAGTACATGGATACTCTGTATTTTCAGTCTGTTGGTATAATCCATGAAACGACTGCTCTCTATACTCCTCAACAAAATGGTATCTCTAAAAGAAAGAACAGGGTACTGAAGGAGATGGTTAATTCCATGTTGTCATACTCAGGACTGAGTCAAGGGTTCTGGGGTGAAGCTATGTTAACAGCTTGCTATTTATTAAATAGGGTTCCAAACAAAAGGAACAAGGTTACCCCTTATGAACTCTGGACTAAAAAGAAACCCAACCTGAATTATCTCAGGGTCTGGGGTTGTAGGGCTGCTGTAAGACTCCGTGATCCAAAATTAAAAACTTTGGGTGAAAGAGGCATTGATTGCATCTTTGTTGGATATGCTGAGCATTCCAAGGCATACAGGTTCTATGTTATTGAACCTAATGAATATGTTTCAATTAATTCAATAATTGAATCAAGGGATGCATTATTTGATGAGAATAGATTCTCATCAGTCCCTAGACCAAGTCACAGGATTCCAAATGGAACTGATGACAATGGTGTATCAGAAGTCCCTGATGAATTATCATCTCAGGCCCCTGATGAGGTTGTGGTTCAACAACCTGAACCTGAGCTCAGGAAGAGCAAAAGGGTCAGGACTCCAAAGTCATTTGGACCTGAGTTTCAATTATACTTAATTGAAGGTACAAGGAATGAGGTCTCTGACCAATATTCCTATTGCTTCATTGTTGAGGATGATCCCAAAACATTTGAAGAAGCAATGAAGTCCCAGGATGTTGCTTTCTGGAAAGAAGCAATAAATGATGAGATTGACTCCATCATGGGCAACAACACTTGGGTGTTGGTTGATCTACCACCAGGTTGCAAACCTCTTGGTTGCAAATGGATTTTCAAAAGGAAAATGAAGGTAGATGGAACTATTGAAAAGTTCAAGGCTAGATTAGTCATTCAGGGCTTTAAACAAAAGTCAGGGATAGACTACTTTGATACTTATGCCCCTGTGGCACGTATCAGTACCATCAGGCTGCTGATTGCTTTGGCATCAATTCACAATCTGATTATTCATCAGATGGATGTGAAGACAGCTTTCTTGAATGGTGAATTGGATGAGGAGGTTTATATGAACCAACCTCAGGGTTTCATCATGCCTGGCAATGAAAACAAGGTGTGCAAACTGATTAAGTCTTTATATGGACTGAAACAGGCACCTAAGCAATGGCATCAAAAATTTGATGAAGTGGTTTTGTCTAATGGTTATGTTCTTAACCAGGCTGACAAATGTGTATATAGCAAATTTGATGAATCTGGTAAAGGAGTCATCATTTGTCTATATGTTGATGACATGTTGATCTTTGGCACTGACCAAAATCAAGTTGACCTGACAAAGGAATTTTTTTCATCAAGGTTCTCCATGAAGGACATGGGGGAGGCAGATATTATCCTTGGTATAAGGATTAAACATGAAAGCAATGGTATATCAATTTCTCAGTCTCATTACATTGAGAAGGTACTGAAGAAATTTAATTGCTTTGATTGTACTCCAGTGAGTACTCCTATGGATACCACTGAGAAGCTTATGCTTAATACTGGCAAAGCTGTATCTCAACTTGAGTATTCTAGGGTGATTAGCTGCCTGATGTATGCCATGACTTGTACAAGGCCTGACATTGCTTTTGCTGTGGGTAAACTGAGCAGGTATACTAGTCATCCTAGTGCTCAGCACTGGCAAGCAATTCAGAGGGTACTGAAGTATTTGAAGAGAACTATGGATTATAGTCTTTCATATACTGGTTATCCTTCAGTGTTGGAAGGTTACACTGATGCAAGTTGGATCAGTAACACTGAAGACAATTCGTCTACCAGTGGCTGGGTATTCCTACTTGGTGGAGGTGCAATTTCTTGGGCATCCAAGAAGCAAACTTGTATCACCAGTTCAACAATGGAATCTGAATTTGTGGCTTTAGCTGCTGCTGGTAAAGAAGCTGAATGGTTGAGAAACTTGCTTCTTGAGATTTCATTGTGGCCTAAACCTATAGCACCTATTTCTATCCGTTGTGATAGTGCAGCTACATTGGCTAAGGCTTATAGCCAGATGTACAATGGTAAGTCTAGACACTTAGGTGTCAGGCATAGCATGATTCATGAGCTTATCATGAATGGGGTGGTATCTATAGAGTTTGTAAGATCTCAACAGAACTTAGCTGATCACTTGACGAAGGGTCTGGCTAGAGACTTGGTTATAAAGTCTGCTAAAGGGATGGGTTTAAAGTCCAACTTAGTCACTGAATGCTAGGACACCCAACTCCCTCCTGAGGAAACTTGGGAGCTGAGTTCAATGTGGAAAGCTGAACATTCAGTGTACTGAAGCACATGTTTTCAAACATCCCAAGGTTTGTGCTTGGAACCTGCTGAAAGGAGGATGAAGTCTTTACTTCTTAATGGTTAATTTTCTTTGAAAAAGTGCTTGGCAGGAGCATGAATAAAGAGGAACCACCTATGTGAATGTTGAAGTTTTGCCGTTTCAGGAAGCTATGGACTTTTAGCTTTTACAACATTTATGAATTGGATATGGACACATGGCTTGTAAAGTGTCAGGAGTGTCTAAGTGTTGGAAAACTTGTGTGTATTTTATCTTCAGGTATTCAAATGGGTTGAAGGGTTCAATTCTTAGAACACCCTGATTCTCGAATATTTGAACGTGTAATTTACTAAGATGGAAATTCAATCCTCAGGACATTTTCGTTTATGCACTTGTTTTGTATTATGGTTATTTTCATGCAAAGGTAGTGAACTAAATTTGGGGAGGATTGTTGGAAAATTTAGTGCACTTGTGGGATTTGTTCACACCTGGTAATGGGCTTGGAGGTACGGAGTGTACACCCATCAGGTCCCTGAACACCCTGACTCAGATAGTGGTTAAGTGTTTTCAGTGTATGATGAAGTTCAGTGAGTTCACTCTTTCAGGGAGTGATACTCTGGACTGAATGGTATTCATCAGGTTGATGAGTTCAGCTCAGGCTGAAGGATCTCATCAGGGAGTTGATGTCCTCAGAGACTAGCTCATCAGTGAGTATAACGAACTGGACTGAATTCAAACTTGATTAGTAACTGCTTTGACCTATTCAAGTGGCAGTTATAACTGCATTAATGACCACGTTTAATTGGTCATGTAACCGCTAATTCCTATAATTATGGAGGCAAATTAAGTGGGATTAATGGGCCGTTAATCACTCTTAATTCCATTGACTAGGGTTGAGTAATATTACCTATAAATAGGTAAATCAATCATGCATGAAAAATATACAGAAAACACACAATACTTAAACACGAAGGGTTATTGATTTGTGCCTAAATCACTAACAACATTTGATCTTATCCCAAGTAGATATTCGTGACACCCAGACATTAGGGTCGAATAGTTTACTTTGAAAAGTGATTACACGATTCCAAGTGATATCCGGTAACCTTAATTGGTACGTAGCTAGGTCTATTGATTATCTCCACCCTGTTCTGGGCGAATAACCAACCAACATGATGGTCCTTGTCTATAACCAAAATAGTAATTTCTGATTACTTGTAATCAATCACCTTAAATAATTTCAAAACACAATCATAGAATGCAGTTACATCAGGTTTACGTAAAACCATTGGTACTACAATTTTAAGCACATATTTGTCATCACAAGCATAGTTGCAAAGTAACAGCAGTTTTTTGTAACGCCTTGTCCTAATAACTAGTAAACAATTTCCAATAGAAAAAGTTATCAAGCTTTGCGAATAATCACACGCCTTTCTCTCTTGTACTCAACTTCGTCTCTCTGATGCATTATAATCAATGCTCTCCTAACCTGTCAAAGCAAAACATCAACTTCCATCAGTTTCTTACTAGAAAAAAAAGGCCAAACATAGACATGGCAAATTAGGATGGAATCGAAGTCTCACTATTGATTCATTCAGGCCCATTCTTGTCAGATCATCAATTAGTCTTCTCTCTGATAAATGGCTTCCAATTCCCATTCTTCTCTTTATTTGGTTTTCCGCTTGCTGTACAAAAGAAATCAAGGATATATAAACTTCATTCTTTGTTATGAAGAAAAGTAGAAGGCATGCATGAAAGCCGGGGAAGATAGAACCAAACCTTGATCTCATTTGCCATCTCAGGAGTGAGATTGATATGTTGGTTTATTCCAGATTTTGCAGCATCCATGGTAGAATTGTTAAAAAGCCTAACAGCTTCCTGAACATCGTTTTCATTCGCAACATTTGACCTAAAAAGATTAAAATAAAGCGTTAACTAGACATCATATCAATTAGATAAACAAGATAAAGGCATGTGGTGCCGTTAGTAACTTACAGTCTCAGCTTTGCTAGTGACTCGCTCAACCTTACTATAGCTTCCAGCTGTCTTACAGTTATGGGTACAGCAGTTGATTCCCCAGTTTCATTAGCCTGTCGCCTCATATCCTACATGAGAATTGATGTCAACATCAAGGCATATAAGAGTAAGTTTTATAGATACGCATTGAACATAATGTTTGGCCTTAAATATATATAAACTCAACACATGGTATAATTATGTTGGTTTTGGGAAATCTAACATGGTCGAGGATCACCATACCTGTCTAATTTTGACATAAGTCTCCTGCAACGATTTGGCTGCGTTTTCAGACAAGCGAGGTCTACTCATAATCCGACAGTATTGGATATACCTGCATAGAAAGACTTACATTATACTTCACCTTTGTAAAATCTAACCTTGATATAAAAAATAACAGATACATATTTTCAAATTGCAGACCTTTTTAGCCAATTATCATCTTTGGTATCTCTAGGATCATTGGCAGAATTAGCAGATGCATGGACTTTAATGATATGACTGGCTATACTCTGCACAGAATAAACATACGTTGCTCAATAATAGCAAGCTGTGAAGTTCAAGATACCAACTTTAATATTGTTAATTACCTTGTCTTGGCTAAACATCCTAATATCTTTCACAATGAAGATCAGGTCAAATCTTGAAAGAATTGTAGTCTGTAGATCAATGTTATCTTGTGCAGTCTGAAATGTAGGAATGATGTTAGATGATTAAAAAGTCTATAACTGAAAAAGAAGTGTACTTAGTGGCAATTTTATGTACCTTAAGATCATCATAACGCCCTGAAGGAGGGTTTGCAGCTGCAAGCACGGCAGTTCTTGAATTGAGAACAGTTGTTATTCCTGCTTTTGCTATGGATATTGTTTGCTGTTCCATGGCTTCATGTATAGCAACCCTAATAACACATTTGTAAATATGTCAGAATTTCCATGACAATATAGAAGAAAATATTGGTTTAACCTAACCTGTCCTCTGGTCTCATTTTGTCGAATTCATCTATGCAGACAACACCTCCATCGGCCAAAACCATGGCTCCTCCTTCTAGATAGAACTCACGCTGAACAATACACAAATTCCATATTAATACTATATTGCAGTATAAGTGACTGGATCTGTTCAATAATATTTTTAAGGAAAAAATATACTTACAGTGCTGTTATCACGAATGACAGATGCTGTAAGCCCAGCAGCAGATGAACCTTTACCTGAAGTATATACAGCTACAGGAGCTGTCTTCTCAACAAATTTAAGAAACTGCACAAAATGTCATTTGCATCAGGTCATTAAAATAAAGCTTTAGCAAAGAAAGAGTAGCTATTTAAGATTATCTTCCCCAAATAAAGTTATAAACTGACCTGTGATTTTGCAGTGGATGGGTCTCCTAAGAGCAAAACATTAATGTCACCTCTCAATCTTACACCATCAGGCAAAGTCTGTACAAATAGAGAACGTGAGCTACCAGACGATTAAGTGCACGCAATAATGTTTTAAAATGAGGTTGGCATTATACCTTTCTCGATCCTCCAAACAGGAGACAAGCCACTGCTTTTTTGACATTCTCATGGCCAAAAATAGATGGAGCAATCTTGGAGCATATGTTTTCATACACATTGCCTTCTGATGCAAACTTTTTGAATTCTTCAATCTGAAAACAGAATTGACAATGAGAATTGATACATAATTTCTGTGGACTCAAGTATCCTGGGTCCACTCACTATGTCATAACACAAGTACCAAGAAAAAAAGGAAACACTAAAAGAAATAAGGTCTAGTCACCTCTTCTGTTGTAAAATTCGCAGGACCACGAGTGGCTTCATTTGTCTCTTCTATTCCTACAACTCTTATATACGGTTGTCTGACTGCAACTGCTGATTTGTTTCTGGACAAACATGAAACAGCGCACACATTCAGTAAACAAAATTTATGAAAAGTTAAATGTCTAAGCTGAATTAAAGGCATAAAAAGTTTACGAGTTAGGTGACTTGGCCGCTTGAAATATGCTGTAGATTCCCATTATAGTCAGTCTTGTACCAGGCACAATCGTTTGTACAAGATGTCTGTCAACAGATAGAAGCATGTTCCTTGGTAGCTCCCCAGTTGGCACATCCTTCATTTGTAACAATAACGGAGCCAAATATTAACTCAATGCTAAAGACTTGCATTGTAAATCTCGATAGAAAATAATTGTAAATTAAACCCTCTTACCTCTGGGTTCTCCTGAAGTTTCAGTGTCTGCTGATCAACATACTTGCTTTTATCTGGAACCACAATCCATGGGTCGATAGGGCATGCCATTTCACCAGGCTGTAACAATGGCGAACACTCAGATTCCATACACAAAAAAGTTCAAATGCAAATGAAAAGTAGCAATGAGCTAGTGAAGTTACTTACTTGTGGTACATGGTCACATGATCTTGGCACAATTGCTCCACCTAGCCCCGGGCGGCAAGGAACCACCCTCATGTTTTTACAGTTCTTACACAGCAGATGCACATAAGTAGCTTTAGCCTTTGTTCGAGATGCAGCAATAGTAATCCCAGATATCTTAACCAGTTTGGAGATATATTGTGCCTATCATTAAAACATTCACCGAAACCGTAAGACGTTTTTACAATTTAATACTGATCTAAGAATACGCAAAAAGAGAAAAACATAAGGTACGAACCCCAAGAGATCTCATCGATACAGGGTCCTCATCTGATTTCAGCAGGATTTGAACCTCCCCTGTTTGTGGTTCCTCCAATTCACCGGTTTCTCCAGTAACCCTTGTCTTCAAATTTGCACTAACCTCTGCCGCCGCAGTTTCAAACTAACAATAACATGGATAAAACATCTATTAGTCAATGATACAGTCATAACATAACTAATACACATATCATGATTAAAGATAATACTACCATAATTAAAAAATAACATAGTCCACTAAAATTACATGACATATATCCCAAGGTACACTCAACAAATATACTGCTAAAGTAACCAGTTTTGAGCGTTTGGATAAAAGCGACAGCTAGTAATTATTTGCTTATTTAAGTGTAAAAAGCAGTTTGAAGCATTTAGAATTGCTTACTTTTAGCCAGTTTTAAAAATCTAAGATTCCAAAACTTATCCACTTAATTGCCTATTTAGAGGCAAATTAAGCAGCTTCAATAAGCAGGTTGTGACCTTTATCTGCTTATTCTGAAATTAACTTTAACTTTTTACCCTAGCCCAAAAAACCCTTAAAAATAGAGATCTGCAGCTCTCAACATTCTTCATTCAAAAACTAATTTTAAGAAAAACATGAAACAAGGGGGTGCTTGTTTAAGCTTATATGTGGCTTATGAGTTATTTGTGTTTCGGCTTATATTTCATAAGCCTCAATTTTCTGGCTTATTTTGAGGCTTGTGGGCTTATATAAGTTTATTAAAATATGATAAACTTATATAAGCCCAAAAATCTTAAAATAAGCCAGAAAATTGGGGCTTATGAAATATAAGCCAAAATCAAATAAGCTCATAAGCAAATCCAAACACCATTTCCAAAACTGCTTACTGCTTATAAGCATAAGAGTTACTATGTTGTCACCTCTTAAACTATTAAATAAAACAAATTGCCGTAAAATTAAATAACTTCTTATCTAATTATTAAGCAATAAGCCCGAAAAGCAGAAGAAACTTAATTTGCCCTAATTTAACAATACATCATACATCTAAAAAATCAGATCTACAAACATTATACATGCATAAAGTGAAATAAAAGTATAAAACAATATTAATCAATGTTTATACCAGGGGTAAGTAATCAGAAGGATTCTTGCGCAACAAATCCCTCAGATCCTGATCCTTATCATAAGTAAGCAGATCCGACATATTGACCAACAAGAACCTCGGGTTCTGAATGAGAGACTCTCTGTAAGGAAAAACATTGGGCTCGTTTTGTCGCGCAAAGTTGCGAATAAACTCCTTGAATTTGCGAAGGACGGTGTGGCGCGTTGCGGCTTGTTCCGACTCCGGGCCTCCTCCGTGTGGGAACTGGGCTTGGTCGCTGTAGAATACTGCTCCTTCGTCCCATCCTGACATTGTTATGGGTTTGAGGGTTTGGTGTTTTTTTTCTTCTTCTGTGTGTTTGTGTGTGTGAAATGAAGTGTGTGCGCGGCTTATGTGTGTGTGTTTTCCCGGGTTATTTGTGGGGTTTCTTGCTTTTGGCGGGAAGATATTGGCGGGAAATTAGTGTGATGATAAGGCTCTTTTGACTGGGCCTGGGCTTATAACCTTACAAGATTTATCCATATTCAATGTGGCCCAGTCTAATTTTTCAATTTTTTTTAGTAAATTGCAAAGTTTGTCCCTGTGGTTTATCTAAATTGCATGCACAGTCTTTATTTTATGATATAATGTATTTGGGACTTTACTACTTGTGATATAATGTATTTGGAACTATTTTATAATTAGAAAAGCTTAAAATTCAGACTTTTTTCTTGCTTATTATGAAAAGATTTCAAAATTAATTTATTAGGAATCAAGTTGGTTAGGAAGTTTGTTAGGAAGCAGTTGGTTGTTCAAACTAAAATTATTTGGCTTAAACTAAACATGTAACCAAATAACTCAAAATATAATTACACGGTACCCACCGCCGAATTGCGTGGGTTTTTAAAAGTGCAGTCACCGTTCGTTTTGTCTTTGACTAAACTGAATCTAAAATACCATTGCCTTTAAACCTTTTAAAGTTTTAATATTCGTCCATTTTTAGTTTAGAAAAAAAAAAAAAAAAAAAAAATCCAATTATGTAATAAAGAAACAAGAAGACACGGTTATTTTAGTAATTTCAGTTTAATTAGGGACAAAATTTGCAACCCAAAATTTCTCGCAGAGACATTGTTTACACTGTCGAAATGATAAGGGTCGTTTAGTTGGGGGAAAACACTATTTTTTTCTACAAAATATTTTATAGAAAACAAGGAAAACAGATATCGCATTCAAATAACTGTTTTCCAATAAAATGTTTTATAAAACACAAAATCCCTTCTTTCCTAACTTAACAAGAAAAATTACAAAACAAATTTTTGTTGTTTTCCGTGTTTTTCTTTGTAATACACAACTATCCTCCTCTCCTTCAAAATAAAAAATAAAAATATCAACTAAACGTATTTTCTATATTTTCAAGTGTTTTGTGGAGATAAATTTCCCTTCTAATTTTTTATAATACTAAAAGATAAAAAACAAGAGAATTTTTCACCAACTAAATGCACTATTGTGTCTGCAATTTAGACAAACCACAAGGATGATTTGCAATTTTCTCTTCTTTTTTTTTTCTTCTACAAATGGCCATTGATTTTAGATTTTCAGTTACATATTTTACGGTTCAATTGTTCTAACTTACGGTATGTTTTCAATCTCAAAAAACGAAAATAATTCTTTTGCTAAAAGATGAGGCATATGACACTTATCAAAATGATTAACAAAAATGAAAGAGAAATAATCGCTATATCATTATGTGGGTTAAGTAGGTGTACACAAAAAAGAAGAATTTGTCTGACGAGTGATCCCAAAACATTTGTTTCAATAACTACAAAGAAAAATACGAGTTTATTAATTTAAAATTTACATTTAATTAAAATTTATTAGTTTAACTAACGTGTTTAAAATGTGTTTTTCTACTTAGAAGAAAATTTGAAATCCTAAAGTGATTGCATTGGATCATCAAATAAGGTAAAAGAAAGTATAAATTCTAAGGTATAAGCAAAGACTTCTATAACAACCAACAACTCTAATGAGAGATCATCCAAATATGCAAAGCCTAATGAGAAACGATAAACAACAAAGCTATAAAAAAGAACTCGAACACAAAAAGATCCAATTTTTGGTCAGACATTTTATCAACCACATTATGGTACTAACTTTCTTAATGAAAAAGGATATTTGTAATAACATAATACGTTTATTGCAGGTACACCAACCTGTTTGTTTCAGGTAATCCGTTGTTGTGTATCTTTAAACTTATTTCAAAAGAGGAAATGAAACAACAATGTCTTGGAGCATCAACAGGTTATACACAGTGAGCAAATGCAAACCACCTTCATTCCCTGCACAAATAATTGAACAAAAGTATTTTAGAGAAGTTTAAAAGTGGAAAGCAACTTCAATTAACATGTCTGTGTCCCAAGGCCACTCGTTTTAGTAAAATTTCAGAGGTGAAAATATTGTTAATCACCGACTAAGCCAAGTGAGGATGACTTTAATGGTTCCTTCAAAGTATTTAATCTCGGATAGTTAAAAAGCTTATACTCTAGATTATGAGATGATATACCTCATGCAATCGAACAACGTTATCATGTTTGATCAACTTGATTATAGATACATCTCTCTTGAACTACGTACAATCATACAAACCTAATTTAATTTAAAAGGAGCTATAAGACATATATGATGCAGAAATACCAACTACCAAAACACATAATCCAATAGAAGAAAGACCCCGGAACACACTATCCCTCATTACCCATCCTAACAACCATATCAAATCAAGTATGTTGACAGGCCAGAACCAACAATGTTTCATCCAAAAAAATCAACAAAATATCCCAAAATATATTTATATGTTCTTTTTATATTTATTTAACGCCACCTCCTCCACTCCAAACAAATTTTATTTTTATGGTTCAACTTTATTATTTCACACTGGTTTAACCTAACTATTTTTGTTAAATTAGGTTCCGAAAACAAATCTTCATAATCAACCCAATTTTGCCACATGAAACACATAATCAGAGCTTCCATCTTCCACAAATCAATGTCTGAAAAAGAATTCAATTAACTTCACCATTAATTATACTAAATAATTATAACCCCGATAAAAAACACCCAAATTTAACTAATTTAAACACATGCAATTAGGGTTAATAAAACTTACCCAATCGAGTTATGGCGACATACGGTTTCAATATTCACTTATTGCTACTTCTTCTTCCTCAAACTAATGATTTCGTTTTAGTTTGAATCCGCGTTTTTTTTATTGCGGCTACCGTGTGTGTGTTTGTTTTGATATGAGGATAGGAGGTTTTCGAAAATAATGGATGAATTTGGATATGATATGTGGATAGGATCAATGGATGGTTATGGCAGAAGTTTAAGGTTATGGTAGAAGTTTCTGGTGCTTAAAGATAAGGATCAACGGATGGTTATTTATCAAAGAAAAGTATCTAATGGTTATCACTGACGGATTACGGGGATGCACAGTATATAAAACGGGGGAATTAGCTTATGAACAGTGCTTCGCACAGTATTTCTACGGGACGGAGCAACAGTACACGTTGTACTTGCAACCAATAGCATTTTGAAACCTATGTAGCATGTATGCTAAACTTTTGTACTCACTCAATGGTAGCCACAATTTCTGCCGTAAGTTTCTTGTAATGACTTTTGGTAATATATTTATTTTGAACGGACCACTTTCCGCTTATTAGAATATATATATAATAACAATTAGTAGGATCTATGGTAAAATGTTGATCATAAAGATCTGTTTTTATCCTTTTGAACATCTATAAAAGTTTCAGTGTTAATGGAGTTTTTATAGATAGATATTTCGTGTTTAAAGGGATTTTCAAGTGTGTGCACAGGGATATCAAAATCTATGGTAGTGCTACATGACGTTCTCTTGACTAATTGGCATATATGGACTTCAAAATTTTCGACATACAGTACTAGCTTTTTTCTGCTACTACAGTCATAATCACTTTTCTTACATGCTTAAATTAAAAATCACGCATAATCTCATGAGCCAACAGCTCTAAGCATGTATTAATAACGAGCAAGATGTCGTGTTGGCATTAAATGGTCTTACCAATATTTCTACCAAAATTATCGCAATAAAAATGGCTTGGAAATCATATAATACCCAACAAAAGCACAGCAATGGCTATTTCAGGATTGTACAACATATGGATATGAACACACTTATAGCAGAATTTATACAATCATGGTGGTTCCTGTTAATTAAAAGCCTTGTCCACCATAGTGGGAGCTCAATGTAGCCGATAACAGCATCATATACCCCCGGAGTGACATCATACATACCGTGTTTCATCATTAATCGTCTAGAGGAACAGCAGTATCGAGCCTCACTTTGTTTAGGCGGACTGTTCCAAGAATGTACTCGGGAAGTTCTTTTTCCTCCCTTCCCTGCAATTTGATAAATAAAAAGAACAAGAAAATTTCAATGCACACTCGCGTAAAATATTGTTCACCGTAACAGCTAATCACATCAAGATTGTTAAATGAGGAGAAAAATATTTGACAAACCTCAATTAAGATGGCAAGATCAACAACAAGGCTTGTTACATATCCAAGAACGAGACCAATCACACTCCTTGCAACTGATGATGAGCCAATATCTACATCAATCTGCACAAACAAACAAAAAGGAAAAAACTTCTGTGAATATTCAATCTTAAAATAGTGCAACTTTTGAACTAGCCGCATCATGTATTTAAAGAGTTTAACCATTTGTTTCTAATGCATAACCAATGGTAAATGTACCATACTTTCGACATATTGTGGGTTAGAAGTGTCGATTTGAGTCATACTTTTTCTCTAGCTAGTAAAAGGGGTCTTGTCTTGTCTAAAATAGTCCACTTTTTACCTAAACGTAAACAACGGGATCTTTCTAATACATGAAAGTAAAAGTGTATTACCTCCAAAAAATTATCTTGTCTAAAATAGTGACAAGTAACGGCTTTACCCAATAGACAAGCTTTAGTCCCGACTGCACGCTTGACCATCCAATATCCCTGTTGACCAATTATTGCTCAATATCACCATATACAATTTTCATAACCAGATACGATGAAAAAAATGTACCTGTACAATGCTTGGGATCAATTTGAATCTTGAATCACGAAACGCATCACTGCCATCAATGAATTTTCCTAGCAATGAGTTTTTATTTACAGGTCTGTCTGCGGCATAGTATAGAACTAGACTGTAGTTTGGTTTGGATGGAACCTTCAACAAAGGACATGGTAAAATTACACCTCAAGTTGCATTAATCGATATTCAAGCACTAATAAATAAGCAGATTTTAAATTTTAACTTCACCCATTGTAATCTTTATAAAAATGTTTTCATCTGCAATTGTATTATTCAACTAGTAAGTAAAGTATTACGCCAACAGATTCATGTTGAAATAATTTGAAATCACACAAAAAATATATCTGTGTGCTGGATATTCCCCACATTATGCTGAATAAGATTATATGTATGATCAGCTATGGAACGTGTATATGATCTGTAACATTTATCCATTGAAGTTAATGCATACCTGAAGGTTCACAACAAGGATGAATGGAATCTTTTTCCCAGCTTCAGACTGTAAAGGAAAAATGGACATAGTGTGACACCAGATATATATTAAAAATAAATAAGTGATGTAAAATAACCTAATGAGAAAACAAACAATGTTCAAGAGATTAATGCAAGTATATTTATGTTCCAAAATCACAAAAAATTCATACCTTCATTTTTTAAATTTATATGGGTTACATAAAGTAAGATAGAGAAGTTATAGTGAGAGCCAAAATCACAAAAAATTCATACCTTCATTTTTTTATTTTATTTTTATTTATTATTATTTTTTTTTCTCCCTCGTAGCATGGTAAGAGCCAAGTCTAAATGTGAAAACTTTAGAGTACCTGAACAAGGCTTTTGGGATGCAAAGCCACTTTACTTCTGGAAGTTTCAAGTTTGTACCAGTCAACAGCTATAAGCTTTAGAAGGGGATCCCCTCCTGCTACCTGAAGTCATAAAAAATTCCCTTTAAAGTATAATACCAAACTGACATACGGTGTAAAGTCTCACGCCTTGGTATGAAGAGTCTCACGCCTGAGGATCTCATTTGTCTTCAGGAAGATCAAGAGGAGTAAAGGGGTTGCTTCACATATCCTTTGTATATAATATTAACACAAAAAGAAAATAGAAAAATATAAAATTACAAAAATACAAAAATACTCTTCTCTCGACATGTCTCTTGTATAATCAATATTATGTACGTTTCTAGAAATGTCATTCAATAATGACACGGATTCATACATATGCTTGAGCAAGAGTTTTTCGGTTTCAATAAAGTTTTTTTTTTTTTTTTTTTTTTTTTTTTTCAAAAACATGTCGTATCTCAACAACATTCTTCAAAAATGGCTTACAGTCACTTCAGGCTGTAACCCGAACTTAAAAATATGGCTTGTAGTCATTTCAGGCTACAACCCGGATTTCAAAAATATGGTTTGCTATTACTTCAGATAGCAACCCGCTTTTCAAAATGGGGAAAACACATCGCCAAAAAGACGGTTGTTCCTTTTACCGGGTGAAGTTCACCTGGGCATGGATTACTTTACATCCATGTTTCCTCGATCTAATGTACGTTTCAGTGCATTATTTCTTGATAAAGAAGAGAAGTCTTCTTTTTATCGCCAAATACTTTACCTTCTATGATTTTTCCGGAAAGTGTTTGTGCAAAACTTGGTGGTACCATGAAATTTTGAATGAAAATCAAATTGAACTCAAAAGTTTGATAAAAAAATTTCACTCAATCAATGACGTTAATAGTTTATGAAAATATTTCAGTTTTAATATCCGTCATTGATTGAGGGGGAGAGTGATTTCTCAAAACTTTATGTATCATCAAAACTCCCCACACTTTGTACAATACAAAAGCAAGATTTGTGATGGTTATGTGTCAGAATGAGTACATTTTCAAAGAGTTTTCATTAAAACTTCGAATCTTTTGCAAACTCTTCAAATCTGACACATAACAACCTCCCTCACAGTTTGAGGGGGAGCAAGAAAAAGTTCCTTTTATCAGAAAACATTAAAAATTAACCGCATTTCTCTCCCAAAAGTTTTCTAAAATTATTTAAATCAATTGAGATAAAAAATCTCGAATGATTTGAAATTTTTGATCGGGGGAGAGAATGTGATTTAAATATGAAATCTGATAATCAAAAGTGATCTTTTGTACTCAATAATAGGCTCCCACATATGTTCTAAACTCTTTCGTATATCGATGCACATATTGAGGGGGAGCAAAGGCGTTTGCGGAGTTATACCAAAGACCGACCATTTATCTTTATGCATGGAGTTATAAGGATTGTTAAGGTTAGGTATGAGTTCCCATGATCCACCAGAACCGGAAGGATCTTCCCAGGGACAATCCATAGATAGAATAGAAGTCCTTAGGAATGATATGAAAAAAGGAGAAAAGTGAGAAAGGGAAGAGTGCGGACTGAGATAGAGCTAGGACTAGAACAAACCCAACAAGGTTCTAGTGGTGAAGTCTCGGTAAGCACTGAAGGGGTTGAAGAATTAAAAAGAAATGAAAGTAGAAAGGGTGAAAACAAATAGCCCTCCAAATATTCAACCTTAGGGCAGAAACCGGGTTCAATTCATAATCTACTAGTGGTTACTAAAGTAACACTAGTATTGAAGACAAGACGTCATGGACCCAGTGACGCACTGCACTAAACTTCCCAACCACTCAAGTTCTCTTAAAAGAACTTGTTTCATTCTCACGGGGAACCCTGTGCAATGTATCGACCGCTCATTGCGAGCTATGTTGATACCTAAAACAGGAGATGCCTCCCCAGTCTCCAGGAGCGGATCAAAACGCACTATTGAGTCTAGAGCCAAAGAGATCACCCATAAATCTCGTTAGGACACATTCCAAATATGCTTATTGTTTCACACAATGTGGAAAATAAGATAAAATATTTAGAGTCCTACGCATTATCCTTGTGGTATTGCCAGAACATCCGAGTGATATGAAAATATTCACAATGAAGATGGAAATCCTTCTAGAGCGAACATCACTCAAGTTCTTGGTAGGTGACATGTGAGATCCATCTTGGATCAATGATCAAGTGACAACTGGAAAGCAACGATGGTGCGATTCAAAATTGAATCAAACTTGTTCCAGGATATGGATTGACGGATACTTTTGCTAAAACCTCTCAATGTGCTCACCAACTAATCTTTCGAGCACATTGACTGTGTACAATATCTTTCGAACAAAAGTATTTTTGATGGAAATATGATTCTAAATACAAAACTCTCGTTGTGTCTCAAAAATGTTTATCATAGGACACACGAGTGATTTCTATAAATCTATTTCTCATCAATCCGTGAATATTCATTCACCGATTCACTCTATCGTGCTGTCTACTTTGAGACATTCCGGTATGAGAACATGCTAAGTATGAAGATTCCAAAGTGGATTCTTTGGAAAACTCATTACTACAAGCTGGAAATTCCTGTCAAGGAGAGTCTTCTTTAAAAGAGATTCTACCTGATCACAGGTCGGTTTTCACAAAACCGGAGGGTAGTCTGTCCTCGCAGAACGAATGACAAAGCCATGTTCATTCTCTATCTTTATTGCTAACTGTTTTATTTCAGGGACACATATAAAGATGGCGTTGATGGCTCCAGTTTCCAGCTGAATCGGGTCAATCCATACCTCATGCTTACACATCCTCCATACTATCAATGAAAATAAGAGACTTGCTACAACAAAATGTTGAGAGACTTCTAACAACGTTTCCGCAACTCTGATGAAAAAGTCTCCTGATTCACAAACTCCAATGCAACGTCTCCAGATACAGAAGGGTGTGAGCATGATGGTCCTTTGTCACTACATCACATGAAGGCATTACAACTATGAATGAGCTTGGAGATTTACTTTGGCTGATGATCTCAAAGAAGCTCAAAGATCACATATCTCAAAGGAATTCAAATCACAAGTTCTCTTGCTTGAAGTACGAAGTGTGTTGAAAAGTGAAGAATCAGATCCTACGAGCTACAAAGACTAAAGAATACTTAAAGACCAAAGATCTTAATTTCAAAGGTGACCTCGCTTAGGGGGAGATTGTTAGGAATATAAATATTCCTGTAAAAGTCTCGGTCACCTAATGATTGTAATAGCATTAAGTTAGCTCGTAGTTAGTTTGTTTATTAGTTAATTAGTATTAGTTTAAGTAACACCGTGGAAGAAGGACGGGTCTTCACCCACTGTATGCCTGATCCACAGCCCGGGAGTGGGCGTTTTATTGTAAGTATAAATACCCCTCTCCACATGTGGAGAGGGTTGGACCTTCACTTAATCTCAAGCTAATATTTCATTTTTCTCTCAAGGTTCTTCTCTTCCCCTCCTTCTTACTTCTCCAACGCCACACAAACACAACACCAATTATTTTTCCAATATAGTTAGTATTCTACATGTAGCCTAAGTACATCCTAAATCTTAGTGCTCAAAGGTTGAAAGGAGTTTAGTACTATATAGTAATGGCCTAGGTCTCCATGTTCTACTGTCAAGCACATCACTCTTTATTTACGTATTCGGTCTTAGCTCGTGCTATGAGTAAGGGGCATTTGGGATTGGTTACGAACAACTATAAGCGTCTAGTTAATAAGTAGTTTGCTTATTGAAAACTGCTCACTTAACTCTAAATTATGTACATGGTCAACAACCAAATTAAGATACATGTGGGTCATAATTCCATTTTTATGCAAACTTCTATCATAAGACGGAAAGGAAACTAAATCGGCTAGACCATCACCTGTCCCTATTAAGTAGATGATTCCATCAAAAGCTTGAACTGATCCTACATGAAGCTTGAACAAAAGGCTCTGACAGAAGATGTACTCTGAAACATGCTACAAAGCAGACCTGCAAGTGAGAGCCGTACATTATTTTCAAAAGTATTATTTTTCCATATCAGGTTTTATATAATGATAATTTGTAAGTAGATGCAGTCGTATTGAGTTAAAAAAAAATATGTTGTACAACAACTTCAGACCATGTCAAAAGCCCACAGGGAAAAAAATAAAAACAGCGAACTCAACACATACGACATCGCACCGACCACATAAACCTATTACCATATTTCTACGTTACCCACATGAAATCCTAAAGTGATTGCATTGGATCATCAAATAAGGTAAAAGAAAGTATAAATTCTAAGGTATAAGCAAAGACTTCTATAACAACCAACAACTCTAATGAGAGATCATCCAAATATGCAAAGCCTAATGAGAAACGATAAACAACAAAGCTATAAAAAAGAACTCGAACACAAAAAGATCCAATTTTTGGTCAGACATTTTATCAACCACATTATGGTACTAACTTTCTTAATGAAAAAGGATATTTGTAATAACATAATACGTTTATTGCAGGTACACCAACCTGTTTGTTTCAGGTAATCCGTTGTTGTGTATCTTTAAACTTATTTCAAAAGAGGAAATGAAACAACAATGTCTTGGAGCATCAACAGGTTATACACAGTGAGCAAATGCAAACCACCTTCATTCCCTGCACAAATAATTGAACAAAAGTATTTTAGAGAAGTTTAAAAGTGGAAAGCAACTTCAATTAACATGTCTGTGTCCCAAGGCCACTCGTTTTAGTAAAATTTCAGAGGTGAAAATATTGTTAATCACCGACTAAGCCAAGTGAGGATGACTTTAATGGTTCCTTCAAAGTATTTAATCTCGGATAGTTAAAAAGCTTATACTCTAGATTATGAGATGATATACCTCATGCAATCGAACAACATTATCATGTTTGATCAACTTGATTATAGATACATCTCTCTTGAACTACGTACAATCATACAAACCTAATTTAATTTAAAAGGAGCTATAAGACATATATGATGCAGAAATACCAACTACCAAAACACATAATCCAATAGAAGAAAGACCCCGGAACACACTATCCCTCATTACCCATCCTAACAACCATATCAAATCAAGTATGTTGACAGGCCAGAACCAACAATGTTTCATCCAAAAAAATCAACAAAATATCCCAAAATATATTTATATGTTCTTTTTATATTTATTTAACGCCACCTCCTCCACTCCAAACAAATTTTATTTTTATGGTTCAACTTTATTATTTCACACTGGTTTAACCTAACTATTTTTGTTAAATTAGGTTCCGAAAACAAATCTTCATAATCAACCCAATTTTGCCACATGAAACACATAATCAGAGCTTCCATCTTCCACAAATCAATGTCTGAAAAAGAATTCAATTAACTTCACCATTAATTATACTAAATAATTATAACCCCGATAAAAAACACCCAAATTTAACTAATTTAAACACATGCAATTAGGGTTAATAAAACTTACCCAATCGAGTTATGGCGACATATGGTTTCAATATTCACTTATTGCTACTTCTTCTTCCTCAAACTAATGATTTCGTTTTAGTATGAATCCGCGTTTTTTTTATTGCGGCTACCGTGTGTGTGTTTGTTTTGATATGAGGATAGGAGGTTTTCGAAAATAATGGATGAATTTGGATATGATATGTGGATAGGATCAATGGATGGTTATGGCAGAAGTTTAAGGTTATGGTAGAAGTTTCTGGTGCTTAAAGATAAGGATCAACGGATGGTTATTTATCAAAGAAAAGTATCTAATGGTTATCACTGACGGATTACGGGGATGCACAGTATATAAAACGGGGGAATTAGCTTATGAACAGTGCTTCGCACAGTATTTCTACGGGACGGAGCAACAGTACACGTTGTACTTGCAACCAATAGCATTTTGAAACCTATGTAGCATGTATGCTAAACTTTTGTACTCACTCAATGGTAGCCACAATTTCTGCCGTAAGTTTCTTGTAATGACTTTTGGTAATATATTTATTTTGAACGGACCACTTTCCGCTTATTAGAATATATATATAATAACAATTAGTAGGATCTATGGTAAAATGTTGATCATAAAGATCTGTTTTTATCCTTTTGAACATCTATAAAAGTTTCAGTGTTAATGGAGTTTTTATAGATAGATATTTCGTGTTTAAAGGGATTTTCAAGTGTGTGCACAGGGATATCAAAATCTATGGTAGTGCTACATGACGTTCTCTTGACTAATTGGCATATATGGACTTCAAAATTTTCGACATACAGTACTAGCTTTTTTCTGCTACTACAGTCATAATCACTTTTCTTACATGCTTAAATTAAAAATCACGCATAATCTCATGAGCCAACAGCTCTAAGCATGTATTAATAACGAGCAAGATGTCGTGTTGGCATTAAATGGTCTTACCAATATTTCTACCAAAATTATCGCAATAAAAATGGCTTGGAAATCATATAATACCCAACAAAAGCACAGCAATGGCTATTTCAGGATTGTACAACATATGGATATGAACACACTTATAGCAGAATTTATACAATCATGGTGGTTCCTGTTAATTAAAAGCCTTGTCCACCATAGTGGGAGCTCAATGTAGCCGATAACAGCATCATATACCCCCGGAGTGACATCATACATACCGTGTTTCATCATTAATCGTCTAGAGGAACAGCAGTATCGAGCCTCACTTTGTTTAGGCGGACTGTTCCAAGAATGTACTCGGGAAGTTCTTTTTCCTCCCTTCCCTGCAATTTGATAAATAAAAAGAACAAGAAAATTTCAATGCACACTCGCGTAAAATATTGTTCACCGTAACAGCTAATCACATCAAGATTGTTAAATGAGGAGAAAAATATTTGACAAACCTCAATTAAGATGGCAAGATCAACAACAAGGCTTGTTACATATCCAAGAACGAGACCAATCACACTCCTTGCAACTGATGATGAGCCAATATCTACAACAATCTGCACAAACAAAAAAAAGGAAAAAACTTCTGTGAATATTCAATCTTAAAATAGTGCAACTTTTGAACTAGCCGCATCATGTATTTAAAGAGTTTAACCATTTGTTTCTAATGCATAACCAATGGTAAATGTACCATACTTTCGACATATTGTGGGTTAGAAGTGTCGATTTGAGTCATACTTTTTCTCTAGCTAGTAAAAGGGGTCTTGTCTTGTCTAAAATAGTCCACTTTTTACCTAAACGTAAACAACGGGATCTTTCTAATACATGAAAGTAAAAGTGTATTACCTCCAAAAAATTATCTTGTCTAAAATAGTGACAAGTAACGGCTTTACCCAATAGACAAGCTTTAGTCCCGACTGCACGCTTGACCATCCAATATCCCTGTTGACCAATTATTGCTCAATATCACCATATACAATTTTCATAACCAGATACGATGAAAAAAATGTACCTGTACAATGCTTGGGATCAATTTGAATCTTGAATCACGAAACGCATCACTGCCATCAATGAATTTTCCTAGCAATGAGTTTTTATTTACAGGTCTGTCTGCGGCATAGTATAGAACTAGACTGTAGTTTGGTTTGGATGGAACCTTCAACAAAGGACATGGTAAAATTACACCTCAAGTTGCATTAATCGATATTCAAGCACTAATAAATAAGCAGATTTTAAATTTTAACTTCACCCATTGTAATCTTTATAAAAATGTTTTCATCTGCAATTGTATTATTCAACTAGTAAGTAAAGTATTACGCCAACAGATTCATGTTGAAATAATTTGAAATCACACAAAAAATATATCTGTGTGCTGGATATTCCCCACATTATGCTGAATAAGATTATATGTATGATCAGCTATGGAACGTGTATATGATCTGTAACATTTATCCATTGAAGTTAATGCATACCTGAAGGTTCACAACAAGGATGAATGGAATCTTTTTCCCAGCTTCAGACTGTAAAGGAAAAATGGACATAGTGTGACACCAGATATATATTAAAAATAAATAAGTGATGTAAAATAACCTAATGAGAAAACAAACAATGTTCAAGAGATTAATGCAAGTATATTTATGTTCCAAAATCACAAAAAATTCATACCTTCATTTTTTAAATTTATATGGGTTACATAAAGTAAGATAGAGAAGTTATAGTGAGAGCCAAAATCACAAAAAATTCATACCTTCATTTTTTTATTTTATTTTTATTTATTATTATTTTTTTTTTCTCCCTCGTAGCATGGTAAGAGCCAAGTCTAAATGTGAAAACTTTAGAGTACCTGAACAAGGCTTTTGGGATGCAAAGCCACTTTACTTCTGGAAGTTTCAAGTTTGTACCAGTCAACAGCTATAAGCTTTAGAAGGGGATCCCCTCCTGCTACCTGAAGTCATAAAAAATTCCCTTTAAAGTATAATACCAAACTGACATACGGTGTAAAGTCTCACGCCTTGGTATGAAGAGTCTCACGCCTGAGGATCTCATTTGTCTTCAGGAAGATCAAGAGGAGTAAAGGGGTTGCTTCACATATCCTTTGTATATAATATTAACACAAAAAGAAAATAGAAAAATATAAAATTACAAAAATACAAAAATACTCTTCTCTCGACATGTCTCTTGTATAATCAATATTATGTACGTTTCTAGAAATGTCATTCAATAATGACACGGATTCATACATATGCTTGAGCAAGAGTTTTTCGGTTTCAATAAAGTTTTTTTTTTTTTTTTTTTTTTTTTCAAAAACATGTCGTATCTCAACAACATTCTTCAAAAATGGCTTACAGTCACTTCAGGCTGTAACCCGAACTTAAAAATATGGCTTGTAGTCATTTCAGGCTACAACCCGGATTTCAAAAATATGGTTTGCTATTACTTCAGATAGCAACCCGCTTTTCAAAATGGGGAAAACACATCGCCAAAAAGACGGTTGTTCCTTTTACCGGGTGAAGTTCACCTGGGCATGGATTACTTTACATCCATGTTTCCTCGATCTAATGTACGTTTCAGTGCATTATTTCTTGATAAAGAAGAGAAGTCTTCTTTTTATCGCCAAATACTTTACCTTCTATGATTTTTCCGGAAAGTGTTTGTGCAAAACTTGGTGGTACCATGAAATTTTGAATGAAAATCAAATTGAACTCAAAAGTTTGATAAAAAAATTTCACTCAATCAATGACGTTAATAGTTTATGAAAATATTTCAGTTTTAATATCCGTCATTGATTGAGGGGGAGAGTGATTTCTCAAAACTTTATGTATCATCAAAACTCCCCACACTTTGTACAATACAAAAGCAAGATTTGTGATGGTTATGTGTCAGAATGAGTACATTTTCAAAGAGTTTTCATTAAAACTTCGAATCTTTTGCAAACTCTTCAAATCTGACACATAACAACCTCCCTCACAGTTTGAGGGGGAGCAAGAAAAAGTTCCTTTTATCAGAAAACATTAAAAATTAACCGCATTTCTCTCCCAAAAGTTTTCTAAAATTATTTAAATCAATTGAGATAAAAAATCTCGAATGATTTGAAATTTTTGATCGGGGGAGAGAATGTGATTTAAATATGAAATCTGATAATCAAAAGTGATCTTTTGTACTCAATAATAGGCTCCCACATATGTTCTAAACTCTTTCGTATATCGATGCACATATTGAGGGGGAGCAAAGGCGTTTGCGGAGTTATACCAAAGACCGACCATTTATCTTTATGCATGGAGTTATAAGGATTGTTAAGGTTAGGTATGAGTTCCCATGATCCACCAGAACCGGAAGGATCTTCCCAGGGACAATCCATAGATAGAATAGAAGTCCTTAGGAATGATATGAAAAAAGGAGAAAAGTGAGAAAGGGAAGAGTGCGGACTGAGATAGAGCTAGGACTAGAACAAACCCAACAAGGTTCTAGTGGTGAAGTCTCGGTAAGCACTGAAGGGGCTGAAGAATTAAAAAGAAATGAAAGTAGAAAGGGTGAAAACAAATAGCCCTCCAAATATTCAACCTTAGGGCAGAAACCGGGTTCAATTCATAATCTACTAGTGGTTACTAAAGTAACACTAGTATTGAAGACAAGACGTCATGGACCCAGTGACGCACTGCACTAAACTTCCCAACCACTCAAGTTCTCTTAAAAGAACTTGTTTCATTCTCACGGGGAACCCTGTGCAATGTATCGACCGCTCATTGCGAGCTATGTTGATACCTAAAACAGGAGATGCCTCCCCAGTCTCCAGGAGCGGATCAAAACGCACTATTGAGTCTAGAGCCAAAGAGATCACCCATAAATCTCGTTAGGACACATTCCAAATATGCTTATTGTTTCACACAATGTGGAAAATAAGATAAAATATTTAGAGTCCTACGCATTATCCTTGTGGTATTGCCAGAACATCCGAGTGATATGAAAATATTCACAATGAAGATGGAAATCCTTCTAGAGCGAACATCACTCAAGTTCTTGGTAGGTGACATGTGAGATCCATCTTGGATCAATGATCAAGTGACAACTGGAAAGCAACGATGGTGCGATTCAAAATTGAATCAAACTTGTTCCAGGATATGGATTGACGGATACTTTTGCTAAAACCTCTCAATGTGCTCACCAACTAATCTTTCGAGCACATTGACTGTGTACAATATCTTTCGAACAAAAGCATTTTTGATGGAAATATGATTCTAAATACAAAACTCTCGTTGTGTCTCAAAAATGTTTATCATAGGACACATGAGTGATTTCTATAAATCTATTTCTCATCAATCCGTGAATATTCATTCACCGATTCACTCTATCGTGCTGTCTACTTTGAGACATTCCGGTATGAGAACATGCTAAGTATGAAGATTCCAAAGTGGATTCTTTGGAAAACTCATTACTACAAGCTGGAAATTCCTGTCAAGGAGAGTCTTCTTTAAAAGAGATTCTACCTGATCACAGGTCGGTTTTCACAAAACCGGAGGGTAGTCTGTCCTCGCAGAACGAATGACAAAGCCATGTTCATTCTCTATCTTTATTGCTAACTGTTTTATTTCAGGGACACATATAAAGATGGCGTTGATGGCTCCAGTTTCCAGCTGAATCGGGTCAATCCATACCTCATGCTTACACATCCTCCATACTATCAATGAAAATAAGAGACTTGCTACAACAAAATGTTGAGAGACTTCTAACAACGTTTCCGCAACTCTGATGAAAAAGTCTCCTGATTCACAAACTCCAATGCAACGTCTCCAGATACAGAAGGGTGTGAGCATGATGGTCCTTTGTCACTACATCACATGAAGGCATTACAACTATGGATGAGCTTGGAGATTTACTTTGGCTGATGATCTCAAAGAAGCTCAAAGATCACATATCTCAAAGGAATTCAAATCACAAGTTCTCTTGCTTGAAGTACGAAGTGTGTTGAAAAGTGAAGAATCAGATCCTACGAGCTACAAAGACTAAAGAATACTTAAAGACCAAAGATCTTAATTTCAAAGGTGACCTCGCTTAGGGGGAGATTGTTAGGAATATAAATATTCCTGTAAAAGTCTCGGTCACCTAATGATTGTAATAGCATTAAGTTAGCTCGTAGTTAGTTTGTTTATTAGTTAATTAGTATTAGTTTAAGTAACACCGTGGAAGAAGGACGGGTCTTCACCCACTGTATGCCTGATCCACAGCCCGGGAGTGGGCGTTTTATTGTAAGTATAAATACCCCTCTCCACATGTGGAGAGGGTTGGACCTTCACTTAATCTCAAGCTAATATTTCATTTTTCTCTCAAGGTTCTTCTCTTCCCCTCCTTCTTACTTCTCCAACGCCACACAAACACAACACCAATTATTTTTCCAATATAGTTAGTATTCTACATGTAGCCTAAGTACATCCTAAATCTTAGTGCTCAAAGGTTGAAAGGAGTTTAGTACTATATAGTAATGGCCTAGGTCTCCATGTTCTACTGTCAAGCACATCACTCTTTATTTACGTATTCGGTCTTAGCTCGTGCTATGAGTAAGGGGCATTTGGGATTGGTTACGAACAACTATAAGCGTCTAGTTAATAAGTAGTTTGCTTATTGAAAACTGCTCACTTAACTCTAAATTATGTACATGGTCAACAACCAAATTAAGATACATGTGGGTCATAATTCCATTTTTATGCAAACTTCTATCATAAGACGGAAAGGAAACTAAATCGGCTAGACCATCACCTGTCCCTATTAAGTAGATGATTCCATCAAAAGCTTGAACTGATCCTACATGAAGCTTGAACAAAAGGCTCTGACAGAAGATGTACTCTGAAACATGCTACAAAGCAGACCTGCAAGTGAGAGCCGTACATTATTTTCAAAAGTATTATTTTTCCATATCAGGTTTTATATAATGATAATTTGTAAGTAGATGCAGTCGTATTGAGTTAAAAAAAAATATGTTGTACAACAACTTCAGACCATGTCAAAAGCCCACAGGGAAAAAAATAAAAACAGCGAACTCAACACATACGACATCGCACCGACCACATAAACCTATTACCATATTTCTACGTTACCCACATGAAATCCTAAAGTGATTGCATTGGATCATCAAATAAGGTAAAAGAAAGTATAAATTCTAAGGTATAAGCAAAGACTTCTATAACAACCAACAACTCTAATGAGAGATCATCCAAATATGCAAAGCCTAATGAGAAACGATAAACAACAAAGCTATAAAAAAGAACTCGAACACAAAAAGATCCAATTTTTGGTCAGACATTTTATCAACCACATTATGGTACTAACTTTCTTAATGAAAAAGGATATTTGTAATAACATAATACGTTTATTGCAGGTACACCAACCTGTTTGTTTCAGGTAATCCGTTGTTGTGTATCTTTAAACTTATTTCAAAAGAGGAAATGAAACAACAATGTCTTGGAGCATCAACAGGTTATACACAGTGAGCAAATGCAAACCACCTTCATTCCCTGCACAAATAATTGAACAAAAGTATTTTAGAGAAGTTTAAAAGTGGAAAGCAACTTCAATTAACATGTCTGTGTCCCAAGGCCACTCGTTTTAGTAAAATTTCAGAGGTGAAAATATTGTTAATCACCGACTAAGCCAAGTGAGGATGACTTTAATGGTTCCTTCAAAGTATTTAATCTCGGATAGTTAAAAAGCTTATACTCTAGATTATGAGATGATATACCTCATGCAATCGAACAACGTTATCATGTTTGATCAACTTGATTATAGATACATCTCTCTTGAACTACGTACAATCATACAAACCTAATTTAATTTAAAAGGAGCTATAAGACATATATGATGCAGAAATACCAACTACCAAAACACATAATCCAATAGAAGAAAGACCCCGGAACACACTATCCCTCATTACCCATCCTAACAACCATATCAAATCAAGTATGTTGACAGGCCAGAACCAACAATGTTTCATCCAAAAAAATCAACAAAATATCCCAAAATATATTTATATGTTCTTTTTATATTTATTTAACGCCACCTCCTCCACTCCAAACAAATTTTATTTTTATGGTTCAACTTTATTATTTCACACTGGTTTAACCTAACTATTTTTGTTAAATTAGGTTCCGAAAACAAATCTTCATAATCAACCCAATTTTGCCACATGAAACACATAATCAGAGCTTCCATCTTCCACAAATCAATGTCTGAAAAAGAATTCAATTAACTTCACCATTAATTATACTAAATAATTATAACCCCGATAAAAAACACCCAAATTTAACTAATTTAAACACATGCAATTAGGGTTAATAAAACTTACCCAATCGAGTTATGGCGACATACGGTTTCAATATTCACTTATTGCTACTTCTTCTTCCTCAAACTAATGATTTCGTTTTAGTTTGAATCCGCGTTTTTTTTATTGCGGCTACCGTGTGTGTGTTTGTTTTGATATGAGGATAGGAGGTTTTCGAAAATAATGGATGAATTTGGATATGATATGTGGATAGGATCAATGGATGGTTATGGCAGAAGTTTAAGGTTATGGTAGAAGTTTCTGGTGCTTAAAGATAAGGATCAACGGATGGTTATTTATCAAAGAAAAGTATCTAATGGTTATCACTGACGGATTACGGGGATGCACAGTATATAAAACGGGGGAATTAGCTTATGAACAGTGCTTCGCACAGTATTTCTACGGGACGGAGCAACAGTACACGTTGTACTTGCAACCAATAGCATTTTGAAACCTATGTAGCATGTATGCTAAACTTTTGTACTCACTCAATGGTAGCCACAATTTCTGCCGTAAGTTTCTTGTAATGACTTTTGGTAATATATTTATTTTGAACGGACCACTTTCCGCTTATTAGAATATATATATAATAACAATTAGTAGGATCTATGGTAAAATGTTGATCATAAAGATCTGTTTTTATCCTTTTGAACATCTATAAAAGTTTCAGTGTTAATGGAGTTTTTATAGATAGATATTTCGTGTTTAAAGGGATTTTCAAGTGTGTGCACAGGGATATCAAAATCTATGGTAGTGCTACATGACGTTCTCTTGACTAATTGGCATATATGGACTTCAAAATTTTCGACATACAGTACTAGCTTTTTTCTGCTACTACAGTCATAATCACTTTTCTTACATGCTTAAATTAAAAATCACGCATAATCTCATGAGCCAACAGCTCTAAGCATGTATTAATAACGAGCAAGATGTCGTGTTGGCATTAAATGGTCTTACCAATATTTCTACCAAAATTATCGCAATAAAAATGGCTTGGAAATCATATAATACCCAACAAAAGCACAGCAATGGCTATTTCAGGATTGTACAACATATGGATATGAACACACTTATAGCAGAATTTATACAATCATGGTGGTTCCTGTTAATTAAAAGCCTTGTCCACCATAGTGGGAGCTCAATGTAGCTGATAACAGCATCATATACCCCCGGAGTGACATCATACATACCGTGTTTCATCATTAATCGTCTAGAGGAACAGCAGTATCGAGCCTCACTTTGTTTAGGCGGACTGTTCCAAGAATGTACTCGGGAAGTTCTTTTTCCTCCCTTCCCTGCAATTTGATAAATAAAAAGAACAAGAAAATTTCAATGCACACTCGCGTAAAATATTGTTCACCGTAACAGCTAATCACATCAAGATTGTTAAATGAGGAGAAAAATATTTGACAAACCTCAATTAAGATGGCAAGATCAACAACAAGGCTTGTTACATATCCAAGAACGAGACCAATCACACTCCTTGCAACTGATGATGAGCCAATATCTACATCAATCTGCACAAACAAAAAAAAGGAAAAAACTTCTGTGAATATTCAATCTTAAAATAGTGCAACTTTTGAACTAGCCGCATCATGTATTTAAAGAGTTTAACCATTTGTTTCTAATGCATAACCAATGGTAAATGTACCATACTTTCGACATATTGTGGGTTAGAAGTGTCGATTTGAGTCATACTTTTTCTCTAGCTAGTAAAAGGGGTCTTGTCTTGTCTAAAATAGTCCACTTTTTACCTAAACGTAAACAACGGGATCTTTCTAATACATGAAAGTAAAAGTGTATTACCTCCAAAAAATTATCTTGTCTAAAATAGTGACAAGTAACGGCTTTACCCAATAGACAAGCTTTAGTCCCGACTGCACGCTTGACCATCCAATATCCCTGTTGACCAATTATTGCTCAATATCACCATATACAATTTTCATAACCAGATACGATGAAAAAAATGTACCTGTACAATGCTTGGGATCAATTTGAATCTTGAATCACGAAACGCATCACTGCCATCAATGAATTTTCCTAGCAATGAGTTTTTATTTACAGGTCTGTCTGCGGCATAGTATAGAACTAGACTGTAGTTTGGTTTGGATGGAACCTTCAACAAAGGACATGGTAAAATTACACCTCAAGTTGCATTAATCGATATTCAAGCACTAATAAATAAGCAGATTTTAAATTTTAACTTCACCCATTGTAATCTTTATAAAAATGTTTTCATCTGCAATTGTATTATTCAACTAGTAAGTAAAGTATTACGCCAACAGATTCATGTTGAAATAATTTGAAATCACACAAAAAATATATCTGTGTGCTGGATATTCCCCACATTATGCTGAATAAGATTATATGTATGATCAGCTATGGAACGTGTATATGATCTGTAACATTTATCCATTGAAGTTAATGCATACCTGAAGGTTCACAACAAGGATGAATGGAATCTTTTTCCCAGCTTCAGACTGTAAAGGAAAAATGGACATAGTGTGACACCAGATATATATTAAAAATAAATAAGTGATGTAAAATAACCTAATGAGAAAACAAACAATGTTCAAGAGATTAATGCAAGTATATTTATGTTCCAAAATCACAAAAAATTCATACCTTCATTTTTTAAATTTATATGGGTTACATAAAGTAAGATAGAGAAGTTATAGTGAGAGCCAAAATCACAAAAAATTCATACCTTCATTTTTTTATTTTATTTTTATTTATTATTATTTTTTTTTCTCCCTCGTAGCATGGTAAGAGCCAAGTCTAAATGTGAAAACTTTAGAGTACCTGAACAAGGCTTTTGGGATGCAAAGCCACTTTACTTCTGGAAGTTTCAAGTTTGTACCAGTCAACAGCTATAAGCTTTAGAAGGGGATCCCCTCCTGCTACCTGAAGTCATAAAAAATTCCCTTTAAAGTATAATACCAAACTGACATACGGTGTAAAGTCTCACGCCTTGGTATGAAGAGTCTCACGCCTGAGGATCTCATTTGTCTTCAGGAAGATCAAGAGGAGTAAAGGGGTTGCTTCACATATCCTTTGTATATAATATTAACACAAAAAGAAAATAGAAAAATATAAAATTACAAAAATACAAAAATACTCTTCTCTCGACATGTCTCTTGTATAATCAATATTATGTACGTTTCTAGAAATGTCATTCAATAATGACACGGATTCATACATATGCTTGAGCAAGAGTTTTTCGGTTTCAATAAAGTTTTTTTTTTTTTTTTTTTTTTTTTTTTCAAAAACATGTCGTATCTCAACAACATTCTTCAAAAATGGCTTACAGTCACTTCAGGCTGTAACCCGAACTTAAAAATATGGCTTGTAGTCATTTCAGGCTACAACCCGGATTTCAAAAATATGGTTTGCTATTACTTCAGATAGCAACCCGCTTTTCAAAATGGGGAAAACACATCGCCAAAACGACGGTTGTTCCTTTTACCGGGTGAAGTTCACCTGGGCATGGATTACTTTACATCCATGTTTCCTCGATCTAATGTACGTTTCAGTGCATTATTTCTTGATAAAGAAGAGAAGTCTTCTTTTTATCGCCAAATACTTTACCATCTATGATTTTTCCGGAAAGTGTTTGTGCAAAACTTGGTGGTACCATGAAATTTTGAATGAAAATCAAATTGAACTCAAAAGTTTGATAAAAAAATTTCACTCAATCAATGACGTTAATAGTTTATGAAAATATTTCAGTTTTAATATCCGTCATTGATTGAGGGGGAGAGTGATTTCTCAAAACTTTATGTATCATCAAAACTCCCCACACTTTGTACAATACAAAAGCAAGATTTGTGATGGTTATGTGTCAGAATGAGTACATTTTCAAAGAGTTTTCATTAAAACTTCGAATCTTTTGCAAACTCTTCAAATCTGACACATAACAACCTCCCTCACAGTTTGAGGGGGAGCAAGAAAAAGTTCCTTTTATCAGAAAACATTAAAAATTAACCGCATTTCTCTCCCAAAAGTTTTCTAAAATTATTTAAATCAATTGAGATAAAAAATCTCGAATGATTTGAAATTTTTGATCGGGGGAGAGAATGTGATTTAAATATGAAATCTGATAATCAAAAGTGATCTTTTGTACTCAATAATAGGCTCCCACATATGTTCTAAACTCTTTCGTATATCGATGCACATATTGAGGGGGAGCAAAGGCGTTTGCGGAGTTATACCAAAGACCGACCATTTATCTTTATGCATGGAGTTATAAGGATTGTTAAGGTTAGGTATGAGTTCCCATGATCCACCAGAACCGGAAGGATCTTCCCAGGGACAATCCATAGATAGAATAGAAGTCCTTAGGAATGATATGAAAAAAGGAGAAAAGTGAGAAAGGGAAGAGTGCGGACTAAGATAGAGCTAGGACTAGAACAAACCCAACAAGGTTCTAGTGGTGAAGTCTCGGTAAGCACTGAAGGGGTTGAAGAATTAAAAAGAAATGAAAGTAGAAAGGGTGAAAACAAATAGCCCTCCAAATATTCAACCTTAGGGCAGAAACCGGGTTCAATTCATAATCTACTAGTGGTTACTAAAGTAACACTAGTATTGAAGACAAGACGTCATGGACCCAGTGACGCACTGCACTAAACTTCCCAACCACTCAAGTTCTCTTAAAAGAACTTGTTTCATTCTCACGGGGAACCCTGTGCAATGTATCGACCGCTCATTGCGAGCTATGTTGATACCTAAAACAGGAGATGCCTCCCCAGTCTCCAGGAGCGGATCAAAACGCACTATTGAGTCTAGAGCCAAAGAGATCACCCATAAATCTCGTTAGGACACATTCCAAATATGCTTATTGTTTCACACAATGTGGAAAATAAGATAAAATATTTAGAGTCCTACGCATTATCCTTGTGGTATTGCCAGAACATCCGAGTGATATGAAAATATTCACAATGAAGATGGAAATCCTTCTAGAGCGAACATCACTCAAGTTCTTGGTAGGTGACATGTGAGATCCATCTTGGATCAATGATCAAGTGACAACTGGAAAGCAACGATGGTGCGATTCAAAATTGAATCAAACTTGTTCCAGGATATGGATTGACGGATACTTTTGCTAAAACCTCTCAATGTGCTCACCAACTAATCTTTCGAGCACATTGACTGTGTACAATATCTTTCGAACAAAAGCATTTTTGATGGAAATATGATTCTAAATACAAAACTCTCGTTGTGTCTCAAAAATGTTTATCATAGGACACACGAGTGATTTCTATAAATCTATTTCTCATCAATCCGTGAATATTCATTCACCGATTCACTCTATCGTGCTGTCTACTTTGAGACATTCCGGTATGAGAACATGCTAAGTATGAAGATTCCAAAGTGGATTCTTTGGAAAACTCATTACTACAAGCTGGAAATTCCTGTCAAGGAGAGTCTTCTTTAAAAGAGATTCTACCTGATCACAGGTCGGTTTTCACAAAACCGGAGGGTAGTCTGTCCTCGCAGAACGAATGACAAAGCCATGTTCATTCTCTATCTTTATTGCTAACTGTTTTATTTCAGGGACACATATAAAGATGGCGTTGATGGCTCCAGTTTCCAGCTGAATCGGGTCAATCCATACCTCATGCTTACACATCCTCCATACTATCAATGAAAATAAGAGACTTGCTACAACAAAATGTTGAGAGACTTCTAACAACGTTTCCGCAACTCTGATGAAAAAGTCTCCTGATTCACAAACTCCAATGCAACGTCTCCAGATACAGAAGGGTGTGAGCATGATGGTCCTTTGTCACTACATCACATGAAGGCATTACAACTATGGATGAGCTTGGAGATTTACTTTGGCTGATGATCTCAAAGAAGCTCAAAGATCACATATCTCAAAGGAATTCAAATCACAAGTTCTCTTGCTTGAAGTACGAAGTGTGTTGAAAAGTGAAGAATCAGATCCTACGAGCTACAAAGACTAAAGAATACTTAAAGACCAAAGATCTTAATTTCAAAGGTGACCTCGCTTAGGGGGAGATTGTTAGGAATATAAATATTCCTGTAAAAGTCTCGGTCACCTAATGATTGTAATAGCATTAAGTTAGCTCGTAGTTAGTTTGTTTATTAGTTAATTAGTATTAGTTTAAGTAACACCGTGGAAGAAGGACGGGTCTTCACCCACTGTATGCCTGATCCACAGCCCGGGAGTGGGCGTTTTATTGTAAGTATAAATACCCCTCTCCACATGTGGAGAGGGTTGGACCTTCACTTAATCTCAAGCTAATATTTCATTTTTCTCTCAAGGTTCTTCTCTTCCCCTCCTTCTTACTTCTCCAACGCCACACAAACACAACACCAATTATTTTTCCAATATAGTTAGTATTCTACATGTAGCCTAAGTACATCCTAAATCTTAGTGCTCAAAGGTTGAAAGGAGTTTAGTACTATATAGTAATGGCCTAGGTCTCCATGTTCTACTGTCAAGCACATCACTCTTTATTTACGTATTCGGTCTTAGCTCGTGCTATGAGTAAGGGGCATTTGGGATTGGTTACGAACAACTATAAGCGTCTAGTTAATAAGTAGTTTGCTTATTGAAAACTGCTCACTTAACTCTAAATTATGTACATGGTCAACAACCAAATTAAGATACATGTGGGTCATAATTCCATTTTTATGCAAACTTCTATCATAAGACGGAAAGGAAACTAAATCGGCTAGACCATCACCTGTCCCTATTAAGTAGATGATTCCATCAAAAGCTTGAACTGATCCTACATGAAGCTTGAACAAAAGGCTCTGACAGAAGATGTACTCTGAAACATGCTACAAAGCAGACCTGCAAGTGAGAGCCGTACATTATTTTCAAAAGTATTATTTTTCCATATCAGGTTTTATATAATGATAATTTGTAAGTAGATGCAGTCGTATTGAGTTAAAAAAAAATATGTTGTACAACAACTTCAGACCATGTCAAAAGCCCACAGGGAAAAAAATAAAAACAGCGAACTCAACACATACGACATCGCACCGACCACATAAACCTATTACCATATTTCTACGTTACCCACATGAAATCCTAAAGTGATTGCATTGGATCATCAAATAAGGTAAAAGAAAGTATAAATTCTAAGGTATAAGCAAAGACTTCTATAACAACCAACAACTCTAATGAGAGATCATCCAAATATGCAAAGCCTAATGAGAAACGATAAACAACAAAGCTATAAAAAAGAACTCGAACACAAAAAGATCCAATTTTTGGTCAGACATTTTATCAACCACATTATGGTACTAACTTTCTTAATGAAAAAGGATATTTGTAATAACATAATACGTTTATTGCAGGTACACCAACCTGTTTGTTTCAGGTAATCCGTTGTTGTGTATCTTTAAACTTATTTCAAAAGAGGAAATGAAACAACAATGTCTTGGAGCATCAACAGGTTATACACAGTGAGCAAATGCAAACCACCTTCATTCCCTGCACAAATAATTGAACAAAAGTATTTTAGAGAAGTTTAAAAGTGGAAAGCAACTTCAATTAACATGTCTGTGTCCCAAGGCCACTCGTTTTAGTAAAATTTCAGAGGTGAAAATATTGTTAATCACCGACTAAGCCAAGTGAGGATGACTTTAATGGTTCCTTCAAAGTATTTAATCTCGGATAGTTAAAAAGCTTATACTCTAGATTATGAGATGATATACCTCATGCAATCGAACAACGTTATCATGTTTGATCAACTTGATTATAGATACATCTCTCTTGAACTACGTACAATCATACAAACCTAATTTAATTTAAAAGGAGCTATAAGACATATATGATGCAGAAATACCAACTACCAAAACACATAATCCAATAGAAGAAAGACCCCGGAACACACTATCCCTCATTACCCATCCTAACAACCATATCAAATCAAGTATGTTGACAGGCCAGAACCAACAATGTTTCATCCAAAAAAATCAACAAAATATCCCAAAATATATTTATATGTTCTTTTTATATTTATTTAACGCCACCTCCTCCACTCCAAACAAATTTTATTTTTATGGTTCAACTTTATTATTTCACACTGGTTTAACCTAACTATTTTTGTTAAATTAGGTTCCGAAAACAAATCTTCATAATCAACCCAATTTTGCCACATGAAACACATAATCAGAGCTTCCATCTTCCACAAATCAATGTCTGAAAAAGAATTCAATTAACTTCACCATTAATTATACTAAATAATTATAACCCCGATAAAAAACACCCAAATTTAACTAATTTAAACACATGCAATTAGGGTTAATAAAACTTACCCAATCGAGTTATGGCGACATACGGTTTCAATATTCACTTATTGCTACTTCTTCTTCCTCAAACTAATGATTTCGTTTTAGTTTGAATCCGCGTTTTTTTTATTGCGGCTACCGTGTGTGTGTTTGTTTTGATATGAGGATAGGAGGTTTTCGAAAATAATGGATGAATTTGGATATGATATGTGGATAGGATCAATGGATGGTTATGGCAGAAGTTTAAGGTTATGGTAGAAGTTTCTGGTGCTTAAAGATAAGGATCAACGGATGGTTATTTATCAAAGAAAAGTATCTAATGGTTATCACTGACGGATTACGGGGATGCACAGTATATAAAACGGGGGAATTAGCTTATGAACAGTGCTTCGCACAGTATTTCTACGGGACGGAGCAACAGTACACGTTGTACTTGCAACCAATAGCATTTTGAAACCTATGTAGCATGTATGCTAAACTTTTGTACTCACTCAATGGTAGCCACAATTTCTGCCGTAAGTTTCTTGTAATGACTTTTGGTAATATATTTATTTTGAACGGACCACTTTCCGCTTATTAGAATATATATATAATAACAATTAGTAGGATCTATGGTAAAATGTTGATCATAAAGATCTGTTTTTATCCTTTTGAACATCTATAAAAGTTTCAGTGTTAATGGAGTTTTTATAGATAGATATTTCGTGTTTAAAGGGATTTTCAAGTGTGTGCACAGGGATATCAAAATCTATGGTAGTGCTACATGACGTTCTCTTGACTAATTGGCATATATGGACTTCAAAATTTTCGACATACAGTACTAGCTTTTTTCTGCTACTACAGTCATAATCACTTTTCTTACATGCTTAAATTAAAAATCACGCATAATCTCATGAGCCAACAGCTCTAAGCATGTATTAATAACGAGCAAGATGTCGTGTTGGCATTAAATGGTCTTACCAATATTTCTACCAAAATTATCGCAATAAAAATGGCTTGGAAATCATATAATACCCAACAAAAGCACAGCAATGGCTATTTCAGGATTGTACAACATATGGATATGAACACACTTATAGCAGAATTTATACAATCATGGTGGTTCCTGTTAATTAAAAGCCTTGTCCACCATAGTGGGAGCTCAATGTAGCCGATAACAGCATCATATACCCCCGGAGTGACATCATACATACCGTGTTTCATCATTAATCGTCTAGAGGAACAGCAGTATCGAGCCTCACTTTGTTTAGGCGGACTGTTCCAAGAATGTACTCGGGAAGTTCTTTTTCCTCCCTTCCCTGCAATTTGATAAATAAAAAGAACAAGAAAATTTCAATGCACACTCGCGTAAAATATTGTTCACCGTAACAGCTAATCACATCAAGATTGTTAAATGAGGAGAAAAATATTTGACAAACCTCAATTAAGATGGCAAGATCAACAACAAGGCTTGTTACATATCCAAGAACGAGACCAATCACACTCCTTGCAACTGATGATGAGCCAATATCTACATCAATCTGCACAAACAAACAAAAAGGAAAAAACTTCTGTGAATATTCAATCTTAAAATAGTGCAACTTTTGAACTAGCCGCATCATGTATTTAAAGAGTTTAACCATTTGTTTCTAATGCATAACCAATGGTAAATGTACCATACTTTCGACATATTGTGGGTTAGAAGTGTCGATTTGAGTCATACTTTTTCTCTAGCTAGTAAAAGGGGTCTTGTCTTGTCTAAAATAGTCCACTTTTTACCTAAACGTAAACAACGGGATCTTTCTAATACATGAAAGTAAAAGTGTATTACCTCCAAAAAATTATCTTGTCTAAAATAGTGACAAGTAACGGCTTTACCCAATAGACAAGCTTTAGTCCCGACTGCACGCTTGACCATCCAATATCCCTGTTGACCAATCATTGCTCAATATCACCATATACAATTTTCATAACCAGATACGATGAAAAAAATGTACCTGTACAATGCTTGGGATCAATTTGAATCTTGAATCACGAAACGCATCACTGCCATCAATGAATTTTCCTAGCAATGAGTTTTTATTTACAGGTCTGTCTGCGGCATAGTATAGAACTAGACTGTAGTTTGGTTTGGATGGAACCTTCAACAAAGGACATGGTAAAATTACACCTCAAGTTGCATTAATCGATATTCAAGCACTAATAAATAAGCAGATTTTAAATTTTAACTTCACCCATTGTAATCTTTATAAAAATGTTTTCATCTGCAATTGTATTATTCAACTAGTAAGTAAAGTATTACGCCAACAGATTCATGTTGAAATAATTTGAAATCACACAAAAAATATATCTGTGTGCTGGATATTCCCCACATTATGCTGAATAAGATTATATGTATGATCAGCTATGGAACGTGTATATGATCTGTAACATTTATCCATTGAAGTTAATGCATACCTGAAGGTTCACAACAAGGATGAATGGAATCTTTTTCCCAGCTTCAGACTGTAAAGGAAAAATGGACATAGTGTGACACCAGATATATATTAAAAATAAATAAGTGATGTAAAATAACCTAATGAGAAAACAAACAATGTTCAAGAGATTAATGCAAGTATATTTATGTTCCAAAATCACAAAAAATTCATACCTTCATTTTTTAAATTTATATGGGTTACATAAAGTAAGATAGAGAAGTTATAGTGAGAGCCAAAATCACAAAAAATTCATACCTTCATTTTTTTATTTTATTTTTATTTATTATTATTTTTTTTTTCTCCCTCGTAGCATGGTAAGAGCCAAGTCTAAATGTGAAAACTTTAGAGTACCTGAACAAGGCTTTTGGGATGCAAAGCCACTTTACTTCTGGAAGTTTCAAGTTTGTACCAGTCAACAGCTATAAGCTTTAGAAGGGGATCCCCTCCTGCTACCTGAAGTCATAAAAAATTCCCTTTAAAGTATAATACCAAACTGACATACGGTGTAAAGTCTCACGCCTTGGTATGAAGAGTCTCACGCCTGAGGATCTCATTTGTCTTCAGGAAGATCAAGAGGAGTAAAGGGGTTGCTTCACATATCCTTTGTATATAATATTAACACAAAAAGAAAATAGAAAAATATAAAATTACAAAAATACAAAAATACTCTTCTCTCGACATGTCTCTTGTATAATCAATATTATGTACGTTTCTAGAAATGTCATTCAATAATGACACGGATTCATACATATGCTTGAGCAAGAGTTTTTCGGTTTCAATAAAGTTTTTTTTTTTTTTTTTTTTTTTTCAAAAACATGTCGTATCTCAACAACATTCTTCAAAAATGGCTTACAGTCACTTCAGGCTGTAACCCGAACTTAAAAATATGGCTTGTAGTCATTTCAGGCTACAACCCGGATTTCAAAAATATGGTTTGCTATTACTTCAGATAGCAACCCGCTTTTCAAAATGGGGAAAACACATCGCCAAAAAGACGGTTGTTCCTTTTACCGGGTGAAGTTCACCTGGGCATGGATTACTTTACATCCATGTTTCCTCGATCTAATGTACGTTTCAGTGCATTATTTCTTGATAAAGAAGAGAAGTCTTCTTTTTATCGCCAAATACTTTACCTTCTATGATTTTTCCGGAAAGTGTTTGTGCAAAACTTGGTGGTACCATGAAATTTTGAATGAAAATCAAATTGAACTCAAAAGTTTGATAAAAAAATTTCACTCAATCAATGACGTTAATAGTTTATGAAAATATTTCAGTTTTAATATCCGTCATTGATTGAGGGGGAGAGTGATTTCTCAAAACTTTATGTATCATCAAAACTCCCCACACTTTGTACAATACAAAAGCAAGATTTGTGATGGTTATGTGTCAGAATGAGTACATTTTCAAAGAGTTTTCATTAAAACTTCGAATCTTTTGCAAACTCTTCAAATCTGACACATAACAACCTCCCTCACAGTTTGAGGGGGAGCAAGAAAAAGTTCCTTTTATCAGAAAACATTAAAAATTAACCGCATTTCTCTCCCAAAAGTTTTCTAAAATTATTTAAATCAATTGAGATAAAAAATCTCGAATGATTTGAAATTTTTGATCGGGGGAGAGAATGTGATTTAAATATGAAATCTGATAATCAAAAGTGATCTTTTGTACTCAATAATAGGCTCCCACATATGTTCTAAACTCTTTCGTATATCGATGCACATATTGAGGGGGAGCAAAGGCGTTTGCGGAGTTATACCAAAGACCGACCATTTATCTTTATGCATGGAGTTATAAGGATTGTTAAGGTTAGGTATGAGTTCCCATGATCCACCAGAACCGGAAGGATCTTCCCAGGGACAATCCATAGATAGAATAGAAGTCCTTAGGAATGATATGAAAAAAGGAGAAAAGTGAGAAAGGGAAGAGTGCGGACTGAGATAGAGCTAGGACTAGAACAAACCCAACAAGGTTCTAGTGGTGAAGTCTCGGTAAGCACTGAAGGGGTTGAAGAATTAAAAAGAAATGAAAGTAGAAAGGGTGAAAACAAATAGCCCTCCAAATATTCAACCTTAGGGCAGAAACCGGGTTCAATTCATAATCTACTAGTGGTTACTAAAGTAACACTAGTATTGAAGACAAGACGTCATGGACCCAGTGACGCACTGCACTAAACTTCCCAACCACTCAAGTTCTCTTAAAAGAACTTGTTTCATTCTCACGGGGAACCCTGTGCAATGTATCGACCGCTCATTGCGAGCTATGTTGATACCTAAAACAGGAGATGCCTCCCCAGTCTCCAGGAGCGGATCAAAACGCACTATTGAGTCTAGAGCCAAAGAGATCACCCATAAATCTCGTTAGGACACATTCCAAATATGCTTATTGTTTCACACAATGTGGAAAATAAGATAAAATATTTAGAGTCCTACGCATTATCCTTGTGGTATTGCCAGAACATTCGAGTGATATGAAAATATTCACAATGAAGATGGAAATCCTTCTAGAGCGAACATCACTCAAGTTCTTGGTAGGTGACATGTGAGATCCATCTTGGATCAATGATCAAGTGACAACTGGAAAGCAACGATGGTGCGATTCAAAATTGAATCAAACTTGTTCCAGGATATGGATTGACGGATACTTTTGCTAAAACCTCTCAATGTGCTCACCAACTAATCTTTCGAGCACATTGACTGTGTACAATATCTTTCGAACAAAAGCATTTTTGATGGAAATATGATTCTAAATACAAAACTCTCGTTGTGTCTCAAAAATGTTTATCATAGGACACACGAGTGATTTCTATAAATCTATTTCTCATCAATCCGTGAATATTCATTCACCGATTCACTCTATCGTGCTGTCTACTTTGAGACATTCCGGTATGAGAACATGCTAAGTATGAAGATTCCAAAGTGGATTCTTTGGAAAACTCATTACTACAAGCTGGAAATTCCTGTCAAGGAGAGTCTTCTTTAAAAGAGATTCTACCTGATCACAGGTCGGTTTTCACAAAACCGGAGGGTAGTCTGTCCTCGCAGAACGAATGACAAAGCCATGTTCATTCTCTATCTTTATTGCTAACTGTTTTATTTCAGGGACACATATAAAGATGGCGTTGATGGCTCCAGTTTCCAGCTGAATCGGGTCAATCCATACCTCATGCTTACACATCCTCCATACTATCAATGAAAATAAGAGACTTGCTACAACAAAATGTTGAGAGACTTCTAACAACGTTTCCGCAACTCTGATGAAAAAGTCTCCTGATTCACAAACTCCAATGCAACGTCTCCAGATACAGAAGGGTGTGAGCATGATGGTCCTTTGTCACTACATCACATGAAGGCATTACAACTATGGATGAGCTTGGAGATTTACTTTGGCTGATGATCTCAAAGAAGCTCAAAGATCACATATCTCAAAGGAATTCAAATCACAAGTTCTCTTGCTTGAAGTACGAAGTGTGTTGAAAAGTGAAGAATCAGATCCTACGAGCTACAAAGACTAAAGAATACTTAAAGACCAAAGATCTTAATTTCAAAGGTGACCTCGCTTAGGGGGAGATTGTTAGGAATATAAATATTCCTGTAAAAGTCTCGGTCACCTAATGATTGTAATAGCATTAAGTTAGCTCGTAGTTAGTTTGTTTATTAGTTAATTAGTATTAGTTTAAGTAACACCGTGGAAGAAGGACGGGTCTTCACCCACTGTATGCCTGATCCACAGCCCGGGAGTGGGCGTTTTATTGTAAGTATAAATACCCCTCTCCACATGTGGAGAGGGTTGGACCTTCACTTAATCTCAAGCTAATATTTCATTTTTCTCTCAAGGTTCTTCTCTTCCCCTCCTTCTTACTTCTCCAACGCCACACAAACACAACACCAATTATTTTTCCAATATAGTTAGTATTCTACATGTAGCCTAAGTACATCCTAAATCTTAGTGCTCAAAGGTTGAAAGGAGTTTAGTACTATATAGTAATGGCCTAGGTCTCCATGTTCTACTGTCAAGCACATCACTCTTTATTTACGTATTCGGTCTTAGCTCGTGCTATGAGTAAGGGGCATTTGGGATTGGTTACGAACAACTATAAGCGTCTAGTTAATAAGTAGTTTGCTTATTGAAAACTGCTCACTTAACTCTAAATTATGTACATGGTCAACAACCAAATTAAGATACATGTGGGTCATAATTCCATTTTTATGCAAACTTCTATCATAAGACGGAAAGGAAACTAAATCGGCTAGACCATCACCTGTCCCTATTAAGTAGATGATTCCATCAAAAGCTTGAACTGATCCTACATGAAGCTTGAACAAAAGGCTCTGACAGAAGATGTACTCTGAAACATGCTACAAAGCAGACCTGCAAGTGAGAGCCGTACATTATTTTCAAAAGTATTATTTTTCCATATCAGGTTTTATATAATGATAATTTGTAAGTAGATGCAGTCGTATTGAGTTAAAAAAAAATATGTTGTACAACAACTTCAGACCATGTCAAAAGCCCACAGGGAAAAAAATAAAAACAGCGAACTCAACACATACGACATCGCACCGACCACATAAACCTATTACCATATTTCTACGTTACCCACATGAAATCCTAAAGTGATTGCATTGGATCATCAAATAAGGTAAAAGAAAGTATAAATTCTAAGGTATAAGCAAAGACTTCTATAACAACCAACAACTCTAATGAGAGATCATCCAAATATGCAAAGCCTAATGAGAAACGATAAACAACAAAGCTATAAAAAAGAACTCGAACACAAAAAGATCCAATTTTTGGTCAGACATTTTATCAACCACATTATGGTACTAACTTTCTTAATGAAAAAGGATATTTGTAATAACATAATACGTTTATTGCAGGTACACCAACCTGTTTGTTTCAGGTAATCCGTTGTTGTGTATCTTTAAACTTATTTCAAAAGAGGAAATGAAACAACAATGTCTTGGAGCATCAACAGGTTATACACAGTGAGCAAATGCAAACCACCTTCATTCCCTGCACAAATAATTGAACAAAAGTATTTTAGAGAAGTTTAAAAGTGGAAAGCAACTTCAATTAACATGTCTGTGTCCCAAGGCCACTCGTTTTAGTAAAATTTCAGAGGTGAAAATATTGTTAATCACCGACTAAGCCAAGTGAGGATGACTTTAATGGTTCCTTCAAAGTATTTAATCTCGGATAGTTAAAAAGCTTATACTCTAGATTATGAGATGATATACCTCATGCAATCGAACAACGTTATCATGTTTGATCAACTTGATTATAGATACATCTCTCTTGAACTACGTACAATCATACAAACCTAATTTAATTTAAAAGGAGCTATAAGACATATATGATGCAGAAATACCAACTACCAAAACACATAATCCAATAGAAGAAAGACCCCGGAACACACTATCCCTCATTACCCATCCTAACAACCATATCAAATCAAGTATGTTGACAGGCCAGAACCAACAATGTTTCATCCAAAAAAATCAACAAAATATCCCAAAATATATTTATATGTTCTTTTTATATTTATTTAACGCCACCTCCTCCACTCCAAACAAATTTTATTTTTATGGTTCAACTTTATTATTTCACACTGGTTTAACCTAACTATTTTTGTTAAATTAGGTTCCGAAAACAAATCTTCATAATCAACCCAATTTTGCCACATGAAACACATAATCAGAGCTTCCATCTTCCACAAATCAATGTCTGAAAAAGAATTCAATTAACTTCACCATTAATTATACTAAATAATTATAACCCCGATAAAAAACACCCAAATTTAACTAATTTAAACACATGCAATTAGGGTTAATAAAACTTACCCAATCGAGTTATGGCGACATACGGTTTCAATATTCACTTATTGCTACTTCTTCTTCCTCAAACTAATGATTTCGTTTTAGTTTGAATCCGCGTTTTTTTTATTGCGGCTACCGTGTGTGTGTTTGTTTTGATATGAGGATAGGAGGTTTTCGAAAATAATGGATGAATTTGGATATGATATGTGGATAGGATCAATGGATGGTTATGGCAGAAGTTTAAGGTTATGGTAGAAGTTTCTGGTGCTTAAAGATAAGGATCAACGGATGGTTATTTATCAAAGAAAAGTATCTAATGGTTATCACTGACGGATTACGGGGATGCACAGTATATAAAACGGGGGAATTAGCTTATGAACAGTGCTTCGCACAGTATTTCTACGGGACGGAGCAACAGTACACGTTGTACTTGCAACCAATAGCATTTTGAAACCTATGTAGCATGTATGCTAAACTTTTGTACTCACTCAATGGTAGCCACAATTTCTGCCGTAAGTTTCTTGTAATGACTTTTGGTAATATATTTATTTTGAACGGACCACTTTCCGCTTATTAGAATATATATATAATAACAATTAGTAGGATCTATGGTAAAATGTTGATCATAAAGATCTGTTTTTATCCTTTTGAACATCTATAAAAGTTTCAGTGTTAATGGAGTTTTTATAGATAGATATTTCGTGTTTAAAGGGATTTTCAAGTGTGTGCACAGGGATATCAAAATCTATGGTAGTGCTACATGACGTTCTCTTGACTAATTGGCATATATGGACTTCAAAATTTTCGACATACAGTACTAGCTTTTTTCTGCTACTACAGTCATAATCACTTTTCTTACATGCTTAAATTAAAAATCACGCATAATCTCATGAGCCAACAGCTCTAAGCATGTATTAATAACGAGCAAGATGTCGTGTTGGCATTAAATGGTCTTACCAATATTTCTACCAAAATTATTGCAATAAAAATGGCTTGGAAATCATATAATACCCAACAAAAGCACAGCAATGGCTATTTCAGGATTGTACAACATATGGATATGAACACACTTATAGCAGAATTTATACAATCATGGTGGTTCCTGTTAATTAAAAGCCTTGTCCACCATAGTGGGAGCTCAATGTAGCCGATAACAGCATCATATACCCCCGGAGTGACATCATACATACCGTGTTTCATCATTAATCGTCTAGAGGAACAGCAGTATCGAGCCTCACTTTGTTTAGGCGGACTGTTCCAAGAATGTACTCGGGAAGTTCTTTTTCCTCCCTTCCCTGCAATTTGATAAATAAAAAGAACAAGAAAATTTCAATGCACACTCGCGTAAAATATTGTTCACCGTAACAGCTAATCACATCAAGATTGTTAAATGAGGAGAAAAATATTTGACAAACCTCAATTAAGATGGCAAGATCAACAACAAGGCTTGTTACATATCCAAGAACGAGACCAATCACACTCCTTGCAACTGATGATGAGCCAATATCTACATCAATCTGCACAAACAAACAAAAAGGAAAAAACTTCTGTGAATATTCAATCTTAAAATAGTGCAACTTTTGAACTAGCCGCATCATGTATTTAAAGAGTTTAACCATTTGTTTCTAATGCATAACCAATGGTAAATGTACCATACTTTCGACATATTGTGGGTTAGAAGTGTCGATTTGAGTCATACTTTTTCTCTAGCTAGTAAAAGGGGTCTTGTCTTGTCTAAAATAGTCCACTTTTTACCTAAACGTAAACAACGGGATCTTTCTAATACATGAAAGTAAAAGTGTATTACCTCCAAAAAATTATCTTGTCTAAAATAGTGACAAGTAACGGCTTTACCCAATAGACAAGCTTTAGTCCCGACTGCACGCTTGACCATCCAATATCCCTGTTGACCAATTATTGCTCAATATCACCATATACAATTTTCATAACCAGATACGATGAAAAAAATGTACCTGTACAATGCTTGGGATCAATTTGAATCTTGAATCACGAAACGCATCACTGCCATCAATGAATTTTCCTAGCAATGAGTTTTTATTTACAGGTCTGTCTGCGGCATAGTATAGAACTAGACTGTAGTTTGGTTTGGATGGAACCTTCAACAAAGGACATGGTAAAATTACACCTCAAGTTGCATTAATCGATATTCAAGCACTAATAAATAAGCAGATTTTAAATTTTAACTTCACCCATTGTAATCTTTATAAAAATGTTTTCATCTGCAATTGTATTATTCAACTAGTAAGTAAAGTATTACGCCAACAGATTCATGTTGAAATAATTTGAAATCACACAAAAAATATATCTGTGTGCTGGATATTCCCCACATTATGCTGAATAAGATTATATGTATGATCAGCTATGGAACGTGTATATGATCTGTAACATTTATCCATTGAAGTTAATGCATACCTGAAGGTTCACAACAAGGATGAATGGAATCTTTTTCCCAGCTTCAGACTGTAAAGGAAAAATGGACATAGTGTGACACCAGATATATATTAAAAATAAATAAGTGATGTAAAATAACCTAATGAGAAAACAAACAATGTTCAAGAGATTAATGCAAGTATATTTATGTTCCAAAATCACAAAAAATTCATACCTTCATTTTTTAAATTTATATGGGTTACATAAAGTAAGATAGAGAAGTTATAGTGAGAGCCAAAATCACAAAAAATTCATACCTTCATTTTTTTATTTTATTTTTATTTATTATTATTTTTTTTTCTCCCTCGTAGCATGGTAAGAGCCAAGTCTAAATGTGAAAACTTTAGAGTACCTGAACAAGGCTTTTGGGATGCAAAGCCACTTTACTTCTGGAAGTTTCAAGTTTGTACCAGTCAACAGCTATAAGCTTTAGAAGGGGATCCCCTCCTGCTACCTGAAGTCATAAAAAATTCCCTTTAAAGTATAATACCAAACTGACATACGGTGTGATATTATAATACCAAACTGACATACGGTGTGATATTATAATACGGCAGTTTCATACACAATGTTGCATCCCAAAAATAAAAGCCAAAAAGTTCACCTTTGTGCTATCTTTTAAGTATGTCTTTCCTCGGATCTTAAATCCAGCACCACCGGGAGATGTCCAACAATTGCTATCACCCTCACCTTTCCCTTTGTGCATCGAACCAGAAAAGTTACTAGGATCGAGATTAACTGGATCTACGTTTTGATCTAACTCATTGTTGGCATCCATAGCTGATGACACAAATAAAATCTATTCATTAAGCACATGAAGGAAAAATACGTACTCAGTCAAAATTGTAGAATAAATCATTTTGGGTTAATTCCATATATCCCCAATTAAAACCCAAATATGACATTAAATTTGGGTATATATGACAAATTTTTCAGTAAATCATGCACACGACAAATTTTGTATTTAAATAGAGGTATATATGACATTATGAGTTTTGGTTGGACAAATATGACATTAAAGAGTTTTAATTGGGGATATATGGAATTAACCCAACCATTTTTTGGTTACCTTTCTTCGCCTTTAAAGTCAAACTGGCAATAGCCCATGAAACATTCTTCAGCTTTACTCTCTGCCCCTAATAAAGTTAAAAGTATAATCAGATTTTACGGTGCAAATTTATTCAAGAGTTTATCACGTTGTTAAAATGGAAAATGACAAGAAACCTTGCTGTCAAGTTCAGCATCACCATCTTCTTCTTCATCTGATGATGATGATGATGAATCAGCTGCAATAGCGTCATAGAACTCCTCATCAACTTCTGCATCCTCAAACTCACTAATGGATCCAGAAACATCAGAGGTCTTTGTATCCACAAGTGTGGTCGACGAGGCACACGTAAGTGCAGGGTTTGCCGCGACGTATGCTTTTAAACCTAAAAACAATAGTAAAAAATGATACATGATCGTTATGTTGTTCCAACGTTTAGATAGTGAAAAATGTGTTTTGCAAGCATCTGTGACACACTGACTATTTATAACAAATTTACAACTTTAAAAAGAAAAAGTGTTTAAGCTCCACCGCCCTGCCCCGCCCCATACTAAAAATGACTGTTTTATGATTGTTTTAACCAATTATGATGCACTTGAATAGCTTGTAAATTAATAAGTTAGCAATCAGTAACCTGAAACTTGGTTCAACAAGGCATAAGGAATCGACTTTTCAAACTTTGAGCATTGATCAAGCTTCCATTTAAACCACCCTCCTGAATCTATCTCTAACATATGTGTTACAAGACATCTATCACCGTTTGATACTGGCGAACCTCCTAGATTTGTGATCTCCCACGAAGACGCTATATTGGAAAACCATTGCAACTAGTTACAAAAGAAATCCATCATACCCGTGACCACAATTCTCTTAGAATACTGGATATAAATAAAGCATTTAATTTCAGAAGATGTAGAAAAGAAACTTCTTACGTTTAATTTTTATTCGCTGATATCCTGATTTTTTAGGTTGCTTCTTGTGTATTGCAGGAAACTGCAAGATTGCTACATCATTGGTTCAAATAAAGTAAAATTAGCTAAGAATCAAAAGCTCTTAAAAGTTTAGAGTGTGTTTAGTTGTAGAAAATATTTCTTAATTCTCTCTTGATTTTTTTAGAAAAGGAAGGGTTTTTTTATCTCTAAAAAGGTGTTAAAATTTAGAAAACGTGTTTAGATGATAATTTCAGAAAAATGAAAAGTGCAAGGAAAAATGGTGAGAAGTGTAAATAGCTCTTTCCAAAATTATAGTTATAATTCAAAAGTTGAACTTTTTACTTTCTTAGAAAAACTTTTCAGAAAATTGCAACTAAACAAGTTCCCTACTATTTCAATTTTTTGTGAAAACTTTTTTAGAAAATACCCCATTTCTCACCAACTAAACACAACCTAGTGTTTAGGCAAGGAAAGAAGTGTGAAAATTCACTAACTGTATGTTCCATCTTGTCCACGAAACCATTGCCTAGAAAATATGAAATCGCACTTAGACTGCCACCTATAATTACAGCACATCAGTTTTTGACTGATGACAGAGGACAAAAGATATGAGTTAAAACAGATAAAATGATATAAACAATACATAACATAGAATCAAGTTCAATGGAACAGTATTTTTAAATAATCCAGTGATTCAACACGATTTTATCAGTTTCCCATAAAATAAGAACCTAAATTAAGTAACGCACCTAGATAAGCCTCCGGGCTCGTAAGACCCGTAAACAACATCAGAATGTCCACTTAAAGAATCTAAAACTTCTAAGTCACCAGTTAATGCATCCCACCTATATATGTATATATATATATATAGTTGTTAGTGAGCAGCAAAGATCAGCATAAAGTCATAAAACATAGAATGCAAACAAAACTGATCACCATACTCATATCTCCGATGTCGATCAAGGTTCAGAACCACCTCAAAAACAGTATCCGGACTTGCATCCACAACACCAACGGCCTTAACAAGGACGGTTTTGCTGTGCGGCTAACAGATAATAGACATGAGTTAATACTAAAAAGTTATACTATAATCTAATTTTGCAGCACACAAACACACAAACGTATTTATTATGCAAGTACCTTATGGTCAGACACATCTTCGAAAATTCTGACACCTGAAATCCAACATATTATCAAAGACAGAAACATCAGGATGCAGACATTAATTTCCACATAAATAGGTATATATATCTCAAAAAGAAAAACCTCAAAGTAACAAATTTAATTATATAACTTTATTCCATTTCCTGCCTTCCGGTGAAAAAGTTATCCTAGTGTAAGCTTGCAATGCCAAAGTTTTGAGGTCAGGATGGAATCAGAAAAAATAATTAGTGGGTCATCAATGTACATGTTCAAATATTTATCAGATAAAAAGAGTAGAAAAAATAAATTTGACTAGGTTTTGTAGATTATATACGTTTGATGATGACTTTATTACTTAAACTAGTATAGTACAGTATACAACCTTTTTAACACAATTAAGTAAAAAAATACTCTATTTATAAGTTTATTCCCACTCAGTTCCATAAACAACTATTAACTATCCTCCTAACAAAGAAGACATTTTCTTCTCTCGGCACCAGGCGGTTGATGGTAAAAAGATGAATTAATCATCTTTTTGTTGAAAAGAGTTTGATGCTAAACAAATTTTAAAATAAGAGAACTTTTATAGTAGAAAGCTCACACTCACAGCACTTGCTTTTTTATTAAATGCTTTTAAGTACTGCTCATGGTGGTTAAAACCCGACAGGTTACACTCCAGAAAAGAAAAAGAGAAAAAAGGATGTGAGTGGGGTCGTCTAAAAATTCCAGTGGGTTTTTGATACAGTTTTAATGGTTTTTCCTAGTACTATCCAAAATGTGAAAGTGGGGTTGTTTGACCCCTCAAGCATATGTCCCTCCTACCCTGTTTAAGGTGATAGTCAGCATCGGAGATGGCAACATCGATACATTTATATACAATTTGATTGATCAGGGTCATGTCTTATCTCTAACGGGTCAAATAGGTAAACTAAACGAAGATAGAAAGAAAACGGGTCAAATTTGCGTAAAGTGTATTTTTAATGCATAAAACCTCATAACGATATCATTCAACAAATAGATTACTAATGAAATTATAAAAAATTGTAATCAAATTTCACAAACTAACTATATGTACAAAAAGTCATAATAATATTAGACAAAAGTGTTTTGAGTATACACGACCCACTTCAAAACTTACAAAAACTAGCCATCTTGACCAAAACCCATTTTACAATACCCAAGCGCTAATTTCATCACCTGTAATCAGCATGAGAATACAACAGGAAGAGAATATACCATCAACTGTGCGGATACATCTCCACTCATGTACTTCAACAACATCTTCAGCATCGCCTTCTGTGAACTCACTAGGTCTCTGATGTTTGCCCAGGATTGATGATCTTCTAACAAGTGTCTCTGGACCTTGAGACAATTAAGTAATGATAAGAAGCAGGTGATTAGTCTCCAGCGCATGTGCATGTAAGATGAGTGAGAGGCATTCAAATTCATCAAAATATGGCTTTATTCAAATAAACTTGTAATAAATATCACTAATAGTTATTGGTCCTATAATATTTTATATGGAAGCCGATGATATATGTATCAATGTATGTAGAAATACTATTCCTACAACCTTACCATGTCCTATTCTTATCAGCTTCTTCAGATCATGTGCATATCGTCTTACCCTAGGCCGACGCCCTTCAAGATCAATCCTTTAAAAAAATGGTATAATGAGATCACATGTATTTATATATGCAATAGGAGTTTCAAAGATACTACCAAAAACTGACTAAAACCACATATGACATATAGATCACACAGTTATTGATATATACTGACTTTAGAACGAAATATATGATAAATTAATTTTTTTAATAACAAGGAAAAAATAAAAAAATAGACATTGTCAATTATGAGCTGCGCTCTACCATATTAGAAGCATTAAAAAGCATCTAAAACCCGAATAGGAACATACTCATTCTCCGGGCTCAATCTTTTTCTGGAAGAACTTTGAGAAAGCTCAAACTCAGCCTGATTACAATAGTTAAGGAAGGATACATCATACATATATAAGATATATATAAAGGAAAAAAAAAGCATGTGCACCATCAGATACACATGCTTGAAAGTTTCATAATTTTAAAAAGGTTGCTTGAAATTCTTCGTACCTGCTGTTTTGCTTGATCAAATGCTTCCATCCATTTTCGGGTTTCTCCGGCTGTAGCACAAGCAATCTTGCAACAAAATAATAATCACATGAAAATGCACATAAAAAAATTGACTAAAGTGAATGATCACTGAGTAGTAAACATTTTGTATAAACTAAATACCAAAAAATATCACTTACTTCTCCTTTCTTCTCCTCATCCAACCGGTTGTAGAACCTTATAACGTAAAGATCCTAGATATATCAAATCAATCAATCAATCAATTAAACTAAGTCAACTTTTAGCAATGCTGATACCATTTGCTTAAAACTTCATATTTATGGTCAAGTTAATACAAGTTACAGCAATTGAAACTGATTTTTGTAATAAAGAATAGCTTAACTGATCATTAAAGAAAAATAATATTAACAGAACTTGCATAAGGATCTTACAGCATCATTGACCTTCCGTCGTCCTAGTTCCTCCACCATAAGTGTGTTCCCAACGACACCCCTCCTTATTGGTTTCTGCATAATGAATGCTAAGATAAATATATAGCCAAAAACCAACATCGATGAATCATAAAACAACTTTGTAGTCTTTTTAGGGTGCTTGGGATTGCTTGTTAATATTGCTTACGCTTTTTAAAATAAGCAAAGGCAAACCTGTTGCAGGAGATACTGCTATTTGTTTCTGCCATATCGAAACATAATAAAGCAGTTTTAATATAACCAACTCCCAAACTGCTTATTCAAATATGTTTACTTCACCCTCAAAATCCTAAGCAGTTTGTTTCTATCCAAACACTCAAAACTACTTATCAGCAAAGATAAGCAGTTGCGATAAGCAATCCCAAATACCATACACACTCCTGTTATGAAGGTAATAACTCAAAACTTTTCATTGACAAGATGAACTTGGTAACGTTTGGATCATGCCCTTTCTCCAGTCCAAACAGTTCCTATAGACTAATCAGTAATCAAGCATGCTTATAAATTAATCAATCACCAGATTCCTAGAAATCATTATACTAAAGAAAAAAACAACCTTTTTTAGTCTTTCTAGGGTTACTTAACATTGCTAACTAATGTTGCTTATTCTTTTTGAATTAAACAAACACAGACAATCATCTGTTACAAAAGGCGGTGCACAAGACCGTAACAAAATGCAGTAAAGCAGTTTAGAATAACCAACTCCCAAACTGCTTATTCAAAAACTTTTAGTTCCCCATCAAAATCCTAAGAAGTTTATATTGATCCAGAACACTCAAAACTACTTCTAAGCCCAAATAACCACTTCTAATAAGCACCGAGAACACAATACACGCGCATCTTATGAGATTGAACACAAAACTTTTTATTCACAGGACATATTTGGTAGCGTTTGGACCACGCCCTTTAATCCAGTCCAAACACAAGTTAACGATTAAAGAAATAACTACTACTACTACTTAAAAGTTACTACAGTAGAAAATATATTTTACTCATTGCATTAAATATATACAATTTGCATTAAATTAAACCCTATTCACTCCACCAACCATAAACTAATAAATTTACATAAATCCAAACAACAATGCAAGCAAAAAAAGCAACTTACAATTCCAGGGTTTTCATTGGGATCACGTTTATACATGATAACATATTTGCCTTTAATATACAAAAACCTCAAATGACAAAATTCTCTCCCAATTGAATTAGTACCCAGATGATAAACCCATCCCTGATATTCAAACCGGGTCCTCCCAAACCCATCAGCCGACCCATTCTCTGATCCACCACTTTCCGATGACCCACCACCTTTTGATGATTCCATATTAATGTTAAAAAACTGTTTTTTTATGTACCCTTTTCTTGTTTTTCTTCTTCTTGTTCTTGATGATTGATGTGAATGCAGAATATGTATTTATTGTGACAGTTGGAAAGATGGTTTTCTTAGAGGGGTAGTTTTGTAAGTTTGGGATTTTAGGAGGGGTGTGTTTGGAAATATAGTGAAGTTGGTTTCAAAGAAGTGGTTGAATTGTGTTGTGGGTTAAGATTTGATTAGAGAATCAATGTTGCGTTGTGTTGGACTAATCTGTCTGTTAACTTTTTGGATATAACAATGATATCCTAACTTTTGACAGTTATATTGTTGTCTATAAGGTTATGTTATATGTACTCTTGGCTCATTTGAAAAGAGGTAAAGTATAAAGATTATCTTTGTTTTTTTAGTTTACAATATAATACAGTTTTTTATCAATTTTTGCTTTGTATTTTTTTATCATTTTAATATTTGACTGGTTAAACTTTATATTCTTTATTTTGTATTTTCAGATTTATAGTTTTATAACAAAATTATAAAAATTAAAAAGAAGAATAAAAAAATATATAAAAAAATAAACGAGGAAGTACCATTTATATTTTTGGAGGTTGATGCATTTTATATAGTTTTAAATTTATAAACTGAGAAGTACTTGGACTAACACACTTTAACGTGTACCCGATCATATGAAATATTGCCTAGGTAAATCCGAGTGTCGTCCCAAGAGCTATGATATGATGAATAAAGTAGTAATTTGTCCTACTAGTAAACAAGGTTGGTTGTTGAAATCCTACTATGATCTAAAGAATTAAACGTAGAGAAAGAACCGTTACTAAGTAATGGTTTAATTATAATACACAGTGTCTAGCTCTTTGAACTATTTTTAGTGAATTAACACTAAACCAAAGTTTGGTCCATTATCCGCCAGCTATCTCCTAGACCTATTCTTAATGAATTAACACTAAACCAAGGTTTGGTCCATTCGAGGTTCTCGCACTTCTTAAGTATATCCACTAGTGTAGGTAGTCCTACGGTCAATTTTTACACAAGAATTGTGATAGTCTTATGGTCAATTCTTATTCACCCATTGCAACCTAAGCTTTCTATGGTCAATACTTACTACTAGTAGTATATTATGCAGTACCTAGCTTCAATACTACCAAAAAATGAGGATTAGTGAAAGGCTAGAAAAGATATCTATATAGAGAAGACAAAGACAAAGGGTACAACCAAAGCATAAATTAACATCAATTATGAATTCATCGAATGATTAAATGTAAAGCTTAATTGAATCCAAAACAACAAATAACTAGAATAACATCTAGTTCACTGAATCGAGTGTCTTGATAACAATAACTGCTTCTTTCTGTCCTTCTGACTCTTCATTTGTGTCTTAGAATTGTTCTCCCCAAACCATAGTTGGGGTTTGGGAAAGGGGAGATAATTTCCAATGCAAAAGTCCTCAAGTATTTATAGATTTTCTTGGCACGACCATGTTACGGCGTAACCCTAAGTGAGTGGTTACGACGTAACCTTCAAACTTGGTCCATAAGTATTTCTTACTACAATTTATGCGGCGTAACCTCAGAAGTAGGTTATGAACGTAGAACTCTCGTTAACATTTTTCTCATTTCTGCATCGTAACTATGTAATAAGGTTACAGAATAACCTTCTTGATTGCTGAATTTAACTAAGTCTTTGGATTTCTACAGCGTAACCATGTTGCTGGAGTTAAGCCGTAACCTTGAGCAATGCCAACTTTAGTCTTTTAGTGAAATTCCTTGTTACGACGTAGGTTGTAAGTGACTTCTACGCCGTAACCTTCTCTTGGTCAGCAAACTCTTGTATAACTTCGTAGTTTTTCTTCCAAATCCGCGTTTATTCATTCCAATTCCCATTTATACCATGAAATGAAATATGATGTAATAAGCATATATATTAATGTAAAACTAGACAAAACTACACAAATAGTGGGCATATTAGGGGGAAACTGACACTAAAATATCATGACTATTTGATGTTATCAGGGGTCCTTATAACTACTCACAACCTTTAGTTGTTTAAATATGTTTATTGTTTGGATTTTTTAATTGGTAGTTATGACAATTTTGGAAGAAAGTGTTTCGTGAGTATAGTTGATCTTTTTTACGTATTGTCTTTGAAATTGATACGTGAATGGCAATCGGCTTAATGTTGTCGTTTTGTCGATTTATAAATGTCGTGAGAGTAAATTATGTGTGTATATTATTAGGGTGAAAATAAATAAAGAAATATTTATGAAATAAATGATCGTTAGAATTTATGATTTGCAGTAGTTATATAGTACAATTATTGGTGGTCATATAAATTGTGTCACTAGAGGTGTGTTTGGGCACTTTTAGGAGTGATGAGCGTTGTGATTTTAATATTTGGCAAACATCAAGTAGCTTTATTTTCTTTTTTGAAAAGACTCATTTCTCAACGCTCTATGAATTACCATTTAGTACCGTTTAGAAGCGTTGATGATTTAGGAGCCGTGATGAGCATTGTGATTTTAATGTTTGGCAAACATCAAGTAGCTTTATTTTCTTTTTTGAAAAGACTCATTTCTCAACGCTCTATGAAGTACCGTTTAGAAGCATTGATGATTTAGGAGCTGTGATGATACAAATTACGTCATTTTACATATTATGATTACAGTTGCAGCTACGTTAAACATCAACTACTACTTTTGCCACACACACCATAGAAGAGTCTAGGGAATATCTAGACTCTTGTTAGGTGTAAGTTTGCCCAATTGGCAAGGATGGTCTCTCTAGTCCCTTTTGATTCGTTGTATTTTGGTGAGTGCAAAAACAATTTATCAAAATATCAACAAACGTGCAATCTATGTTATCGTGAGACAACAAGATGTGGAGAAATACGAGTAAACCTTTTAGGAAAAAGATTACCTCGCAAAACTCGTGAAAGTGATATTAAAATTGTAAGACCGGGAAGTGATTTCCCGGGTCGTACCCCAACGAGGTGTGAATGGAAAGTTTTGCGAAAAGATCGAGATTAAAACCTTGTATGTTTGTTTGTGAAAGATTGTTTGGTTTTGTGATACGTTAAATTAACGAGAGTTACGAATTAACGAACGAAAATGGAATAAACGTAACTTAAATGGGAAATTACACTAAGGAATGCTACGAACTATTTAAAATAACCTACAAAGCTACGGGAAACATGTTAGGGAAACCGGGGAATCCTAAAACGTAATCTAAATTAAAAACGCGGCGTTTATTTAAAAATAAACGTCAACGTACAAAAAAAAAAACATAAAATTTAAGCTACAAAGGTCCTACGGGTTTCCAATTAATTTTCCTACGCACTAAATGACAAAAGAAAATTTTAGAAAAAAGAAAATTAAATTTTCAAATAAAATTCTATTTATTACGAATTTATTACTAATTTACACTAGTTAATTCAAAATAAATATTAAAACTAATGACATAAATCTGAAATTTTTTTGATAAATACTTCAATATAAATTTAATCTAGGAAAATTATAAAAAAGCTAAGTTCAGTTCAAATTAAGCAAATACTAAGCAGAAATAAGCTGTGAAGCTTATTACAACCACAAGAACAAACAAGGTCTAATATTTTTTTGTGCAAAGTATAACTGAAAAAAGACCCAAGGGCGTTTGGTGAGTGTGTTGTTTGTGAGCCGTGAGACCCAGGTTCAAGTCCTGGGTTTTTCAACTTTTTCCTTTTATTTTTGTTTTTCTTTTTGCAAAACATTTCAACAACAAAAATGAACAACTTTTGTGAATAAAAATTTTCTAAACAAGCTTTAACAAGCTTGTGGCAAGCTTACAACCACACAGTAAGTCCCTTATGGTTTTAAGTGATTTTTCGAAATCTTAAGGCAACCAAACAATGCATTTAAGCCACAATTTTGACAAGCTCAGCCACAAGCTCATGCAAACATCATAATAACTACACTACAATCATAATAACTACACTACATATATGGAAGGATCATAATTTAAGCTTAATCCTTGAAGTGGAACACAAAACCTTCATCAAATTCATGTTCACCCAACTAGTTTTCTTCCCTCATTTTTCTCTCTAAAACTTGGACCACACAAGCACCCTCTAGATCCTTATGGAAAATGAGGAATAACTAGATATTTATCTAGTTAGATGTGTAGTTTGGCCACTTGGTACACTTAGCCCCTTAAGTCTCTTATCTTCTACTTTGGCCACATTCCATAATATAACACGTTTAGTTTATAACAACTTAAGCCCATTAAGTCTTCTTTTATTCTAGTTGTGACACTACATACTTTCCATAACCTTATAACCCAATCGTTGACTATTAGTTGACTATCGGGTTTGACTAGTCAATCACGTTAAGTCCTTAGTCCATTTTCATCTAGGGTGGGGCCTATTTGTATTTGGGAAACGGGTGTTACAATACCATTCCCCTTATTTAGATTTCGTCCCTGAAATCTTTCGTCTATTGCCAACTAAAACTTAGTCTCATAACACTCCCCGTTCTTAACACTTCCAATTCTTTGTCCATTTAGTCGTAATGATCTTGCAGTTCTAGCTACTCTATAATACACTTTACACCCTTGATCCATTCTATTTTCACTTAATTCCTTTAACCATTCATTTCTTATCAATCATTATGTCATCCGAGACATAATTCATACCACTAATGTATACCATTTAACCATTTCTATGTCCATCACATGACTTACTAATTCGTTGCATTCTAACTTTCTCATTATGGACTACATGTCACTTGAGCAATAACCAACTTGGCTTTACGTAAGTCAATCACATTACTAATACATCCATATTCTATCATAGTCATTCCATTATTCCGTTACCATTTTTTTACTACAATGTTCCGTTATCTCTACTTCTTTCTCAATAATTTCCATTTACATTATGATCACCATGGTAATTTCTCATATTACAAGAAGCCACAAAGCAATTTATAACATCATTTACATTTTCTTAATCGTTCCAACTCATACCTTAGAGCACAAGGTGTAATCTCCCCGTTCTCCCTCGCCGTCCTACTTGGCAATCTCAATGGCGAGCCGTTGCTCGCCTCCACACCGTAAGAGGCTCACCGTTCCTCTTCGTTGGAGAACTCCCTGTGGCCACGGCGAAGGTGAAAAAGTAAATGTGGCAGGCTTTTGTGATTTGTAAACGTTGTATAACGTTTAAATTAAAACGTTCGTCCCCTTTTTTTTAACCCCCTAAAACCATTACATACTATCCCTATATATATTACATATTTCACACATTTCATTCCAAAAAACCTAACACATTTCATTCCAAAGAAAAAACAATGAGTGAATCATCTTATTCCGAAGTTAGTGACTTTGAAGAGATACATGAGCTAGAGCTGATTATCCAAGAGTTCGAAAACGAGCAAGAGTTGCAAAATCAAGCAGCCGGTCCTTCACATCGCCGTACATACATTCGGCGTGAACGTGATGTTGCTGAAGCACGTCTACGGGCCGACTATTTTGGTGATCAACCAAAATATCCTGAAGACAATTTTCGACGTCGTTACCGTATGAGCCGTAAACTATTCTTAGAAATAGTCGAAGGTATTGAAACATATATTGACACTCATGATCCTCTTTTTGCTCATTTTGATTTCTTTAGACAACGACCCAATGCCGCGGGTGTAATGAGTTTTAGTGTGATTATGAAATGCACATGTGCCCTACGCCAATTGGCGTACGGTATATCACCTGATTCATTAGATGAGTATTTACAAATAGGTGAACACTGTGCACGTGATTGTCTAGATTTTTTTACTATGTGCATAATCCATTTGTTTGGGAAGGAGTTTTTAAGAAAACCAACTGAGGATGACGTTCGTAACTTATACCACACACATAGCATGGTTCATAAGATTCCGGGAATGTTGGGAAGCATCGATTGTATGCACTGGGAATGGAAGAATTGCCCAAAAGAATGGCAAGGGCAATTTCACAGAGGTGATAAAAAATATCCAACTATAATGCTTGAAGCTGTTGCGTCTTATGATTTGTGGATTTGGCATGCGTTTTTTAGTGTGGCAGGTGCGAATAACGATCTGACCGTTTTATATAATTCTCCTTTATTCTACGACCTGATTGACGATATTGGCCCTGAAGTCCCATTTGAAGTATACGGACGTACATTTAAAAATGGGTATTATCTAGCAGATGGAATTTACCCACAGTGGGCATCGTTTGTCAAGTCCTTTACTGTTGCAAACAACCCAAAACACGCCGCATGGAAAGCGAAACAAGAAAGTGCGCGAAAAGATATCGAAAGAGCTTTTGGTGTCCTACAAGGACGTTGGCATATTATTGCCCAACCGGCGCGTGCATATACTGTGGGCAAGTTACGGAGAATCATGTACTCGTGCATCATAATGCATAACATGATTTTGAAAGATCAACATTTTCATATATCTGACGCTGCCGAAATATATATTCCGCCGACACCAAATATGCAACAGTCATGGGTCGAACGTTGCGCAACGCAAAGAAGAAAAACCAAAGAACTACATGATAAACGCACACACTCAAGGCTTCAACTATGTCTCATCGAGCATGTTTGGCAACAACAACAATGGGAAGAAATTCAACGAAATAGTAATAATTAGGTTCGCTTTTTAGTGTCGTATGTGTTGTATTTTTTTTCTCCGTATTGTAACTTTTTTATTTGATGAAATAAAATTAGCATGTTTTGTTATTTTTTTGTATTTGTGAAATTAATTTAATTTATTTAATGAAATGAATAAAAAAATAAATGTGTAAGAGGTGGGGCCCTAATGGGGAAGTTGAGGTTTGTTGTTTGGTGAGGGGGGGGGGGGTTTGTTGTGGTTAGTTGAAGTTGAGGTGTTTGGTGATGTGGCAGGGGTGGGACCCAAATGGGGAGGCAAGCCTCCCCATCTACACCTTGTGCTCTTAGACACCTAAGTTATAGGTTCACATGATATCTCTCACCTAAGGTCAATATCTAAATCTTCCTCTATCCACCTATCTTAGTTCCTTACGACTTCTAACCATTCTTAGACTTTCGTTCGACCCTTTCACCTTACTCATGCCATGTTGAGAACGCATAAGCCTACTTATTTACACATCCTCGTTTACATGGAAAGGCGTCCCAATCGATGTAAATTAAGAAACATAAACTCATGGTTCGGCGATTCATAGCTTCTTTATTCAAATGAAAAGGCGTCCCAATCCATTTAAATAAAGAAACCATAAACCATCCTACTTATGCACTTCCGACATAACAATTGTACCTATCCGTTAAACATTTAGCTTTTAAATTTTTTCATTCTTTTTATTCTTTACATTACCTTTTAACTTTTTAGACTTGGATCCATACCATTACCACATTCACTCTAGGGATATTTCTATATGCCAAGGATGTAGGCAACCCCTTGCCGATGAAGGCAATACTTTTTATCCCGAAGGATTCTTTAACATTCATTAGATCGGTCACCCCGAAGGATACCATCATTCATCATCATTAACTCGGCCATCCCGAAGGATGCCATCTTTAACCTTTCACCTTTTAGCATTGGATCCAGGCCCTTAAGATTTTAGCATATACACATTACCTCATTCATTTTATTTAGTTTAATTAATCATCATAGGGCATACAAAACCCGCTTATTATATTTACACATTTTCTACGTGTTTTCACTTTTCATTACGTCTTTCATTCTTAACCTACGTTAACCGTTATCACCTTTTTGCATCACCCCTTAGTCTACTCGACTCTTTCCATGCTTAAACCTTACAAAGGTTAATTTACATTCATTAGCATCATCCATCTTTCACATTCTCATCATGTTTTAGTTTTCACAACACATCATTACATTCTACATAGTTAACTTATCATATTCTCAATCTCATACCTTAACTCATCTTCTTAATTATCTATGCATTTAGAACAATACCGATATTTATCATCTTTTACATAGCGTCTATCTTTAATCCCATCTTATAACTTCATATTATTAGACACTTAGTAACCAATATGTTATTTTAATCTTGCTTCATCACTACATACCATCCATAACATCATTATCCTTATTACACCTTCATGTACATACTTATACCTCATATACCTTAGCTTACCATTAACCCGCCTCTATACCACATTAACATTAATCATAAACCAATAAACATAATAAGACCATATGTTGGTCGTTAGTACCTTATGGGTCATATACCATTACATACTATCACATTTTAACCTCATTCCTTAACCTTCATGCCAATAACCACTTAATCATTAGTATGTCAATTCCATTTTATCTTCACACGTTGCACCTTAACACATTTAATATTATTACGTTCCACACTTATAGCGTCATTATTTCAATTCACTTATTGGTCCATCTCTAATACCACTTACCATTCCTACTTACATTCCATTACCGCTACTCTAACACGCATTCATATGATCACAATACGATCACCGTTACCAATTGAGGTGCACGGCCAACTAATCACTTAAACTCATCAAATCCTCCAAGGACTAATATCACATACACGTTAACCTTATAAAATACACATCTTATCAAATTAAATTCACACAGCATAACAAATATTCCATCTTCTAACTTAAACATTCACCTTTTGCATTTCTTACACCTAGGTTCGACGCTTCTACGAGTGGTTTAAGTCTAGGCAACCTGACGCGGAAACCTAATTCACTTAAACCAAAGCTCTGATACCAAGTTGTTATATTCCGTGCCCGCTTAGACCCAAAACTTTGACTTTTACGCGGAAGTGACCCAACTTTAACATACATTCTGTTACTCTTTTAACATCTGACAAAATATATTACCATTCAGCCCTTCCAAATATTTTTATATGAAACTAGACTCAATTACCTTCGAAATGACGGGTGGCAAGACCCGTAACGACCTACGGTTTAAAAGATATGATTTTTCGAAGATGACTAAAAACCGGAAAATCCAATTTGTACTATGACAGAAGCATATGCCCATATGCCGAAATTTCATATGGTCATATGCTAGCCATATGACCCTTTACTAAAAAATTTGATGTAACCTTATAGCCATATGCTGAAAATACCATATGGCCATATTCTGGTCATATGCCCTAGTTAAACTTTCTGAAGCAGTCACATGACATATGCGGAAAATACTATATGACCACATGGGACCTGCATAAAACTTCATAAAACCAGTACGTTAAACCTTTCCGGAAATAGTACTCCCGAGACTCGAAAATTCACCAAACTTTGCAGATTTACTTATTACTTTATAAACCTCATTTTAATACTTTAATATTCACCGTTTGATCTTCAGAATTATACTTTGCAAAATGACGAGTTTTGTTCCAAAACCCGTTTCGACCCATTTTCATAATATACAACACTAAACTCATTAATATCATTCCAAACTTACCCAAAACCATTAATTTTACATATTAAACCGTTTTCATAAGTATTTGACCCGTTTACAACCCAAGATGGGTATATTCACACTTAATCCAAACGCCCCTTAAACTTTGACCATAAACTCTTAAACATACATTTAACATACCGTTTGACAACCAATTCATTATTCCAAACTTGACACACGTTTTGACACTTGATTACACGTTACAAACCATTAAATGACTCACGGGGTACAACATCGATCTCGAGCTCAGTATCTACCAAAGCTCCTACTTTCTTGCCCATCTTTCTAACCCTTTTATAAACCAAACCTTAATCCTTATTCCAAGCCATAAACACTTCACAAGAACCTACAAAACATTGCAACATTAAACCATAAGTGAATGCTTAGTAAGTAAAGCGGATATAACATAACATCACAATTCATTCACACATCACGCTTCATAACCTTTAATCAATTATAACATTAAATCCTTAACACTTAAGCATAAACATCCCTTTCCTAATCCAACCTTGTCTAACACATCAACTAGCCTTACACTCACTTTTACATAACATAAATTTACAAATCATTTGCTAACCTTAACATATCAATACACATAATGCATAGAAATCATTATAACATTATCTTATAACCGGTTTACTTAACTTTATTCCAAGCTAAGTCTAATAAGGACATCATCATCATTATTATCATTCATCATCATCTTCCATCATCATCATCCATCATTAAAATCAAGACCTAAAAACATAATAAATCAACACCATGATCAAGGGTTTACATAACCCATTAAACTTATCCAACTTCCTTCCTACATCATCGTATGATCACACCTTGATCATATGATGAAATCCCTCTTAACCCATAAACCTTCAACTTATTAATTCAAGATAGAGTTTACTTACATATAGGTAAGGTTCATAGTTTAAGCTTAATCCTTGAAGTGGAATACAAAACCTTCATCAAATCCATCTTCACCCAACTAGTTTTCTTCCCTCCTTTTTCTCTTTAAAAACCGGACCACACAAGCACCCTCTAGAACCTTATGGAAAATGAGGGATAACTAGATATTTATCTAGTTATATGTGTAGTTTGGCCACTTGGCACACTTAGCCCCTTAAGTCTTTTATCTTCTACTTTGGCCACATTCCATAATATAACACATTTAGTTTATAACAACTTAAGCCCCTTAAGTCTTCTTTCATTCTAGTTGTGACACTACATACTTTCCATAACCTTATAACCCAATCGTTGACTATTACTTGACTATCGAGTTTTACTAGTCAATCACGTTAAGTCCTTAGTCTATTTTCATCTAGGGTGGGGCTTATTTGTATCCGGGAAACGGGTGTTACATGAGTTGACATTCCCAAGCCGTCTACTTGTTTACTTGTAATATATAAATATCATATTCAATGAAAACGTGTTTTGACTTGGATTAAACTATTCAACATGGTTAACTAAATGGGTTGGGTTAAAGTTGATTAATATAAAGTTATCAACTTGGACATGTCAATATGAACACAACACAAATTGTCACCCTAATTATTAAAGTTGTACAATTTTTCTGTTTAGCAAATAATATGCAATGATTCTCTTCAAACATTGGAAACCATGGTTACCTATAAAACATGGAAAAAAATAAACAAAAACATGATAATAAAAGAAGAAACTAAAACAGGTAAAAAGAAAAGGAAAAGATGTTAAGAGGTGTTAAAACACCTCCTTTCAGGCTGGGTGTAGTGGGTGGTCGACCGGTCGGCCGCCACCACCAACGCGTCGGCCAACATTACCCCAACCACCTTGAGACGCGTCGCAGGAGAAGAAAAGGAGAGAATCGATTGGATATGCAACTGGGTTGTGTTATATGTTTTTGTGTGTGCGTGTGTGTGTGTGTGGGGGGGGGGGGGGTGTTATTAAATGATATGTTGGGAGTATTTTTTTGGTGGTGTTCTTGATCTTTTTATTACACTAAGTTGGTTATAAAATTGTCATGGAAAGAGAAAGCTGATGTGACAGTGAGGATGTTAGTTTCTTGGTCTTTTGGTGATTACCATTACACATGGTCTCACATCTAAATTAGGTTTTTGTTATATCATCGGGTTTCTTATGTGTTTCAGTTGCATCAAGACCACTATCGTAAGTTCTGTGAATCAATAGGATGACTTGGAATAAATTAATGACAAGCGGTTGGACTTATTCTCATGAACTTCGTAAGAATTCTTCTATAGTCATGATTTTTGTTTAGTTATTTAATAATGTTCGCTACAATGGTGATGCGCTCTGGTTAAACATGTATTAATCGCTGGTTAAAGTTCTTTCTTTTATTGTTTTCTTTCAATTGCTGGTATTCTTTCTTACAAGCCCTAGATCGGTTTCTTAACAACTTCCGTGTCGACCTCCAGATCGATGCAAATAACTTCCACTCCCTTGTCACCTCCATTACCCCCGCCCCCTTGTAGTTCACCTGCTCTGTCACCCACGTCCCCAACCGGTTCTTCTTCTGTTTCACCCCCCTCCGCAGACGGTTGTTGTAGTGTTTCAGCCCTGTCCCCAGCCGCTTCTTGTTGTGGTGCTTCTCTTATTTGAGCCCCCTCCTCATGATGTGATTGTTTGTCTGCCATATCCTCAGTTTCCTTGTTGTCAACATCCATATCCATCAAATCCTACAAATAAAATAAGGATCGTATATTTAATAGTAACAATACAAGAAAAAAAGAAAAATAATAATATAATATTATATAAATGAACTAATACTGTAAATATATATACATATCATGAGCTGTAAGTTCAATCCTATCATCACCCAATTCAGAGAATGATGCATTCAAATTCGGTAAGGACGCACAATCAAACCTATTGTTATTGTCCAATTGTATAAACTCAGTACCACGACCAGATGGCGAGGGGAAGGCGTCTTTCATAGGTTGTGTCATAGGGCCTTGAAACGCTTGTGTGTAAGTATAATACAACTTATGATCATCATGTTCAATAACACTGGCCTTAACAGGTGTGTCGGCTTGCACATCTGGGCAAACAGTTTGCAATTGAAATACCAATACAAATTGGTTAATGGTTATAAAACAAAAAAAAAAAAAAAGCAATTCAAAAAAAATTTATATTACAACAAAAAAATAGCAAAAATATATGCATATATTCATACCTTATTGTGACAACCGACATCTTGTGGGTTGTCCTCTGTTACTCCTAACACTTCTTCATCTTTAAAAACACTGGGATTAACATTTGTGTCGCCATTCATATCTGGCCAAACAGTCTGCAATTGAAACAAGTATACAAATTGGTTAATACCGGCCGATGGAAAGAAAAGGAATTCAAAAACGATTAAATTACAAAAAAATGCATGTAAGTTCTATTCATGCCTTAGTTTCACAAGGGGACTTGTCATCATGGACTTCCAAATTTTGTTCAAACTAAACTCCTAACGCATCCTTAAGCACCCCGATCCTTTTTTAAAAAACTTCTAGCTCATGTAATAGGTTTGAGACATGAACATCTCCAACACGTTCTTCAATTCCTCCGACTGTTGACTTAATAGAATTAAGCTCAGCTTCAATGTTATCTCTATCCAACTTTGGAAACACTTCAGCCTCATCGGAAACATTTTCACCCTCTACAAGATGTTCATTTGGAACCGCGGGCGTTTGCTTCACATTCTCTTCTTCAACATAACCATCCGGAATATCTTGTTCACAATGTGAACCACCAACTCCTGCTCCACCACCAATTCCATCACCATCTACACTCCCACCGACACCATCTACAATTCCACCACCATCTACACTTCCACTGCTTCCAACTCCTTCTCCACCATCGGCACTAATGCTTATATCAACTTCAGTACGATTCTCACTAGCAGCATCACCATCAGCTTTCGGAATATCATTAGGTATGTTAACATCACCTTCATTTCCATCTCCACCAACATCCATAAAATCTAGCTCTTCTACAACTGTCACTGGGTCAACCAACATTTTTCTTGCATCCACAACTGTGAGTTGCAACTGTCGTCCTCAGATATACTCCATGCTACGAGTGTACCATGGACGGACAACCTCGTCATTTCTTGTAACTAGCTTATTTATTGGTTTAAAAGCCTAGAAGAAAAACAAACAAACATTATATAATGAACACAATATAAACAAACTATACATAACTAATTTACGGGGATATACACGGTTAACTTACCGGATCAACTAGCATACAGTAATGTTTTTTTCAAACTTTTTAAATTTTGACCAGGCTACACCACGTGGGCTCTTTGTAGGGTCTTTGCTCTACCACCGCATGCTGTTAGGGAACGTTTCCAAAATTCATATCTGGAAAAAGGACAAAACTTAGGCTCAAAACCTTTGTAATTGCATACTTCCTAACAAGTAACTAAACTTAGGCAAAGAAGGCTTCTAATTGCATAATCGTACGCAACAAACTAATCTAAAACTAATCTTAAATATCACAATCATATTAATCTATGCCATTATAAATGTGTTATGAATCAGAACAAAAATATCTATGTTTAGACCCGATGTTCAAAAGAAAGGATGGCATGCTACAAATCTATGGCTAGATATATTAAGCATGTTAATTATATACAACTATAAAGGCAACATGTTACAAGTAAAATGTCACCTTCACGGCCCATACAAAGCCATAGAGATTGTATGCTTGCTTTTTCTTTGGGGATTTTGTTACCGCCTTCTTTGCTTCAGCCTCATTATGCTTCTTTACAACATTCACGATTCTTTTGTACAATTGTGCCCACATATACTCACCTTATGGATATGAATTCGAAACAGACAAATCCTCAGTCATTACCACCATGTGGTCGGGAATGTAGTACCTTCCTTCACGACTAATAAATACACATGTTGCAATGACCAACAAACAAACCCTAACAGCATCAGCATCCGACAACACATCTCATGCTGGACCAGGCTTCATCTCATGAGGAAACAAACGATCATAAAATGGACTAACTGTTACACCATGAACATCACGACCTACGTAGGTTTCTTGACTCGCAACATCCCCAAAAAGAAAACCGGTTATTAGACAAAATTCTTCTCGTCCAAATTCAAGCACAATATCACCTATTTTAAACCTAAGGGAAGGGTAATCATCACTTTCATCGACATTAAACTAATTTTGGTAAAAATAATTGAGCAAATGGGTATCAGACGAAAAGGGGTTGGGGGATGTCTAACCATGGCCTAAATACAGTGGTCCTAAACAAGGTGGTTCTATTAGTATTCAACAAACCTCTAATCGTTGTAATCCATTCTAATCTCGATCTAACAGTTACCTTTGCGTCAGCCATTGTCGAGGGAGTAGCAGGGAATGTGATTGATGAGATCCTCTCTCTTATAAAATGTGCATATCTTCAATTAGCAGGGAATGTGTGTTGATGTGTGTGTGATTTTGGGTTTATCGATTAGGGTTCAAAGGAAGAAGAAACAGTTCAGTAAAAGAAGAAGTAGTTTATTTTGAGTATTTTTGTTTTAAAAGAAGAAGAAGCAGTTTATTTGTATTTTAGTAAAAAGTGTGTGTGTGTATAAAGTGTATTTTTGTTTTAAAAGTTTAATTTGTATTTTAGTAAAAAGTGAGTGTGTATAAAGTTTATTTTTGTAGGGATAATCACCAAAATAGACCGGGCAACCATGGTGAATTCGGTTCCTGCCCCCAGATCCAAAAATGTCTTTTTTAGACAGGGCAACTGGGTAACTCGACCCATAAGATGACAAGTGCCCCCAGTTGCCCAAAAAACTGATAGGTTGCCCAAAAACCTGACAGACAATCAACACTTGTCACTTGCAGAAAGTGACACTTCATCGGTTGCCCAGTTGCCCTGTCTAAAAAAGACACTTTCCGATCTGGGGGCAGGAACCGAATTCACCATGGTTGCCCGGTCTATTTTTGTGATTATCCTATTTTTGTATTAGTAAAGTATGTGGGTATAAAGTAATATAAAAGTGTACCTGATCGCTCAAGAATAAAGCAAAGTGGGACTCAATCGCCTAAGATTAATGTACTATTATATAATAAAAAAAAAAAACAACACTTTTTTACAAAAAAAATAAAAAAAAGCAAGTCGCCTAAGATATGTGGGTCCCAATTGCCCAAGAAAGTACTAGCGGGATGATACCTAATTGGTACAATGAGGAGACATGTTGAGGGGGGGACACATGTCACTATAATATGAAATCCGCCCAAGATATTTGGGCGACCCTCTCCCTGGGGCATTTGGAGAAAAAAAATTCTTTGAGTATTTAGGGTTGGTAACATTTTACTTGTGGGGTATTTAAAGGATTATCCCATATATTAATGCGTAAATATGAGGTGAAGTTTGGCTTTTGGGTCAAATGGATTAGTTATTACTCCCTTTGTTACAAATTAATATTTCACGTTTTTTTTTTTTTTTTTTTTTTTTTTTTTTTGGTATATCTTAATTTAATTGTCTATTATTAAAAATAGATAGAGAAATTTGATCGAGTTTACAATATTATCTTTGATTAAAATTAATATTATAAATTTTAAATAATAAATTAATTAATTGGGTAAGGGTAAAACTGTCATTTCATAAAAAGTAATAAAAAGTAGAAGGAAAAATAATATTAATTATATTTTTTTTACACTGTGCGTTTTTTTTTTTGAAAAGATAATTATTTTGAGACAAAAGAGTAATACTTGTAAGATTTCTTTGTGCAGCCCAAAAACTATATATAGATTAAGAGATACCGTCTTTTACTTGTACAACAAGTGAATGCATTCTCACTAATCCACCAATATTTATTATCGCCATCACGGACCATAGTGCGAGTACCATGTTATTCATCGTAAATTTGTGAAATTAAAATCAAGTTAACTAACACAAACATTAAGAAAAATAAACAATACATAAGCAAATTGATTGGCTGCGTTTGTATGGTTGCATGTATGTAAAACCTGAGTGAAATGTCTTTGGTAAATTCTCTTAAGAAAAAAATGTCTTAATTTAGGCTTAAGCCAATTACCTCTAAAAACATACCCGACTAATTAAACATATATTGACAAGTTTCATGCTTGTAGCCTAATATGTTATAATTCGAACTTTCGAAGACAGGAGTATTTGGATGTGTATATCAGATTCAGTATCCGTCATGAACAAAATTTGAAGAACAACTCAACAAGTACTAGGATAATTCATTATGGAGTATATATGAACTAGTTGGTCGAGCCACGATCATATCGTGACGATATGTGAATCATGTGACTATATATATATGCGATCGAACTTAAAAGATCTTGTGTTGGCTCATTGGAATTGCCAAATTATCAACATATGATCTTCAGAGTAAATTTAAAACTAATATTTTAACCGAGTGGTAATAAAAAGAAAATAAAGTTTTATTTGTTGCCCTAATGAATGCTAGGCATATTAATATACAACATACAAGTAACGAGTACGTACATAATGCACTAGAGAAACATATGAAGCAGCCTCTTTTGTAGACATAGTATTGCGTTAAGTTGGTCTTGAAGTGTATTGTTATATTATGAGTACTTGGTAGTTTTTTTCGATTTTTACGGCTCTTTTTAGTTTATACACAAAAAAACTTTAAGTGTAACGACTAAATATCATTTCTAACCATCTTCAAGGAAACGATCATTAAACGCTAGCTTGCAAATCTTTATTACTTTTTCTTCTTCTTTATGTATACATGAAGCAGTAAACTACGTATAAGATCAATAATATGAAGATTCCATATATTTATCTCAAAGCTAAATATAGTACAAGACAAACATGCACGTAGAAATTAAAGCTTAATTTATAACAACCACAAACAACTTTATTACATCAAACAAAAGGACATAACGTTAACATATGATCGATCAGCCTGCCTGAAGCCATACATATTCAATTCAATTACTACGTAAGTATGAAAAATAATATGATACATATATCATGGCATATGATCACAAGTGCTGCTACCTAGCCACATTCATGGACGTGTGGCTCCAATAGCGGGAGAAGTGGAGATACCTGCAGCGAAAGGTGGAAAGGGGAAGTTGGGAAATGTCGGGGTTCCGGGTGGTGGTAAAAGTTGAGGAGGGAATGGTGGGAGCGGTGGGAGTGGTGGGAGTGGTGGGAGTGGTGTTGGGAATGTGTTAGGAAAGCCAGGGAATGCCAAGAGACGACGGCCCATGGTGGCTTCGAGGTTGCTCGAGAAAATGAGGGCTGCAAAGAGAGTAAAGATGATAAGCTTGGTTGAAGCCATATTGGTGAGTTTGTTTTGAGTTCAGAGTTGGAATGAGTGAACCAAAAATTTGAGGGGTTGTATTTATAGAGGGTATAGATTTAGGTTAGGTTGAACCAAAAAATCCAAAATTCTATAGTAAACCGAGTTAAAAATGAAAAAAAAATAAATAAATAAATAAATAAAAAATAAAAAAAAAAATAAAATAAAAAACCTTGTGTATAACTGAACCAAATATGTACACTTAATACAAATTCGTTCATGTTTTTAATAAGTGTAGCCAACAATGTTCCTTTCGACAAGTGTCAGTAGTTAAATACTGTTATAAAGTGACTTAAATTTTACGGGTTATTTGGTAAAATTTGGTAATTTATGTGACTTGTTCTGCAAGTTTGTTTGAAATTAGGAAACTAATCTATGACGGCTAGTTTGCCTATAAATAGTGATTATTAGCATTGGTATTTTTTGTATATTTTGAATTTGTGTTTGGTACCGCTTGAATTAGAAGTTGGTACCGCTTGAATTAGTTGGTACATTTTGAGTTAGTTTTTGTATTGGTACCTTTTGAATTTGGGGTTGTATTTGGTTTGATAATTTAAATAAAGCTTCCGCTTCGCTTGTTCGTATTTGTTTATTTGTTTCGTCTTTTGAATTACCAACAAGTGGTATCAAGAGCTAAGTTCGTTTAACCATGAGTAAGAAGAAGAAAAAAAAAAGAAAAAAAAAAAGTTTGTTTATGAAGAATCGAATTTGGTATCTCAAATTTTTGTTTGTTCGATTAATCGTGTCTGTTGGTTTGGGGAAGTTCGATTGCTTGGTTTTGAGGAATCTTTTGAAATATTTAAACTGGTTTCAAAAATGGCGTCACGCCTTACCAAAAGGCGCGTCTTTTCACGTTTTTTCTCGTCTTATTTCACGCCTTTTTGAGCCACGCCTAGATCAGCCGCCAAGGTCCATTTCGTGGCGGCGAGGCCACGCCTCGCGTCTTGACGCGCCTTTTAGAACACTGGATATTAGTATCGATATGGTCAAACAGTTTGCTTTGGTGAGTGATAATATATTTGTGAATTTGTTTTGTTTTGGTATATTTGAATTTGAATGGGGAATTAGGACCATAATTCTTATCGTAATAAGTGGGTCATTAGAATTATTTTCCGTGTCATATTTAGGGCCGTTTGAATTATGAGCCCTTTTGTCAAGTTATTTATTAACTTGAATTTGGTTTATACTTAGATAATAAGTTTGAATTTGGCCGTAATACTTATCAATAAGTGGGTCATTAGAATTTGAATTTGATATTTGGGTCATAATTCTTATTATATAAGTGGACCATTGGAATTTGAATTTGGTATTTGGAATTTGATGATCAATTTGGTGTTTGAAGACTTGGTTCAAGTTGTTTGGAATTTATTCGATCATTTGGAATTTGTTAGTCGGAAAATTTGGATCTTCGTTTGTCGGGCTTTTGAAGTTGGTTGCCTGAATTTGATTGTCTTTGTTGAAGATCGTTTGAGCCGATTTGGTTTTGTTTGGTTGACCGTTTTGAATTTGTCGGTTAACGTTTGATTGTTTGTTTTGAAGATTATCGGTGTGACAACTGGTAAAATTGGGAGATAAAATAATTCCCGAGACTATAAACCAAATTAAATCGTTGATTAACTTGAAACTCTTATCTGGATATTTTAGAACATGACTCGTATTGATGGTTGATTATGTGAATTGCTGTGATATATTGAATCAATTGTGTGGCGTTAACTTAGGCACTACTTCGACTCTGGCAATAGAAAACCTAATAAGACGAGAATAAACTAGAAACAGTTATGTTTTATTTAATAAACGTATTTATCATCAAATTTTATGGAAAAACGTTTCTAAAGTGAATGGTGACGGTTAAAAACTTATTCGGTGACGTCTAATATTTTTCACGAATAAAAACAAGTATTTTCGGAAAAGACTATAAAAATAACAGACTAGTCCTTGCACCGACCCCTCATTTGAAAATAAATAACACCCAAAGACCTATTTGCAATTTCTAAAGTTTATACTACACTAAATAGATTAAGGATCAAATGAGAAGAATACTTAATATAAGAAGGATGAGAAATAACTATAACTACACATTAGAGATGCATTAGTTTGAATTAGATGCATCTCTAATCTTTTATATGCATCATAATATATTTTCTAGCTAAAAATTAGATGCATATACATATGTTAGATGCATTTCATCAAGTTAGACGAATCCTATATATTTTTCGTTCTCTGCGGATCAAATTTGTTGCTAGTACTACTTTGCATCGTTTTCACTTGTAAATCACTTTTAAAACTAATTATGATGCATCAAAATGAATAGAGATGCATCTAATTCAAGTCGATGCATCTCAAATATGCGGTTATCATTATTTCTCATTCTTCTCATTTTAAGTTTTCTTCTCACTGGATCCTTACCCACACTAAATAACCCTAACTCTAAACCCATTTATCATTTTCACTTCATCTTCAACCCCTCTCCCTCTCTCTCTCTCGTTTGCTGCCGCCGACCACCCAAACGCACTACCACCGCCACTCCTACAACCACACCGCCACCTCCACAACACTCACCATCATCTCCCCTCTCTTTTGACATACAACACGCCGTCAAACAACCCCCACCACCTTGATCTATTTATTACCCCCGCGTGTACCCCCTTCACCACCACCAATAACTCAAAAATCTTTCGATCTATTAGTCACAACGTAAAGGAAACGCGTTTTTACGCGTGGGTTGACTCGCCACCGAGTCAACTCTTGATGTTTCTTGATTATACGGGTTCAAAACAAATGGGTTTTGTATTTTTATTAAACAAAAACGTTTTTGACTTGATATAAACTTGTTTGGTATCATTTTTGTTGTGTGTGGGTGTTGAGTGTGCTCAAACTGAGAGCTATGGCTCACGGCTACTTGATGCCCTTGTTATTTCGATGTTCTTGATGTTACTCTTGCATTATTATTTTTTTATTCGTGTGTTATTGTTGTCAGTTGAGGCTGTGAACAAAGGACCGAGGGTCCATTTGGTTGCGTTATGTGACAGGGATAGCCAAACCGAGACCCTTATGGTCTCGGCAATATATGTTGGTTTGTTGAAGTTGTTGTTGGTTGATTTGTGTCGAAGGGAGCTTAAGACGAGACCCTTACGGTCTCGGCAAGTGTTCTTGTTGTTATTGATGTTTATGGCCGAGAAGTAGGAAAAGCCGAGACGGAATTGTCTCGGAAAAATATTATTGGTGGTGTTGGTTTGATTAAAATGGGAATCGATTGTGTGACGATTAGTAGTTGATGTGGAATAGGTTAGACGTGAGTCGTAGTCGACCATGAGTGAATGAAATCGGTTGCGGATATGAGGCTTGTTATTTACTATAACAGAGCTTTGTGCCAAGTCGGTTTCACGTTGACTTTTTAGTCATCGTTGACTCCGACAACGCCGTAACATAAACTTTTGGTTATAATGGAACATTTAGACGATATTTAATTATTATAGTGCGAGAGTGATGACTTGGACACGTGAACTCGAAATAAATAATAACTTGTGAAACAAATAAATTCGATATTTAACTTTTATATATATATATATATATATATATATATATATATATATATATATATATATATATATATATATATATATATATATATATATGATATGCTTAGCTATATATGTATATAGAAAGATATCTCCAAGGATTGCACAGGTAAATATGAATCCCCGGGTCGTTTTCCCAACGAAGGTTGAATTTGAGTTCGTAGGATCGTTGTCGTGAATCGTGAAGTCAATGTGAGTTCCAAGGATTGCACAGGTAAAAATTTTGTTTAATTTTTCTGAATTTAAAATTATATAAAAATGATTAAAAACTAAAATTAAAGAAGAAAAGTACTAAATAAACTCATAAAAATCTAAAAATTTTATGAAAAATCTAAAATAATATTTAGAACTTAGGAAAAATAAATTGGACTATCCACTATACCCTAATAAGCTGTATGGCCAAATAAGCAGTTGAATAAGCACTTATTTATAAGCTGTTGAGCACCAAATCACACCAAAACTTCACAAAAGGTCCACACAACTATTTCAAGTTCAGTTTAACTCAGTATTACCAGAAAAATACTTGAGATAAGCAAATGGCTCAAAATCAGTTTCAATAAGCACTTGGATATAAGTAGTTTGCACAAGAATACACCAAAAGCTCAAGAAGGGTCCACACAACTTATTTATGCACTAAACTACTTAAATAGGTCAGAAAAGCTCAATGGATAAGCTGATTAAATAGGAAAACTATCTTGAAGGACCTACTTTAAGCTAGTCTATAAGCTAATGATAAATTAATTAACCCAAACAAAGTGCAGAACCTAAACACCTATATGAAAATCTATCTCTAAACCTAAAAGCCCTAATTTATATGGCCAAATGATGCCCTGAAAGTGCACTAGATCAGGTCTACTTCAACTACTTTTCTGCAGATTTGACTTTTTTTTTATTGCACACTCAAGTTGACTAAATCACATTTTAATGTCCTAAATCTATCCATATATGTTGTTAAATGATGTTGAAATGCTAAGAACACAATTACAAACATAAAATGAGCAGATTAAAGCAAGAATGCAGATCAGATAATACAATATGCAAGCATATTTTGATTAAACATGCAATTATAGATGCAAAAAGTGCACTAGATCAGGTCTACTTCAACTACTTTTCTGCAGATTTGACTTTTTTTTATTGCACACTCAAGTTGACTAAATCACATTTTAATGTCCTAAATCTATCCCTATATGTTGTTAAATGATGTTGAAATGCTAAGAACACAATTACAAACATAAAATGAGCAGATTAAAGCAAGAATGCAGATCAGATAATACAATATGCAAGCAGATTTTGATTAAACATGCAATTATGACTTTATGTATTATAGATGCAACTTTTATGATTGGAATGACTCTCATATGGACTAAGAGAGCTACACATGCAGAAGAACAAGCAAAGTTCCAACTAGAACTAGCAGAACTGTTATAAACCAAACACACCTTAAGGCTTATGATTACACTATAACTATGGGATTTAGGCTTTAACCAACTAATAATAAGCTACAAACAAACAAAGTAACCACAATAGAATCTCAATGAACACAAATGACACTATAATAACAACCAGAACAATCACTAGCAGAGTATACTTAAGTAAAGCAGTAAAGATGCAAACTAGAACTATGGCCGATATAAGCTGAACACAAGCATGCAAATTACTCTAAATAGGCAAGACAAACAAAGATAAGCTAAAATATATTATTATAAGCTACTAAAGAGAAGATGCAAAAATTTACATAAGAGACTTAATTTGAAAGAGCAGGATCAAATGGAATAGGGACAAGGCAAAGGGATAAGCTCAGGAAAGTTATCAAGGAACTTTTTGAGCTTATCAAGAGGTGTTGTGAGCTTATACAAGTTTATTACCTCAGCTTATTGTTTCCTTTCTTATTTTTCTAGGATTTTTATGTTATTTTTTTGGAGTTTTAGCAAAATGCATCACAAGTAAAAATTTAACTTACAAAAGCTTTTAACAACTTTAAATGAACTTAATTAAGCAGAAATTTAAGAACTTGAACAGGAAATGAGCTTGAAAGTAAATTTGCTTAAAAACGATTAAAACTAAATTTTATTAAAACTTATAAAAGAGGATTACAAAGCAACATAATACATGAAATTAAGAGTAGAATTTAAGCTACCTAACTTAACTACACTATTCTCCCCTACTCCTAGTTACCCCCAATCCGTGAGCAGGGCATCCTTATATAGGCCACATGAGCCTAGGGTTTTCTTCAAGGAAGCTCCCAGAAGCATAATATTGTCCATCCGATCCCTTCCCACTAGAACCTTCATCCTTTTAAGCTTTATTGGCCCTTGGATTAATTTCTAGGATGTTCTATCCCTATTGAATGCTATCCTTTTCCCACGTGTGCACATTTCTGACACCTTCTGGAATGTACGAGGTAAATTAGATTGATATGAGGTTAAATGGTGGGGTGAAGTAGGGTGAAAGTGATGAAGGAGGTAAACAGTAACCTATGGGTAACAGGGCGCATTTTATGGTTGTGTTCGACCTGGGTATAATTGGGGGTTGACTTGGGTGGATTTTAGTGGTGGATCGGGTGAATGATATACGGGTTAGGTTAGTGGGCTTTGGTGGATTATGTGTGGGATTGGGCTGGGTAGGATTATGGATTGGATTTGGTTTTAGTTTGGTTTATTTATTTTTGGGATAAGTAGTATGGTTTGATCCGGTTTGTTGTTTTAGTTATCAGAGGGACCAAAAGTGTTATTTCTAAAAATGTAAGGACCTCTTCTGTCATTTTTCACAAGTAAGTTCCAAGGGCCATTTTTGAATTCTTGGAGGGTCTTCAATATAGTTTCTTCAAAATTCTTCTTTCAGGGACTGTTTTTGACAACTCATGACATTTGAGGGACCATTCTAGTAAATTTGACCAAATTTCTTCCAAGGGTTACTTTTGCCATATCTTGAAACTTTGAGGATCTCTTTTGAATTTTTGACTTCATTTTGACCACTAAGCATTCCTGGTTCCGGTTCTTTGACTATTTCCACTTCTCGTGCTCGTTTTTCCAGTTTTGTCTTGGTTTTTGTCCTTTTAAGATATTTTCTTACCTGCATGTACAAAAGCACAAAAACACATATTTTTGGCAATTATTTGTTAGTTTTTGGTCTTTTTTGGTCTGATTATGGTGAATAAAAGGTGTGTGTATTCACTCACACCAATATGTATATGTATATATGTATAATAATGAATTTTAAAAGTTAATAATAGCGTTGACGATAAATATTACTTCACAAATTAGAGTGAATTAATGTTTAACGAAAACATTATTTTAAATGAAGAGGAAATGTTTTGCCTTGACAAAAAGGAATTCTTTCAAAATAAAAATAAAGGTTTCTTTCTATAAACATTAATAAACGAGAGTTACTAGAAGTTTCGAGTGCACACAGAACTAGGAAATACTATTTAAAATAGTATTTAATATACCTGATAAATGCGAGTTACAGATCAGTTTAACATTAATATGATCAAACTAATACAGTTATCGGACCTATTGGACTGATGAGCACAATAGGGGCCCGACAAGCATATTGGGCGACAATATTAATGAGAAATGTATCCTAGGACTATTAATGGACGATATGATTCTGGAATTAATAAGTAAATGAAAGAATGGTTAAACTTATCAATTTTACGAATTTGATAAGTAGTTTACCCTTCGTAAGAGAACTTATTAGATCTAAAGGTCATATCAATTGACCCTAACACAAGATATGGACTTAAACTAAGATGTTGATTCATTATCTGGCTATATGAGATTGATGTATCTTCATTATATTCTTGGCATAAGTTCACTCGAGTCGAGACTATGTCTCTCTCACACACACACGACGATACCAAAACTAAACTATTTTTCACAAGATTGACTTGGAAATAAATGGGAACAAATGGAGGAATGAAATTTAATTAGATTATGCTGTTGGAAATCTATTAAGGCAAGTTTTCATGAATAGGTTGTGCCGAGTCAGTAGTTGCCGTCACTTGTTAGTTGCTATCTTGCTTTGCTCTTGTTGATGATCTGTGCCAAGCTGATTTAGTCGCTGTTGAGCTAAACTACCTTTGAGCTGTTCATGCTGTTCTTTGATTTGGATTATTTTGCTAGTCTACTTCTGATATATTTGTGATTGTGCTTTGCTGGACCGAGGTGAGTTTATAGCCTCTCTTTTACTCTTAACTATGTCTTATTTAAACTTGGGGTGAGAAACATGCAACTATTTTTCTGGACCTGCAACTACTTTTGAATTGCTATTGTGTGTTGACTAGCTAGGGTTAGATATGCGGTAGATGATGACTTAGTCTAGGGTAGCAATCCATTGCTATAACCGTGATGCCTATCTAGGAATAGATATTTGCTTCCGGCCTAGACCAGGGTGGCAATCCATTGCTATAACCGTGTTGCCTGGCTAGAGTCACTAGGGCCCTACTTGAGATCTCTTTATGATGAAATGATGATTATTGCTATTCAGACTTGTTTTGGAAGTTATGGAATTTATCTGCCCATAGTCCCACATAGCAAATAACTCTATCAGGTCTACTATTGAACTCTTGATTTAAACCTATATACTCACCTGCGTTAGCTGACTTTTAGCATGTTTTCTCAGGCGATTAAGATGATGTTTATGGATGCTAGCTAATAGAGGCTTGGCAAAAAGGCATGGTGAAAGATCGATCAAAACTTTGATAAAATGTTGTGGACCTATCTTTTATTTCTTTGGGCCTTATCTTTCATGATTTTGAATAACTGTAAAATTTTAAACTAAATCTTGGGATGTTTTATATAATGGAAATTGTTATCCGGTTTCGCTATACTTGTGTTGTGTATACCAATCCCAGTAGCACCCCGAAAGCTTGTAAGTCTTCCGTTGCACCAAATTTTGGGGATGTTACAATCGGCGTTTGTATTTGTTTGATTTATTTTGGATTATTTTT